>SJYX01006631.1:0-17898 GCA_006410675.1 Oreotragus oreotragus | reverse complement strand
GACTGGGAAGCAGAGAACTCAGCTGAACCATCCCTAGATTCCTGACTTACAGAAACAAATAATGTGTATTGTTTTAAGCTACTAAACTTGTAGTAACTTGTTAGTCAGTATTGGATAACTGCTGCTACTGCTAAGTCGCTTCAGTCGTGTCCGACTCTGTGCGAGCCCGTAGACAGCAGCCCACCTGTCCTCATCCCTGGGATTCTCCAGGCAAGAACACTGGATAACGAATACACATCAAATAATAAATTCTCAGGTTGGGAAAAACTTTTTTAAAAATCACACAGTCCAACGTTTTTTAAAAATTAATTGTCACTGGAGTATAGTTGGTTTACAGTGTTGAGTTGGTTTCTGCTGTATAGCAAGTTGAGTCAGTTCTATGTGTACATGTACCCACTTTCTTTTAGATTCTATTCCTATGTAACTCATTACTCATTATTCCTATGTAACTCATTGAGGAGAGTTCTCTGTGCTATACAGTAGGTTCTTATTAGTTATCTCTTCTATATATAGTAGTGTGTATATGCACACAGTCCAACCTTACATTCTAATGTGACTCTCCACCTAATGCATGTCTAACTTATGTTTAAATAGCACAGGTGACATAAAAGTTACTACTATAAAAAGTAGTTCATTCCACCTTGAGGAAATTATAACTTTGAGGAAACTTTTAACTTTAATAAGTTCAATATTTTATTCACAGATCCTGAATCTTACCTCGGTGTTATATCCAGTTTTTATAAACATGATAAGCCTTAAATTATTCCCAGTTATTCCTAACATGTTGTGTTTTTTTGCCTTCTTTCATTATCTTTGTCCCCTTTGTCTTAGCAAGGTGCCCATAAATGACCTTAACATTAAGGTTTGATTTATGTAGTACAAAGGAATGGGGCACTATCATTTAGAGTAATTGATGAGCCCACTGTTGAATTTGTTCATTCATGTTGGACTCACTGTCCAAGAAAATCTTTGTTTTTATCTTACAGGAGCTATACTAAGTCCTGTCATTACTATGTTATATTTACCTTGCTTAATTTCAGTTTATTTGTTCACACCAAGAAGTTGAGGTCTTCTTTGGTACTAATTTATCACCTAATATAGTTTCCTTTGACCCTAATTGCACATTATCCACAGATTGTTAGACATTTTTATAACTTTATCTACACTTTGAATATAGTGTTAACATGTGGTTAATCATTTTTATGATTGATATCTATTTATTCATTAGTAGTTCTTAAATAATTTTCCTTGTGCAAACTATTACAATAGCTTTTTAATTGTTGTCTCTATCATTTATCCATGTACTTCCCTGGTGGTTAAGTGATAAAGAATCTGCCTGCCAGTGCAGGAGGTGTGGGTTAAATCCCTGGGTCAGGAAGATCCCCTGGAGAAGGAAATGGCAAACCACTCCAGTATTCTTACCTGGGAAATCCCATGGACAGTGGAACCTAGTGGGCTACAGTCCATGGGGTCGCAAAGAGTAGGACATGACTTAGCGACTAAAATAGCAACAATTGTTATCTTTCTTAAATTCCTCCTTTACCAAGCAACCACTTTATAGTTTCCTATTTTCTACTCTCTTAAAGCTTATCTTTTATTTGTTTCAACAAAGTCAGCACAGTTCTTTAACTATCTGCCACTGAAGTCTTTTGGGGTTGCAAATCTAGTTTCCTTATATTCCTGATTTTCTCTGTGTATAGAATATTATATTTAAAAATTATTTGTGGAAATAATTTGAGGCCCACAGATGAAGGTACTTAACTCCAGAGAGAATTTTTTTNGTTGCAAATCTAGTTTCCTTATATTCCTGGTTTTCTCTGTGTATAGAATATTATATTTAAAAATTATTTGTGGAAATAATTTGAGGCCCACAGATGAAGGTACTTAACTCCAGAGAGAATTTTTTTTCTGTTTTTGCTAGGCTTCTGGGGGACAGTAACATCCTAAACTGTGAGTATAAATCTTGAGATAACAATTAAATCAGAGGCTTTAAGTTTTCTTCTGGGCTGTCTCCCTTCTGATTCATGCCTATCCTGAATGTGCAGCCCTCTGGAAGAGGGTTCTTAGTTTATTGAAAGGAGGGTCTTCTACTAGATTCTCCACTGAGTCATCTCCCTTGTCCAACAAGGCCATCAAAACAAAGTTTCTGATTTATCCAGATAGGGAAATGCCTTCAAGTCAAAAACAGTTTCAATGTCCACTTCCCTTCTGTATCCATTACCTTCCAGAGCTCTCATTTTCCTTCAATTTTGGTTTCTTTAAAAACCGTCTTATCTCTTTAATGATTTTAAGATGAGGTTCTTTGAGGTATTTTGGTTATTTTTAGCAGGACAGTTGATTCAAATATCATAGCCCATCATTACACAGGAATCTGCTTCACTTCAAATCCTCACTCTGTTACTTTATATCTGTATGCCTTTGGATAAATCATTTAAGCTACATGAACTTCAGTTTCCTCATCTGTAAAATAGGAATAATAGTAGTACCTATATTACAGGATTACATGTGAAGACTGTAGTATTCAGGCACATAATATGTATTCAATAAATGTTAGCTATTATTAATGTGTATTTTCATATCATCTTATTTATTTCCTTTAGGGCACTTACCACTCTCAAAGACTGCCTTGTTTAATTTTTACTGTTGTTATTTTTTCTTTCAATAAAATGTAAGTTCCATATTTTACTATTTAGCACTATAAATTGAGCCACATCATTTAAAATGAATTAATGAATATATTTAAGTTTTTCACCAAAACAGGCCATTTTATGTGAAAAAATAAAGTCTATTCTATAGTACATTCTTTTTAAAAAATAGAAAATTAAAAACCCACCTTAATCCAAGAAGAGTAGAAGAATAATTAGACTAGATTTTATAATTTAATTGCCAAAATCACTTGGATATATCAGTACATTACTTATGTGTTTGGACAAACAATGATCCTCTTAAAATTTTAAAAACCACAATCCCTTAGTTCAAATAACCTTTAAAACTTACATGTGTTCTCATTTATAGAATATATCAGTCTTTCACCATTTATTACAATTCTAGTGATTTCTTATTCCATGAAGCCATTACTCCATTCACAGGAACTGAGAAGTATTCAACATTAATTTCTTACATGAGAAACTTTTGATAAAACCAATGCATTATGCATGCTATTCTGTGCCAGTGAATGGAATGGAATGAACCGTAAATATGTCTGATTGTGTGAGTGCCTCTCTGTGGGTGGAGACGCCACTTGGATTATAATTCACTGGGTGAAAACTTCCCTATCATCTCTATCTTCTCCTCATTCAGAGTCTGAGAAGGATATGGATCATGTTAGATGTGATATTGGGCTTATCTTAAGAAATGCTCCTCACTCTCTGACTTGGACACAGATGTCTCTGTTCTACTATCCATGGGGAGAACAGGCAAAGATTTCCTCTGCAAAGAGGGCCCAGGAAATCCCATACTTCAGGGAGTCCTCCTCAAGCTCTCTTTAGTTGCTCTCCACTGGGCAACTTTATTGGCTCTAATTATTATTATTATTATTTTTTTAGTTGGTATAGTGGGCTATCTAAAGAGCCTCTTGATGAAAGTGAAAGAGGAGAGTGAAAAAGTTGGCTTATAACTCAACATTCAGAAAACTAAGATCATGGCATCCAGTCTCATCACTTCATGGAAAATGGATGGGGAAACAACGGAAACAGTGACAAACTTTATTTTGAGGGGCTCCAAAATCACTGCAGATAGTGACTACAGCCATGAAATCAAAAGACACTTGCTCCTTGGAAGAAAAGTTATGACCAACCTAGTAAAGTAAGTCGGGGAAGGCAATGGCACCCCACCCCAGTACTCTTGCCTGGAAAATCCAATGGACAGAGTACCCTGGTGGGCTGCAGTCCATGGGGTCGCTAACAGTCGCACAGACTGAGCGACTTCAGTTTCACTTTTCTCTTTCATGCATTGGAGAAGGAAATGGCAACCCACTCCAGTATTCTTGCCTGGAGAATCCCAGGGATAGGGGAGCCTGGTGGGCTGCCGCCTGTGGGGTCACACAGAGTCGGACACGACTGAAGTGACTTAGCAGCAGCAGCAGTAAAGTAAGTAAATGTCGCTCAGTCGTGTCTGACTCTGTGCGACCCCATGGACTGTAGCCTACCAGGTTCCTCTGTCCATGGGATTTTCCAGGCAGGAATATTGGAGTGGATTGCCATTTCCTTCTCCAGGAGATCTTCCCAACCCAGGGATCGAACCCAGGTCTCCCGCGTTGTAGGCAGACGCTTTACCGTCTGAGCCACCAACCTAGACAGCATATTAAAAAGCAGAGACATTACTTTGACAACAAAGGTCCATCTATTCAAAGCTATGGTTTTTCCAGTAGTCATGTATGGATGTGAGAGTTGGACTATAAAGAAAGCTGAGCGCCAAAGAATTGATGCTTTTGAACTGTGGTGTTGGAGAAGGCTCTTAAGAGTCCTTTGGACTCTTTGGAGAGTCCTTCTCCCATGCGTGAAAGTGAAAAGTGAAAGTGAAGTCGCTCAGTCGGTCTGACTCTTCGCGACCCCGTGGACTGCAGCCTACCAAGCTCCTCTGTACATGAGATTCTTGAGCTGTTGCCAAATACAATCTGAAGCTATTTGTTATAGTGAAGACTTTGTCTATTGTAAGTAATAGGAAACCTAAATCAAGCTGACTTGATCAGGGGCTACCAGTTGGACCGAAATCTGGCCCAGCTGGATCCAGGCTCACATAATTAAGATTCTTTCTCCATCTCTTGGCTCCGCCCATCCTTGGAAGATACAATGCTCTGATTGGGCAAGTCTCCTATATACTCTCTTTGGCACCGGAGTTCACTGACCTCAGTCACCTAGACTGAGTGTGGAAGGGTGGTTTCTAAAGGAGGATGTGGGCTTTGTCTGAGAAGATGAGGGAAAGGATTCTAGGCAGGCAAAACCAAGTTGCCTAGGTTGTACAACAAATTTGTGTTGAAATTTTAGTCGATTAATAGCAAGTATTACAGAGAAAGAAAAATGTTTTTCAGAAATCAAAATAAAGAATTCTGAATCAACATTAATTTATTTTGAAGTTAATATTTTTTCTTAATATACCAGTTAAGTTTGAGAGTTAAGATTTTAATCTTATGTCTAATCATTCCAAAAACTCATTCTCTTTCTAAACAGAAGAGATTTGTGAATTCACACATGTTTAATCTTCAAATGTAAATTGAAAGATGAATGAAATTGAAACCAGAGACATTATGTATATTACCAAATCAAAATGATGACTGATTAGAGCTAACAAAGCAAGATTGTTGAGTGGAACTATCCGTTATGTTCTATCAAAGTGGCAATTAAAAAGCTCAGATGTAGTCATATAAATTGGTTGGGTTCATATCAACATTTCTGTCTCCTTGTCAGAAAAAACAGTTTAGTTAGGGAGTTGGCTTCATGTATTGGAAAGTAACAGTTTCTCTTAACAGCTTGTATTAAAATCTTCCAGTCACAAGATACTGAATGAGCTGAGTTACTGGAAAAATTCCAAAAAGAGTTCTTATGGAATGAAAGGCATACTTCAGATAGATTTCTAACTGAACTTTTTATTTATTGTGAGTTCGGGAATTCACCCTTTTAAGAACCAGGTCTCTAGACCTGCATGAATTTGAGACTGCTTCATTTTCATTGGCACAAAGACAAACACATTAGTTCCTTATCCCAGAATAACAAGACATCCTTTATTTCAAATAGAAGTAACTTGAAAACATTGCAGTAATTTATAGATACTATGTAATTCTAAGACACCTTGTTATTCCAAAGACTGAAGAAAAATTAGCTATTTAAGAGGTGGTTTATTTGAATCAAAATTATGGCATTGCTTTGCAGGGAGTTTCTTGCATCTCATGCAGACCCAACTCCTTTTTAAGTTATCACCTGAGGAGTTGTGCAATGTTATAGTCAGTGCAGATGGCAAATCCTGATGGGAGTGAAGATCTTAATCAAATGAAGAGGTATCTTAAAAAAGCCCAATCTGTTCTCTGCCATCTTTTAATCTCTTATTAAGCAGGTTGCATCCATCACCAGAATGTACAATAATAATGTTATTAATATTAAGAGAAGAACCTCTGTATCTGAAACTAAAACTGACTGTGGCCTTTTCTCTCTTATAAGGAAGAGGTGACATAATTCATTTCAGTGGAGAACCCAATCTCTAAAAATCTTTATGTGGATCCTTTCTCCCCACATAGGAGGGAGGATGGGAGAGGAGAATGGAGGATGGGAGGAAACTTTGGCAGATGGGAGAGGAGAATGAGACCTGGAGCAGGGACCCATCATTCATAGTCTGGCCATTCATAAGGGTTGTTGTTGTTGCTTCCAGTTGTTTGTGGCAGCCAAAGAGGGAGGCAGAGACACAGCTGGGCAACCTGGTAGGAAGCTAGAGTTAGTGAAACAAGAAAGAAAGCCTAGCATTGTATTTTAAGTTGTCTGTCTTAGAAATCTGTGCTGTAACCTTCTTGCCATTCCTTGGAATCATTAGTAATAATTTGCTGTACATAAAAATGCATTGATTTCTTAAGGGAGAGGGTGTGGTTGGAATTCAAGGGAAAATAGCCTAAGTTTCACCTCTAAGGTACTGTGAATTGAAGAAATGGAGATAAGATTTCAATGAGACTGAGAGCTCTGCAGAGTAAGAACTCAGAGTCACAAATACAGTCCAAGGTTGGTACAGAAATTCTGGGGAGGAAATGGGATGGTGGCTTGAGTTGACATCTGGTTTACTAACATACTCGTGATTATCAGTGAGAGATTTACTATGTACCGAACTTTGGACTGAGAGATCACGCATACTCTCTTGAAACAATTCCGTATGGTTTTAATCACTTTCTGTCTTTGAGATGAAGAAATCAAGGCCTAGCAATGTTAAATAGAAGTGAAGTGAAGTTGCACAGTCGTGTCCGACTCTTTGCGACCCCGTGGACTGTAGCCCACCAGGCTCCTCTGTCCATGGGATTCTCCAGGCAAGAATACTGGAGTGGGTTGCCATTTCCTTCTCCAACTTGGTCATAAATACTGAAGCTAACTAGAGAGCGTCGATCTGCATGACAAAAAAGCCATGTTTTTAACTAGCAATTTATACTACCTTTCTGGGATCCTCATCAGCTCTAGAGTATTGATTGATATGCTCTCTTTGACCCACACTCCTTTCCCTTAGTATAAATAATTAAGTAGTGCCTTTAAATGTTGCCTCAAATTCCTAGATCTTTTTTAGTCTTAAAAGAAATCACTATTATCTACTTAGTATGTGTGGAAGGAAGAAGTCTAATACCTGATTCCTAGCCTTAGGAGAATTATAATCAAGTTGGATAAAAAAGTATTCAAATGAAAACAGTACGTGAGATTCCAAACTAAAAACCAAAAGACTCAGCTAATGTGGGGTACTATAAAGTTATGGAGAAAGATATTATGGAATTCCTGGGTCAGCTCCTCAGAAGCTGTGTGGATCTGGGCAAGTCACTTAACCTCCCTCACTCACAGTTGCCCGTTGGCGATATGGGAGTGGTCATAGCTCTTGCTTTTACCCACCAGAGCACTGACATGAGTCTTAAGTGACATGACAGATGGGAAGCTGCTTTGTAATCGGCAGAGTTGGATCAATTCTAGTTATTTTAAAATTTGAAGGCAAACACGATTCTCCCCCAGATATTTAAAAATAGCTCATCTTCTACATCAAAGGTCAAGTGTCAGAAGATAAGACTGTAATCAGTTCATTCAAATGAGACATCACTTCTACTCTGTCACTCTTGTGGAGAGAATTATTGGCAGGACACAGCAGGCAGCAATTGTAACAAGGAGCAATAATGCCGGTGCGCAGAGAAAAAAGAGCAAACTCAATCAACTTAGACCCTCACCTCCCCTCGCAATGTCCTCTCCTCTGCTGGTTATGGAACCAGAAAGTCTTATGCCCTGCACGTTTCTCAAGTATGCTCTTTTTTCCACTCCATCACCCCTGCTTTCCTCAGGCACTCACTGCCTCTAGCCAGGGTATTGCACCAGCCAATACATCCATGTTCCCCATCAAGGTTTTCTTCCTAAAATTGAAATTGTGTTCAAGTCACTCTTAAGGCTTAAATCCCCAGAATGCCTTCGCAATCTCTGAATAAAGGGTAGAACTGAAGCTCAGCAGACTCCTTTACAGTTTTTCTCTCTGGGCATTTCTTCAGTTGCACTTTACAGTCCAGCTTGACTCTCTATCTTGCAGCTCTTCAAATAAGCCGCAACCCAGCCACACCTTTCCATTTGTCTTTCCCCTTTGTTCTTCCAATTATTTTTCACCCAGCCATCAACAATCAGTGCAAAAGCAGCTTCCTCTTCAAAGCCTTCTTCCCCATATTCTCCCATCCTATCAGAACACCACATACACCCAGAAAAAGTTAGGGTTCTCTCTGACCCACCAACACATTATGCGTGCTCCTCTTACAGTATTTTCCACAGGGAGCATCACTGTTTACTTTTTGGTCTCCCCCACTAGACTGTGAATGCCCTGAGGTAGAGATTTCCTCACATTTGAATCCCTGCCCTTAGTATGGAATGCCTATAACAGCTCCTTAATAGGCATTGCATGAATAAGTGTATTAACCCGAACTTAAAAGATCTCCATATTAACACAGTTTTTTTTTTTAATGACTGCATTAGCAATATATTATAGAAGCACAGCTTGCTTGTAATTTTCTGTCTCATGTACTCAGCATGGAAATTTTTTCAATCAGAATAACTGAAGTTGTAATTATTTAAAAGAGGTGACATGAGCTAAATGGATCCTTGCGCTTAGAAAAATATAAGAGAGTGCAATGATTAACAGAAAAATCCCACCAAGACATTTCTTTATCCTCATTTTCATGTCAAATCTCGTTTTGGAACCTGCAGTAAAGTTTTGACTCTATTAATTATGACATTACTGCCTGCTGCTATTAACTTAAGGACAATGTCAAAAATGCTAAACTGTGAAAACCAGCAGGGGGAAAGGAGCATGGAAAATGGAATGGTTGAGTATGAGAAACTCTCTAAAGGAAGAAATTCAGTGCCCAGAGACCATTATCTGGTAGAAACATTTATCTGACTGTGGGTATAAGCCAAAGACATTTAATTTACAGTAGGCAGAGTAGAGGTCAGTGCCAGACATAACTATTTTAGCTGCTTTTTCTGTGTAATGGCAAGTATCATAGAATTCTACTGGAAAAATAAGTGAGATGCATTAACCAGTGACTTACAATTTATTGTAGGCTAAGTAATGACCCTGAGGGGCCATGACATCCAAATTGGTCCAGCTTTTTTTATTAGTAGGATTTTTTAGAAAGGGAAATTGGTAGCCTTTTCCCCTTTCTACATTTTTTAGTGGCTTCCTTAAGTAGCATATTCTACTGAAGCCTGTGAATAATGTCTTACTTTCTTATAAGGCTGGAATTGTTGCTCTTTTTAAAAGGATAGTGGGAATCTACTGATGAAGGGTAGGGCAACATGACATCTTTCCTTTTCATCAGCTTTCAGTACTCTAACCTGTGCCCTATCCATCCTGGGGCTGAAACGCTGCACCTGTTTCAGACACCTCCCATCATCTCAGCCTTCCTACTGCTCCAGCCTTTACAGGGTTGCCTTGCAGCACAAGGTGCTTTGAGCATCTCCCACCTAATGCTGTGGGGCTTCTCTGATGCCTCTACATGAGAAGCCGGTGGGACCTACAGGACTCCCACCTGTGTCTTAAAAGTGTGCCTAGAAGCAGGGTAACAAAATTCCCCTCTTTTTCATCCCTTGGGTGGATAGATCTGGGACTCTTTCTTTTGGGTTAGCCAAAAAAGTTCATTCGGGTTTTTCTGAAGGATGTTACCAAAAAAAAAAAACTCAAATGAACTTTCTGGCCAACCCAGTAAATGGTTCCACAGGTAGTGCCAGTGGCAGCAAGCTCCCGTTGCCCACAGTGGCGACCAGCTAGACTACACACCACTGTGTTGGCTCGCCTCCCTCCCGGTTTCACTCTACCCAGTTCCTCACTCTTGTTCTTTGAGATCATGAAACTCTCCCATCGCCAATCCCCCATTTACTCTTTTTCTGTGGTAACTTTGGGAATCACACAGGAAGATGATGACATCAAATTTGGATGAGCTTAGGGCTCTGAATGGGCTTCCCTGGTGGCTCAGATGGTAAAGAATCTGCCTGCAATGCGGTAGACCTGGGTTTGATTCCTGGGTTGGGAAGATCCCCTGGAGGAGAACATGGCAACCCACTCCAGTATTCTTGCCTGGAGAATCCCCATGGACAGAGGAGCCTGGCAGGTCAGGAAGAGTCAGACACAACTGAGCAACTAAACACAACACACAGAGTTCTGAATGGCTGAGTGGAGATGAATCCTTTCTTCAACCCACACTGCCAGCCCTATCACATTAGATTGGGATATAAATGAATAATTATAAATATTGTATTAAGCTACTGAGGCCTGGAGATTGCTTGTTATAACTGAGTGTTATTTACCCTAATGAAGCCCTCAGTATTGTGCGTAGGAATTCTCTTACCTAAAATGAATACTCTCTTCCCTCCCTTTTTTCCTCTGTTCAAAATCCTTTCAATATGTAAAAACCCAGCTGGAATCCTACCTAATCCACAACTTTTTGATGACCGCCACAGCTCATGGTGACCTCTCTCTTCGCTTAACTCCTGGGGCACTGTTTTCCTATTTGGATCTTAGATAAGTACTGCTTTCTTATTTGCTTTTCATGTGCTACTTGTCCAGCTGGATTATAAATTATAATGACACTGACCCTGAGGGGCCATGACACCCAAATTGGTCCAGCTTTGTAGAAGATTACTACTACTAATACTATTATTATTAGGCCCCTAAGGCAATTACTACCAGTGTAGGTAGGTGGTACATTAGGAACGAAAAGTCAGAAGTCACATAAGGCTTAGAAGTCCTATAAATATCATTGTATGATTCTAGCTTGGGCTAAATATAAGAATTCGGCCCCAGTAATTCTGGCTCACAAGCACAACAATATATTCTCTGAGGATAAAATTAATTTCTATATATAAATGAGTCGTTCAGAAATACATTTAATTTGCTTTTTTCCCTCAAGGGCTAATTAATGTTAGCATTTCCTCCACCTCTCCTATAAAAGCATATTGAATAATATCCCAGGTTGTGAAAAGAAGGATTAGAATGTGAGACCTCTTTGAAATTCCCCACAATACTGATTTTCTGTCACCCATATTTAGCTTTTGTTTTGAAATGAAAGTCAGCAGTTTAGTACAATTTGTACTGGACTTTATAAGTCTACTTTTTCTATAACAACAATAATAATAAATATTTATGCTTCTTTCCATTCTGAATTTCCTCTTTCTGACCCTAAATGTTAAACAGTGATATTCATATTTTTTTTCTCTTTTTCTAATTGTGAAGAACAAACTGCTGAAGTTTATCATTTCAGGTAGCCATGACTTATTTTGAAAATAAGCAAAGGGAATTTTTTGGAATAACTGTTTTAAGTCTAAGGATTAAGAACTTGAATCAGACACATGTTCACAAATTGTATACAAGTTGCTATTTGAAGATACTGGAAACCATTATAACTGGAAAGAAAAGATTACATTTTTATGTTATTGAACCATGCCTGTTCAGTAATACAGATACGTTTGACATCCTTATTCACCCAGCGGGGCTTAGTGCTAGCAATTTGCTTTTCTGTCCGGTCAATGCTCTTTCATGAGCTGGAGAGAATACTCTGCAATTGTACAGTTCATGCCCTCCAGGTTTTAGTTTTTCTCCACTGAAGCTAGATCAGTGTCTGCTGGCTGTACCAGTACTTCTAACAAGCACACAGGATCAGTCTCATCCTTTTCAAGTCCCAAGTGCGACATGTTAATGATGAAGAATAAAATTTCTAGCCTTTCAAGGAATAGCTTGAAATAACACAGCAACATGGGACAAGTATCTAAAAAGCAAAGAAACATTTTTATGGGCAGTCTATCACCATTGCATTTGAATTTCTTAGCAGCCATAACTTAACCTCTGGTTGACATGAAGGAAGGACAAGAACTAGGATATAAATATACTGATTCATATATTTTCCTCCCCTAAAAACTCTAATGTGAGACTTGCCTTTTAATATCTGGTTAAGTTTTTTGTTTTTAAATATAGCCACCATTAAAGATTTTCTACAGAGGTTTTCAAAATGTAATTCTCAAAACCACAGGTTTTCCATGGTGGTATATCAGGGCTGCCAAAATCGCACACACGTGTGTGTGTGTGTGTGTGTGTGGTGGGGGGTTCCTTCCCTAAAGAGTTTTGCTCTTTATGTTTTACATTTGGATTTCTATATAAAAACTTACAACTAAAAAAGAATGGATTCTGAGGGGAAAATTTTTTTTAATCCTTGAATCATGGAGACATCGTTTTTTTCCCAAGGAAAATCTTTTTCTTTTCTTTTTTTTTTGCATTGAAATAACCAAAATTTGATGTTTCAGGAATGTGTGGGTAATATCTGCCTGGGGTCTAGTTTTCTTTCCTGGAGCTTTCCGGGTGGCATTAGTGGTAAACGACCTGCCTGCCAATGCAGAAGGCATTAGGATCTGGGTTCGATCCCTAGGTTGGGAAGATTCCCTGGAGAAGGGCCTGGCAACCCACTCCAGTATTCTTGCCTGGAGAACCCCATCAACAGAGGAGCCTGGCGGGCTACAGTCCATGGGGTCACAAAGAGTTGGACATGACTGAAGTGACTTAGCAAGCACATACACAAGGCACAGAGGTTCTCTGAATTCTGTGCCAGAATAGGAGCTGCTCTGGTGAAGGTGCCTAAACATCGCACCACCCCACCACCACCCAGAGAAAGCATTATAGATTTTTATCCAAATTCTATTCGGCTTTCATCAGCGGTGCACCATTTCATTAATACTAGTACAATAGAGACAATAAGACCCTCTCAATATATTTTAAAAATAATAACAGCTATCATTTATTGCATGTTTTATGCCATGCTCTTTGGTAAAGTGCTTTGTGTATAATGAGAATTGATTTGAAGGAAATTTTTTAAAACTTTCCCAAGCTCACACCCCTAGTAAATCATAAAGCTGAACTTTGAGCTAACGTCTATCATCTCAGCACCCAAGTTTTGAATCACTAAGCATTTTTCCACTAAATGCCGTGAATTGTACTGGGCACTGGAATACGCCCATTAAATAGGTCTTCCAACTCCAGACTTCCTGCCTTGAACTTATGGAGTTCAACAGAGACATGTTGAACAAACAAGTATGAAGGAGTCTGTTAGCTCAGCTCTCATCTGTTGTGTGCACAGGGGCTATTGTTTGCCAGCAACCAACTGCAGAGCTTTCTTCTGGGAAATGCTCCTTTCCCTACTCTAACCTTGTGCGAATATGTGCTGCCCTTCACTTACCCATTCCACTCTCCTGCCTCCTCTGATTGGCCCACGTGGCCCTGCTAAGAGATGATTGCAATGGATTTGGGTCCAGCTGGGTGAATAAAGCCTCTGCCAATCAAAGTCCTCCCCTCCGATCTTGCAGCTGGGACCTTAGTCTCAGTCTCCCTCTGGTGGCAAGCTAGGAGAAGTCTGGCATGAAAGCATCTATTGTTTCTGTGTTAGGTCTGACCTGCAGTCAGAAACCGAGAAATTGAGAGATTGAAATCATGAGAGAAGGAGAGATGGTAAGAATGGGAGAGTTTGAGACCTGATATCAAGTTGTTCTCAAGTCCCATCTCCACTCTTTTCCTTATATCCCCTTTGCCAACTAATTTGGTTTAGTCACTTCCAACCAAAACAGTTCTTATCAAGATGGCAGGTTCAGTCCCTGGGTGGGAAACATCCCCTGGAGAAGGNTTGAGACCTGATATCAAGTTGTTCTCAAGTCCCATCTCCACTCTTTTCCTTATATCCCCTTTGCCAACTAATTTGGTTTAGTCACTTCCAACCAAAACAGTTCTTATCAAGATGGCAGGTTCAGTCCCTGGGTGGGAAACATCCCCTGGAGAAGGGAATGGCAACCCACTCCAGTATTCTTGCCTGAAAAATTCCATGGATAGAGGAGCCTGGCTGGCTACAGTCCATGGGATTGCAAAGAGTCTGACAGGATGGCATACACACAAGACAGTGGGTTTATAAAAATTCTCATGTTAAGTTCATGTTTATACTGAGAGAAGGGGAAAAATACTTTCTGTCTTTCACCTGTATATGGCATATGCTTTCTTATCGCTAAGCTTAGACTCCACAGCTCTAGACGAAGGATAATGGTAAAGATCAACAGAGTAGAGAGGCAAATTTTTGGAATTTCACCAATAGCACGTCTATTTTTGTTTTATATTCCTTGTCAAGACTTTTATATTGCAAGGAGACTTTCCTGACCATTCAATGGCGAGAAATAACTTTTTATAGTATCATATATTTCTACATAATAGCTGGTAATAAAGTTTTTATTCTAAAGAACTCTGGGACACATAAATAGACATTCCTTGCTACTCTGGACATGAGGAAATGAACTGAGCTTAATTTAATTCATTGAGCTGAGCTTAATTTCATTCATTATTAAATTATTCTGCAATAATTAAATAATTGCTATAGTAGTACTATTAATTATTGATTTATGTAATAGATAAATTAGGAGATAATGCTTCATTTTATAAGCAGTTCATCATAGAATTGCTGCAAATACTGATTTCAGAGTATAAAACACTGCCCTGATAATTTACAAAATCTCTTGTGAAGAACCAAAGATCATAGTGAGTCCACATACATTTAATTGACACACAACTTATTAAAAATGTATTTTTTAAATGAAGCTAGACTGCTGAGCACAGGTGGGAGCCAAAATCCAGCCCTCACTTCTCACCCTAAGCCATGTGCCCATCAGGCTGCCTGCACTCTCTCAATGGCACCAGTGGTGGCCCTCCTGAAAGCAAAGCAAACTTTCCTGGGACCTAAAACTCCCTGAAAGAAAGATGCATTCTTCTGAAACACAAAACAGGTAATAATGGCAGAAATAACATTTTCCCTATAAAAGTGATGGCACATGAATGCCCAATAAGCGCCTATTAAATAAGCACCTTATCAAATAAGGAAGGTAATGGTTTTCTTGATAATATGCCAAAAGGAAAATGATAGCAAATGACTTAAAGTGTATGTTCCGATTTCTTTTAATGGCTTATTTCTTCATTATAGCTGTGAGTGTGTGTGTGTTGTCTACTCAACAGCATGAGGATTGATGACTATCGTTGTATCTCTTCCCTTGGCGGATAGGGACACCAGAAGAGTAAACACTTATTTTAACTGAAAAATTTTTTTCTTACTTACTATCAACATTTCCCTCCTCCGTCTCCACCCTCACAGCTGCTCTGATCCTTACGGAACATATGGCTGATGGGAGAAGTAGCCCCAGTGAGTTGAATAATCACATCCCTATCAGTGGGGTTTCAGTTTATCAACACTGACAATAAATTTCTCTCTGTGACTCACCATATTTTGCTTTTTTATACCACAGAAAGGTCCTGGACGTGCTTACGGTGCTTTCTATAAATAACAGCCACACATTCCAGCTTTCGAAGGAGCACATTCTGCTAAACATAGACTGTGGAGACAAGCAATCCCTGTTTTTCTGGCTGTACATCATGGGTGCTAATTCAGGCTCAGTTTTTGTTAATCTCAGCTTGGCCTTGGTTGTT
Source organism: Oreotragus oreotragus (assembly GCA_006410675.1). Taxonomy (NCBI): domain Eukaryota; kingdom Metazoa; phylum Chordata; class Mammalia; order Artiodactyla; family Bovidae; genus Oreotragus; species Oreotragus oreotragus. Next base: position 2,202 of record SJYX01006631.1, on the reverse strand, counting down.
TTGGGTCCTTTCACAAAAGTCACCGTATCACTTCTAATGCCCCATGGTTAATACCCAGGCCAGTAGCATCTACAGCCCAAGGATGCTGGAGCCTCATGGCTGCCATCACCATTAGCTAGCTGGATGGACCATACTGTTGTTAAACAGTCTCACAGACATTCTAAGTCAAAAAACCAGAAGTTTGGGGGTCTCTTGGTAATCACAAGAGCCATAAGCCATTTGAAAGTTGAAGTCTGGGTATTACTGACCTAGAATTTCCAGCTGAGGCAGGAAGACAGACATCTTGGCAAGAATAGCTAGAGTTAGCCCCAGGGCTCTATGGAATATGTCACTAATACAAAAGATTTACAGTGTGATTTACTCAGTTCTCCCAGCCAGTGCCAGGCTAGACTATAACCTGAATATTATGGGACATGACTTGGTTAAATCTTTTCTTGCGTTTTTGCTTGCTCCTTTTTTTTTTTTTTTAACTTTTACTTTTTTTGAAAGCATCTGCCATTCAGCAGGAGAAACATGAAACAGAAGTCTTTTGGTTTATTTTGGATACATGTTTTAAAGACCTAGCACCTTTCTTTCTATAACATTCCACTTAGCTCTAAAATTCCAGCAGGCCCATCAGTCATACCAGATCTTTCACCAGAGTATTAGTGTTCCATGCAGTGTTTTTCAGTTTACAAAAGGTGACAGCATGTCCAGTCCATCACTGAGCCCCGGAACAACCCTATGGTGTGGTAAGTGTTATTCCCATATGAGAATTGAAGAAACTGAAATTAGATCAGTTTTATGACTAGTTCACAGAGGACAGCCAGAACCCAACCCCAACTCTAGTTCTCTTTCTGTTTTAACCAGAGCATTTTTTGTCTTTAGAACTGCTGTGACTTGGGTGATACAGAGGGTGCTTGATCAGAGCCCAAGGACTTCCAGTAAGTCACTCCTTGCTAGCCAGATGAACTTGTAATGGTTGCTTAATCTCTCAGCCTTGATTTCCTTTTCTGTAAAATAAAATCCTTTTTTTGCTCCCATACTTGACAATAGGCAAACAAGATCATCAGGAATCTTTCTCCATGAGCAATACAAGTGTGATAGGTGCACTTTACATGCAAAGGAAAATAGAGAAGTTGATAAAGTTTTCTCTTTCTGAGACTTTCTTCTCTGTCTTCATTTCTTTCTTTTACTATTCCTTTAGTCTGCTGCAATGGGTGGATTATTTACTGCCATTCAAGTTTGCAGTTTTGTTATCTGCTAAGTGAAGAAATTGTGCTTTTCTCATATGATTTTATTGAGAGTTATCACTCTGTCCTCTCCAGGTAAATCTTAATGCAGCATGTCAATATAGTTCAGCAAAATCTTATGGAAAGTTATATTGACTTTTGGGGATTTTTGAGGGGTTTTTCCTTTTTTGCATTTTTATTTTAGGTTAGTCTTACAACATTTTTTGGCTTCTGTGTTTTGGTTGAGAATAGAGATGCCAGTATTTTTTTCATTTCTAAACCTCAGCTCTAACCTTGTCATACATGTGAAACTGATCTTTACTAGAAACGTATGGAGAAAAAAAGGCTTTCCTGGGTCACTCTCATGTAAGGCAATTGATTGGCTCATACAGTTAGATCAGAGATTATCAAAGTATCTTCCCTGGACCAAGAGCATCAACTGGGAGCAAGTTAGAGATGCAGTCTCAGGTGCCACCCAAATCCTGCTGAGTTAGAAACTCTTGGGTTGGGACAGCAAAATCACTCTGAGGTTTGAGAACTCCAGAGAATAGATAATTGTCCTATTAGAATATATATTTTTTTACTCTTAAACTCCTCAGCATGGCTCTGTGCAAGTGAAATCACAAAGGATATATGTTAGTGGAATGGGAGAAACTTTATGTAGGGCCAATTAAGGCCCTGCTATAACTAGGGAATAATAACTAGCTACATTGTTATTCTCTGTTATCTCTTTAATTGCCTTATCACTACCTTAGACATAGGTTATGAATGTCCTTTTCTTTATTTTAAATATGTATGAAATCTTTATCTAACAATTAGCATCAGTACATTTGTATAAAATTTACAAACCTAAATCTTAAGATATTTGTAAATACCAAGCTATGTTTGAACCTTAGTTCAATTCTGCTGAACTGAGGCTTGTCATTTTTTAGTAATCATCTCTTTGGGCTGTTACTACATGGTAAATCCCATTTTCTCTTTTAGTTCTTGA
>SJYX01006628.1:0-22900 GCA_006410675.1 Oreotragus oreotragus | reverse complement strand
CACACACACACACCCACACACACCCCCACACACCCACCCACCCACCCACCCACCCAGGAGAGACGATAAGCAGGCATGGAGCACAACGCCAATTTGACTTCGTGAATGGAGGGAAAAGAAAAAGAATCCAATGAAAAAAAGCCAGGAGGTATTCAAAACACAACCTCAGCAATGTGTACAGTTCACACTTGGATGGAATTTAAAGCAAGCAGGATTGCACCCCCACCTCGAGCAAAAAAGTTAATAGTGAGTGGGCGCTAAGCTGCTGGGCCTGGCCTTTGCATATATTGTTTCATTTAATCCTCACAACAATACCTCGATACTCGCACATAAATACTTTCACTGCTGCTGTAGTCCGCTGAATTGTGTCCCTCAAAATGCATGTCAATGACTTAAATCCCGGGACCCCCAGAAAGTGACTACTGTCTATTTGCAGATAGGGGCTTTTAAAAGGTTATTAAGTTAAAATAGGATCATCAGGCTGAGCCCTAATCCAACAGTATGACTGGGGTCTTTAGACAACTGTCCCTAAGACACACAGAGAAAGAAGAGACTGGAAGACACGGGGAGAAGGCGGCCACGCACGAGCCAAGGAGAGACAACTGCGCAGGCACTTTGACCCTGAACTTTCAGCCTCCAGACCTGAGAGAAAACAAACCTGTGCTTCTTTAGCCAGGCAGTTCACGGTGCTTCGCTGTGACAGCCCAAGTAAGCCAACACAACTGCTATCCAGAAAATGACAGTAGAGCTCAGAGAGGCTGAGTCCCTGGATAAGGTCGCAGAGCAAAATTGGAATCTGAATCCAGGTCAAAACTCAGACCACTCTTTCCAAGTCGAGCACTTCGCCTGGCACAAAGTGCTCCATAAATACTGCCCACTCTTTTTTTTTTTTACAATGCTATATTAGTTTTAGGTATATAGCAAAATGATTTCATTATTCACATGTACAGTAAGTCCCCTACATATGAATGGGATCCGACCTTAGAGCGTGTTCATTAGTCCAATTTGTTCTTAAGTCCGAAGTTAGCCTATGTACCCAACTGACACAACAGGCTAGTTAGTAAGGTACTGTTTTTACAGAAATAATACATAAAAAANAGGTATATAGCAAAATGATTTCATTATTCACATGTACAGTAAGTCCCCTACATATGAATGGGATCCGACCTTAGAGCGTGTTCATTAGTCCAATTTGTTCTTAAGTCCGAAGTTAGCCTATGTACCCAACTGACACAACAGGCTAGTTAGTAAGGTACTGTTTTTACAGAAATAATACATAAAAAAATAAAAATAAAACATTTTTAATATTACAGTACAGTATCTCGCAAAGAATCTGCCTGCGATGCAGGAAGACCCAGGTTTGATGCAAGAGATGCAGGTTCAATCCCTGGGTCAGGAAGATCTCTTGTAGGAGGGCACGGCAACCCACTCCAGTATTCTTGCCTGGAGAACCTCTGTCTCTTGCCTGGGACAAACGAGCCTGGCGGGCGACAGTCCATGGGGTCACAAGAGAGTCACATACAACGTAGCAACTAAATAACAACAACTGCATCCGTGATTCTCTTGCTTGAAGTAAAGTTCAAAACTGAGGGAGATGCCCCAATCACATGACTGATGAGGTGGCAGGGGTGAGGCCAGTGCATGAGGTGAGCAGAGGACAGAGTGAGCATCTGCTGCTGCGCGCCTCCATCTCCGTGCAATCAGAGGCAACAGCTGCACAATAATTTTCCCTGCTTTCTTCGGGACCTTGTGACCTGGAATCTGTGCACAAAAGACAGGATGACTTTTCACTACCCTTCATTTCAATCATTCTTAGTCCAAAGCTGTACTCCACAAACCACGGTCAGGGGAAGGTGGGAGGCACTTCAGGTTCCTCATTTCCTCATATTTTCTTACCTCAGAGCAGTTCTTAATCCCAGCCACTGCTTTTTTTAACCAGAATAACGAAGGAAAGCAGGTTCCACCAGAGGTATCCATCCTATGGTTTCTTATATGAGCAAGTGGGACATTTCAAACAGGAGAAAAAAATATCAGACAGATTTTCAATTTTCAAACCATTAGAAGGCATTACATGTGTGACATGACAGCTAGGACTGAATACAATTTAATCTTTGATGACTCAAAGAGGTTTTCACAGATCCTCGGGGTAATTATTATAAGTATTAATCACCACTACAGAAAGAACCTCAACTCAGGGAAATTCCAGGGTAACAGAGTGCCAGTTAACAGGGACTTTACTATATAAAGAAAAGCTCTGTGGCTTGCATTTAAAAGAAAAGCCTTGATGCATGGTTTGTTTTTAATGTTTGTCTCATGGACTGTATAGTCCATGGGGCCGCAAGAGTTGGACATGACTGAGCAACTTTCATTTTCACTTTTATGATTAAAACAATACAGAATACGGACATATATAAAGACTTAGATCCATATAAAATGTATACTTAATTTCTAATTAGGGATTTACCTTAACTGTAAAATTATGAGCCATGATGGGTAACTTTCATTTTCCCTTTCTTCCTCAAGCACATTTACTGAGTAATTCCCCTGAAGACCAGAACTGCTATCCTGGTGAGAAAAATGCCTCATCAGTGAAACAGATCAGTGGTACCTTAAGCTACTCTGCAGTTTCTGAAAGCAATGATGGTATCACCACTGCATAATTTACTTTCCCCTATTTTTAAGTACTTAAGTACTGATACAATATTTCAATCCAAGTGTTCACAACACATAAAAGTTGACATCTCATTCTTTTAGTTTCCACAGTTTCCATCACCCATTTCAACTCAAAAACGGCAAACGTATGTTTGAAGAAAAAAAAAAAAAAAACCAGAAAACTTGGCAGAGAAGATTCCTGGAATGAACACTCTCATAATGAGAATATGCTCAAGTTTCTTCTTGAGAAAACTTAGTAAGCGAAATTCATTAAATCCAAAACTGGAAAGACTTTTTCTTAAATAGGGAGACTGCGGTGATAGGAATCCACGGTAGGTCACTGACACATCTGTGCACTGATGCTAAAACAGAGGACCTTTAGGATTATTTGGCCATAGGTTCACAATGTTTCCAGACACTGAAAACCATCCAGAAGTGTTGGACAATACAAGAGGGCAAAATACTTACTGCCACGCTCCTCTCTATGTAACCCGCTCAGCCTGAAATCAGGCTGGCAACAGCTGGGAGCAACAACTGCGTGGCGGACAAGGGGCAGGCGGTTAGGAGGGGTTTGAAGGAGAGAGTGCCTGGAGAGGGAAAAGACACCACCCTGAGGAAATCTGCACAGAAAAAGCAACTTCCACCAAAATTATGAGCCTCTCGGAGGCAGCAGCCATATCCTACCCTTCCCTGAATATTCAGCAGCTCAATTACCGATGTTTATCCAGCACTCGATATGTGATCTAATCCATTAGATGTTTGGAAATCATCCTGAAATAGTTGATAAACAAATTATTAAGAAGAAATAACCTGGGACTTCCCTGCTGATCCAGTGGTCAATAACCCGCCTTCCAATGCAGGGGTCACACAGGTTCAACCTCTGGTCAGCAAACTAAGATTCCACGTGCCATGGAGCCACAGTCATGGAGTCCACGCACCACGAGGAAAAATCCATGTGACACAACTAAGACCCTGCACAGCCAAACATTTTTAAAAAACCATAATAAAAAAGGAATAATCCATTAATCACACTGCAATTTTCATGCCTTAAGACGTACCCCATTTTGAGGGGAGGAGTCATACCCCCGTATATTCATAAATAATACACTTCATGATTCTATCATTTATCTGGGCTCCTTCATAAATAAAATACTCTAATTTATTGGTCTTAATTATTTAAGACCAGTTCTCTTGAGCATTCAAATATGTTATTCTCCGGTTCCCCTACCCCCATTATGACTGCTTTCAAATTTGCAACTCATGCTGGGGAAAGAAAAGACTCCAGTGGAGCAGAAGCCACAGGTTAGAAGAAGAAAACTGTCAAGTTTTTCAGTTTATCTTTAACACGATTCTTGATAATTTCTTGAAATATTCTGTCTCCTTTACAGGAACAAATACAGCTCTTTTTTTTTTTAAAGTAGTGATAGGCAGATCTCAGTCATCTCACAACATTACTCAAAATTCTAACATTGCACAGAGACAAAGTTATCATCCAGAATGTCTACATAATTCCTTCCATGTAGGGTTAAAAAACAAATACAGCTCACACAACGTTAAGGCTTCATGTGTATTTCATGCAGTCAACTTTAATTATAATAAGTTAAAATAATAATAAGATAAAATATATCCTAAATATATTTATATTTGAGAAGTTAGACAGGTTTGAGAAGAGAGTCCTAAAAATAAAGTTAAGAATCAATAAGCTTAAACCACACTAAACAGGCTTCTTTACTGCCAGACTTCCCTTAATATAATCACATGTTCTACGTATCCCCAAGACAGGACACCACGTCATGAGTTACAGGACGATGTTTACTTCAGATGCTGATTTCAAGCAGCTTCTTTCTTATCAGCACTAGCATTCCCCCGCCCCACCCTCGAAAACACGCTGGGAATTGCTGGATTAGCTCCTCTCTCGTGTGTTACTTCAAAAGGCCTAACAAAAGGCATGCCCATTCCTCTGCAGCCTGTCAGTGAAAATGGATGTGGCATAAGTCACACACACACACACCCCCCGATGTTCTGACATATACTTAATTATAGTACTAAAATATGGAAACACTTAGTTGTAGCTTATGCTAGCTTCATCAAAAAACTATTTGTTAAACAGTTACTGAATTACTCATAGATCGTGATGAATTATGGCTAAATAATCAAAGAAAAGAAAACGACTGGGACAGCTGTACCTCTCCACTACCCTAAGACGTAAGTGACATCATGGTTACTCCACAGTCTATTCCAAGCCTTACCTTGGAGTCTATGAGGCCTTCAGGGGTTATGAACCAATTTCAGAACATTTAAAAGTCCTAAAATTATAAGCAAGATTACATGTCTCCATGCGTTTTGGTAGAAAGGCAGCTCTTGCTCGTATTAGCTATTCAAAGGATTCATGGCCCTAAATATAGTTTTAAAACATTCGCAATAGGCCAACAGTCTTCTAGCTTTCTTCTAGTTACACTGTATTGTATTGACACAGTTGTATGTGTCAAGATCTTCAAACCACTGTGAAATGTCCTGAGTAAAGCATTTCCAATGAGCCATGACCATGACATTAGAATTGTACAAATAAAAGTCACAGTTGCTATTTTTCTCCCTGGTCTGATGGGCCAGGGTCTGATGAGTCTGCAGGAATTAATACATAAATATGCTACCAACAAAGCATTCCAGCATGCTTTCAGAAAACGACTTAGAGTGCTTCAGCATATCTGCTGTACAAAAGGCACTTAATAAACGCTTGTTGAAGGACTTCCGTGGTAGTGCGGTGGTTAAGACTCCATACTTCCAGTGCTGGGGGTGTGGGTTTGATTCCTGGTCAGGGAACCAAGATCCTACACGCCACATGGCATGGCCAAAACTTTTTTTAATGCTTGCTGAATTAATTTATTTCAAATTTAGAGAGTTTTAGCTCACGTGTCACCATTTTATAACATCCTGGGAGCTAATGTGAAAAAAGACTGTACTTTCCAAGTCACCTACCATATAACCACCACTTCCTGTGTCAAGGACACCTACCCTCTGGGCATGTTTACTAACCTGGCTTGCTCAGGCCAGGCCCTCAAACTCAAGTCTCCCCAAGCCTAACAATGCAGAACCTAAGCTGCCGAAAACAGCGCTGAAGGCCCTCTACCTTCCCAAACTCATCTCACATGACTCCTCCACCGAAACCAACTCTCTCAATGCCCCAAACACACCTTCTGCTCTCCCACCCACTCTCCTGGATTCTACACATTACTCAGACACTTGTTCATGCCCCACTTTTCATGAAACCTGTCCAACCCCATTCAGTGCCCAGTGATCTCATAACCCAACAGTCTACACCTACCAGAGGGTTTCTCAAACAGAGAAAACCCAGGGCAGAATTTGAACAAAGACCAGGAAACTGCATTCTCAGTGTTTCCAATTCCCTAAATGTCAAGAACCACTTCCGATAGAAGGCTTCCATTCATGACCCATCCCAGTTATTCTCAACCCTATTCTCAATCACCTTGGGGGCTCTCAAAAATGCCCAGCCTTCATTTCAAAACAAGTTGAATACAATCACTCAATGGTTTTTTTTTAAGGTATCAGCATTTTTTTTTAAGTTTTCCATTTGATTCTGCGTTCATAATGCAGTGAAGGTTGAAAGCCACTGTTCTATACTATTCATCTTGCAATACATCTTATACTTCCTTATATGCATCTTCTTTTATATATGGATCTTTTTTATACAATATCATTGACTGCTTAACTCTAATTTTACTTTCTTTGTGCTTGTGTCCTGTCAAGATTTATTGTTAAAAGTTATTGTTATTCTTCAGCATTCCCAGGGAATGCAACAGAGAACAGATGACTAGCACAGATCGGTTCTTTGATCAGTAACAATACCTTCTATTCCCCACCCTAGTTCACTTACTGAAGAAATGAAAAAATCATTCATCTTTGGGGCGGTCTCACCAACCCCACTGACATTCCTTTTGCATTTTCATTGGAAGGACTGATGCTGAAGCTGAAACGCCAATACTCTGGCCGCCGGCTGCAAAGAACTGACTCACATGAAAAGACCCTGATGCTGGAAAAGACTGAAGGCAGGAGGAGAAGGGGGCGACAGAGGATGAGATGGTTGGATGGCATCACCAACTCAATGGACAGGAGTTTGAGCAAGCTCCAGGAGTTGGTGATGGACAGGAAGCCTGGCATGCTGAAGTCCACGGGGTCACAGTCAGACACGACTGAGTGACTGAACTGACACACTTATCAGGCTACCATTCTGCTTCACTTGAAGCAGATACATATAATATAAAATATTATATAAGATATACCATATTATATAAAGTATTATATATATTAAAATATTGTGTTTTTATATAATAAAATGTATCAATTCAGGGGGGGGATCCTTCATAACATACACATATATCAATCATTGTGTTGCACATTTTCAATATCTTACAATTTTATTTGTCAATTACAGTTGACCCTTGAACAGCATGGGGAGTTTGGGATGCCAATCCCCATGCAGGTAAAACCTTCATGTGACTTTAGTCAGCTCTCCACACAGGTGACTCTGCATCCCCAGATTCAGAACCAATCACAGACCATTCAGTACTGCAGTAAATATGTATTAGAAAAAAATCTGTGTATAAGTGGATTCATGCAGTCAGACTGGTTGCTCAATATTATCTACCTCAATGAAGTTGAAAAAGAAAAAAGTACCATTGCTAAAAAGTGTAATTTGTTACAAGATAATTGCATTAATTGGTATCATTTTCTATTTCAAAAGGAATGAATTTCTCAAAGGGGAGAATCTGGCAGTTTCCAATCTAAGCATCAGCATGAAATTCAGAGTCAAGAGAATGGACCCAAGAAAAGATGCCGCTGCTCAAATGACTGAAGCAAATGCAACTTACAAATGAACCCACTCAGCATTGTTCCTTCTGTCCTAGGAAACTGCTTAAAATCGGCACTAATCAGCACAAAATCTTAGTAAGAGCCCAATAAGACAAACTAATCCACACATCCTAAATGGACCGATTTCCCAATTCATGCCGCTTGCTTTTATAGGCTCCAGAAATCCAGGCAATTTCATTTTATAGTGGATTAGTTCAAAAGTCCGATGCAATGACTAACCCCCTCCCCAAAGTGTTCCTTCCATTCATGAAAGACTGCTGCTTCTCCGATGAAGAGAAGGTGGAATAAATCCAAACACCAAGTTTTCAATCAGAGAGGAACTACTAGGTCATGCTGCAGATTCATGTGGTTTGAATTAAATGCTATTGCCCCATCCACCCCAGCCACTTACACAAAACCCATCTGAGGTCAGTGAAGAAAACTACTTATTAAAAGGGAAAACCCAAGAGAAGACGTAAACTGAGCTCAACAAATATAACTCCCGGATACTGGAAAGAGGAAATCTCAACGTGTCCAACACTCTGCCTCTCAGACACAATCATCCACAGGCAGCTCTTTGCCAGCTCTCAGCTCAGGGTTCTTAACTTTACACCCAGCCTTTTGTTCCAATCCACATAGTTTCCACCGAGCCTGGCAAGAACTGCCAGCTCTCAACCCTTGAAACTGCCCCCAGCGCCCACACAGCTGCAGGCTCGCCCCTCCCGCCCAGAAGACATCCAGAGAGCCCCCTCCAGCAGGGAGGGCAGGGAACCAGCCACAAAGGGGAAATCTTTCTTTCACCTAGTTCTGTGCTGCCAACTAAGGAACAGGCCCTCAAAGAGTCAAGGCCGCAAATTAACACATCTTTTTCTCAAAAGACTGTTTGAAGTTATTTGTCATGAAAGGGACAGGGCAGGGAACTTCCAGGGGAGAATTTGGGGAAATAAGAAAGCCTTACCAGGAACCCAGTCTGAAAAAGGAAATCCAACAAATGGATTACAGTAGAGAAGGAGGGACTGTTCAAACAAGAGAAGACTTCCCTGGAGGTCCACCGGTTAAGGCTCTGCGCTCCTAATGCAGGGGGCCCTGGGTTCAATCTCTGATCAGTATTCTTGCCTGGGCTACAGTCTATGGGGCTGCAAAGTCAGATACGACTGAGCACTCATTCATAGCACTAGATCCCACATGCCCCAACTAAGACCTGGCACAGTCACATAAACAAGGATTTTTTTTTAAGAGAAAAAGTGGGAGGGGTCCAAATGTACATAGACTAAAACCAGCAACACAGAACCTCTGGGTTTCTCAGACAGAGTCCCTTGGGCCAATTATAGACTTGGGGGACAGACTTTATGTTGAAGGACTATCCCAAGCAGCACGTGAGCTGGATTCTACACCTGACCCTGCCAAGTGGAAACCTCAGACAAGCTGTTAAGCCTCTGGATCTCCATACCATTGTCTGTAAAACATCTCTGCTGACTGGACAAAATCTGGAACCTGTCACACTGACCTCCTTGAGTTCTTCTGAAAATCATAGGAGTTAATAAGCATGTGACCCAAACCTTGTGCATGAGGTCAGCCTCGAGAAACGTCAGGTGTGGGTCCTGCTGTCATCTTCCCAAACTGGAAAGGAGTGTCAGCTCAAACACTGGGAAGCAGCAAGGAACAGAGGCAGGACCATGAGATTTGATGTCAGTTAGAGTTGGGGTTCCAACAGAAAAGTCATTACTCAGGTGCCAACAGCCCCAGAAATGTGTCTCCATGGATAGTTACCATTAGCATAGAATACACAATGGTTTACAAAGATTTGCTTTGACAAAAAAGCAGAAGACAATTTTTATACTGATTACAAGGTTTATGTTGAGATGATAATACTTTGAATGTCCTGCCGCTGCCGCTAAGTCGCTTCAGTCGTGTCCGACTCTGTGCGACCCCATAGACGGAAGCCCACCAGGCTCCCCCATCCCTGGGATTCTCCAGGCAAGAATGCTGGAGTGGGGTGCCATTGCCTTCTCCTCTTAATGTCCTAGATTAACGATATCTATACATTTCACCTGTTTCTTTTAACTTTTTAATTATGTTACTAACAAAATATAAATTATATGCCTGGCTTGCATATGTGTGGAGTCCATGAGCAGTGATCAGCTGTGATCGACTCTTTCCGACCCTGGGGACTGTAGCCTGTCAGGCTCCTCTGTGCATGGAATTTTCCAGGCAAGAATACTGGAGTGGGTTGCCACACCCTCCTCCAGGGTATCTTCCTGACTCAGGGATCGAACCTGTGTCTCTTTGTCTCTTTCCTCTCCTGCACTGGTGGGCATATTCTTTACCACTGAGCCACCTGGGAAGCCTCAAGGGTGGCTGACATTAATTACCTCCTCACTAGACAGCAATGAGCTAAACTTTGATTCACCAATCTGCTCTGCCAGTTACCTACTTGGGGCAAGTTATTTCACCTCTGAGCTGAAATTCTTATGGGAATAAAATAAAGACAGCAGCTCTCAAGCAAGTTCTTAGCACAAATTAATAAACTGATCACTCATCATTCATTCAGCAAATATCTGAATCCTTATGGTATTCTAGATATTTTAAAGACAAAAAAACTATCTAAAATGGGACCTAGACATGGGACCTTTTGAAGGAGGTCGAAATTATCTTCATTACCTCCAACATAGTTTGGCCTCAGGTCAAACAGGCAGGGAACACAGCCCCGCCCATCAACAGGAAATTGGATTAAAGATTTACTGAGCATAGCCCCGCCCATCAAAACAAGACCCAGTTTCCCCCTCAGTCAGTCTCTTCCATCAGGAAGCTTCCATAAGCCTTTTATCCTTATCCATCAGAGGGCAGACAGACTGAAAATCACAATCACAGAAAACTAATCAAACTGATCACATGGACCACAGCCTTGTCTAACTCAATGAAACTATGAGCCATGCCGTGTAGAGCCACCTAAGACACATGGGTCATGGTGGAGAGTTCTGACAAAATGTGGTCCACTGGAGAGGGAAATGGNAAACTAATCAAACTGATCACATGGACCACAGCCTTGTCTAACTCAATGAAACTATGAGCCATGCCGTGTAGAGCCACCTAAGACACATGGGTCATGGTGGAGAGTTCTGACAAAATGTGGTCCACTGGAGAGGGAAATGGCAAACCACTTCAGCATTCTTGTCTTGAAAACCCCATGAAGAGTATGAAAAGGCAAAAAGATAGGACACTGAAAGATGAACTCCCCAGGTCAGAATATGCCCAATATGCTACTGGAGATCAGTGGAGGAATAACTCCAGAATGAATGAAGTGATGGAGCCAAAGCAAAAACACCACCCAGCTGTGAATGTGACTGGTGACGGAAGTAAAGCCCAAAGCTGTAAACAGCAATACTGCATAGGAATCTGGAATGTTAGGTCCATGAAGCAAGGCAAATTGGAAGTGATCAAACAGGAGATGGCAAGAGTAAACATGAACATTTTAAGAGACAGTAAACTGAAATGAACTGGGATGGGTGAATTTAACTCAGATGACCATTGTATCTACTACTGTGGGCAAGAACAGTAAGTAAAGAAGAACTAAAGAGCCTCTTGATGAAAGAGGAGAGTGAAAAAGATGTCTTAAAACTCAACATTCAGAAAACAAAGATCAAGGCATCTGGTCCCATCACTTCATGGCAAATAGATGGGGAAACAGTGGAAACAGTGACAGACTTTATTTTGGGGGGCTCCAAAATCACTGCAGATAGTGATTGCAGCCAAGAAATTAAAAGACACTTGCTCGCTGGAAGGAAAGCTATGACCAATCTAGAAAGCATATTAAAAAGCAGACACATTACTTTGCCAACTAAGGTCCGTCTAGTCAAGGCTATGGTTTTTCCAGTAGTCATGTATGGATGTGAGAGTTGGACTATAAAGAAAGCTGAGCGCTGAGGAATTGATGCTTTTGAACTGTGGTGCAGGAGAAGACTCTTGAGAGTCCCTAGGACTACAAGGAGATCCAACCAGTCCATCCTAAAGGAGGTCAGTCCTGAATATTCACTGGAAGGACTGATGCTGAAGTTGAAGCTCCAATACTTTGGCCACCTTATGCAAAGATCTGACTCACTGGAAAAGACCCTGATGCTGGGAAAGATTGAAGGCAGGAGGAAAAGGGGACCGAGGAGGATGAGATGGTTGGATGGCATCACCCACTCAACGGACATGAGTTTGAGCAAGCTCCAGGAGTTGGTGATGGACAGGGAGGCCTGGCGTGCTGCAGTCCATGGGGTAGCAGAGAGCTGGGCAGGACTGAGCAACTGAACTGAACCAAGACAGAAATCCCTGCCGCCATAAAGCTTACATTCTGAGAAAAACAAACATTAAAATAGAAATGCAAAGGGCTTCCCTGGTGGCTCAGTGGTAAAGAATCCGCCTCCCACTGCAGGAGACATGGGTTCAAACCCTGGTCCAGGAAGATCCCACGTGCCACAGCTACTCAAACACAAGCGCCCCAGAGTCTGCGCTCCACAAGAGAAGCTACCGAGATGAGAAGCCTGTGTACCGCGAGGAAGAGCAGCTCTGCTCACTGCAACTGGAGGAAACCTGCACACAGCAACAGAGACCCAGCACCACCAAAGACAAAAATAAAAAATAACAGAATTAACGGTGGTTTAAAAAAAAAAAGAAAGAAATGTAAAAACACACAGAAAGTGCTAGTACTATGGCACATAACAGTCAGCAAGAGGGAGGAAGAATGAGGAAGGGAGAATACAGAAAGTCAGAGGCCTCATTAGAACAGCATGGCAGTAGACAAGCATGAAACCCATTATCAGCATCAAAAAATATTATGCCAAGGGATACAGGGCTTTTCAGGGCGATGAACGTTTTCTAAAACTGGCGTGGGATGGCTACACAAATCTGGGAGCATAGAAACTGAACACGGAATTGTACCCTTTTTTTAGTATTCATTTATTTACTTATTGGCCGAGCTGCACAGCATGTGGGATCTTAGTTCCCCAGTCAGGGATTGAACCTGTGACCCTGCAATGGAAGGGCAGAGTCCATTTCACTGGACCACCAGGGAAGTCCCTGAAGTGTATACTTTAAGTGAGTGAATCATATGGTGTGTGAATTATGTCCCAGTAAAGCTGTTTAAAAAAATACCAAAAAAAAAAAAAAAAAAAAAGATTAGTCAAAGTTTATTCATATGTAACTGCACCACACTCTGTATAGTATGAGAAGGAAAACAGCTCCCTCTGATAAAGAAATAATTACAAAACACCAAGCTAGCTCTGGCACACGGACTAGGTTTGTACTTGCGTGGTGCCAGCCCCTAGCCAGCCCAGTCCTCCTCTCCCAGGCCCGGGTGAGGCGGGCAGTCTTGGGCAAACCTGTTCTCATGACAGCTAACAACTGGCCAGACTGAGATTGGCACCAGATCTAAGAGCAGCCAAGCAGTCTGTCTGGCCAGACAGACACAGGAAAAGATGCTCAACATCACTAATTATCAGCGAAATCAACTCAAAACTACAACAAGGTACCACCTTACACTGGTCAGAATGGCCATCGTTAAAAACTCTACAAATAACAAATGCTGGAGAGGGTGTGTAGAAAAGGGAACCCTTCTACACTGTTAGAAGGAACGTAAATTGGTGCAGCCGGTGTGGGAAATAGGATGGCAGTTCCCAGAAAACTAAAAATAGAATGATTGTGTGATCAGGCACTCCCACTCCTGGGCATATATCCAGACAAAACTCTTAATTCAAAAAGATACACGCATCCTATGTTCATAACAGCAGTGTCCTCAAGAGCCAAGACTTGAAAGCTTCCTAAATGTCCATCAGCAGAGGAGCAGGTAAAGACGATGTGGCACACACAAGGGAACACGCAGTCAGAACAGGAAGGAAAGAACGCCACGTGCAGCAACATGCCCGCAACCGAGAGCATCATCCTAAGCGAAGTGAGCCAGAAAGAGAAAAGCAAATACCATCGAATCACTTATATGTGGGACCTAAAATGACACAAATGACCCTACCTATGAACCAAAATTATAGAGAACAGACTTGTCATTGCACAAGGGCCCTCCTTTTGCAAGGGGGGAAGGATGGAATGGGAGCTTGGGGTTGGCAGATGTAAGCTATTCTATATACAATGGATCCCCTCTTCATAGATCACTGCCCTGCTGTAGCAAAGGGGCTTGCTTAACTCCATGAAGCCATGAGCCATGCCGTGTAGGGCCACCCCAGACAGACGGGTCCTAGTGGAGATTTCCGACAAAACGTGATCCATTGGAGGAGGGAAAGGCAAACCACCCCAGTATGCTTCCCATGAGAACCTCATGAACTGTATAAAAGGACAAAAAGATACGACATCAAAAGATGAGCTCCCCAGGTCAGAGGGTGTCCAATGTGCTACTGGGGAAGAACGGAGGATGACTAATAATAGCCCCAGGAAGAAAGAAGCGGCTGGATCAAAGCACAAGCAATGCTCAGTTATGGATGTGTCTAATGACAAAAGTAAACCCTGATGCAGGGAACAGAGCTACATAGGAACCTGGAATGCTAGGTCCATGAATCAAGGTAAACTTGACATGGTCAAGCAGGAGATAGTGAGAAGAAACATTAACATCTTAGGAACCAGTGAACTAAAATGGACAGGAATGGGTGAATGTAATTCAGATGACCATTATATCTACTACTGTGGGCAAGAATCTCATAGAAGAAATGGAATAGTCCTCATAATCAACAAAAGAGTCTGAAATATAGTGTTTGGGTGCAACCTCAAAAATGACAGAATGATCTCTGTGTGTTTCCAAGGCAAGCCATTCAACATCACAGTCATTCAAGTTTATGCCCCTACCGTGCATGTCAAAGAAGCTAAAGTTGATCAGTTCTATGAAGACCCAGAAGACCTGTTAGAAATAACACCAAAACAGATGTTCTATTCATCGTTGGCGATTGGAATGCAAAAACCAGGAAGTCGAGAGATACCTGGAGTTAATAGGCAAGTCTGGCCTTGGAAAACAAAATGAAGCAGGGTAAAGGCTAACTGAATTCTGCCAAGAGAATGCACTGGTCATAGCAAACACCTTTTTTCAACAACACAAGAGATGACTTTACACATGGACTCCACCAAACGATCAATACCGAAATCAAACTGATGACATTCTTTGTAGCCAAAGACGGAGAAGCTGTATACAGTCAGCAAAAACAAGACCTGGAGTTGACTATGGCTCAGATCATCAGCTCCTCATAACAAAATTCAGGCTTTAACTAAAGACAGTGGGGAAAACCACTAGGTCAGTCAGGTATGACTTAAATCAAATCCCCTATGAATACGCAAAGAGGTAATGAATAGATTCAAAGAATTATATCTAGCAGAGTGTGCCTGAAGAACTATGGATGTAAGTCTGTCATGCTGTACAGGAGGCAGTGAACAAAATCATCCCAAGTGAAAAAGAAAAGGAAGAAGGCAAAGTGGTTATCTGAGGAGGCTTTACAAATTGCTGAAGAAGAGAAGAGAAGCAAAAAGCAAGGGAGAAAGGGAAAGGCACATTCACCTAAACGCAGATTTCCAAACAGGACGGAGAGACAAGAAGGCCTTCTTCAATGAACAGTGCATAAAACTAGAAGAAATCAACAGAAGGAGAAAGACTAGAGATCTCTTCAGGAAAATTGGAAAATCAAGGGAACATTTCACTCAGAGACGAGCACAATAAAGGACAGAAAGAGATCTAGTAGACACTGGCGAGATCAAGAAGAGATGCAAAGAATACCCCAAGAACTGTACCAAGAAGATCTTAATGAACTGGATTACTACAATGGTGTGGTCAGTCACCCAGAGGCAGACCTTCTGGAGTGTGAAGTCTAGTGGGTCTAAGGTAGCACTGCTATTAATAAAGTTAATGGATGTCATGGAATGCCAGTAGAGCTATTTAAAACCCTAAAGGATGATGTCAGCAAGGTGTTGCATTCAATATGTCAGCAAATCTGGAAGACCCAGCAGTGGTCACAGGACTGGAAAAGTCAATCCTCGTACCAATTTCCAAAAACAGTAGTACTGAAGCATTTGCTAACCATCAGACAATTGCACTCATCTCCCATGCTAGTAAGGTCACACTTAAAATCTTACATGGGAGGCTTCAGCGTTATGTGAACCAAGAACTTCCAGATGTCCAAGCTGGGTTTAGAAAAGGCAGAGAAACCAAAGATCAAATTGCCAACATTTGTGGGATCATAAAGAAAGCAAGGAAATTCCAGGAAAACATCTACCTCTATTTCATCGACTACGTTAAAGCCTTTGTGTGGATCATAACAAACTGTGGAAAGCTCTTAAAGAGATGGGAATGTCAGACCATCTTACCTGTCTCCTGTGAAACCTGTATGCCAGTCAAGAGGCAACAGTTAGAACCCTATATGAAACAACTGACTGGTTCAAGATTAAGAAAGGACTATGCCAGCAGACTATGCCTGCTCTCACCCTGTTTGTTTAACCTATACGCTAAGCACATCATGAGAAACACTGGGCTGGATGAGTTACAAGCTAGAATCAAGATAGGTGGGAGAAACATCAACAGCTTCAGATATGCTGATGATACCACTTAAATAGCAGAAAGTGAAGAGAACTAAAGAGCCTCTTGATGAGGGTGAAGAAGGATAGTGAGAGCCAGCTTAAAACTTAATTTTAAAAAACTAAGATCGATGCATCCAGCCCCATTACTGCATGGCAAACAGAAGATGGAAAAGTGAAAGTTGTGACAGATTTCCTCTTCTTGGGCTCTAAAATCACCAAGGACGGTGACTACAGCCATGAAATCAGAAGACGATTGCTTCTCGGCAGGAAAGCTATGAAAAACCTAGTGTGTTGAAAAGCAGAGACATTTCTCTGCTAACTGAGGTCGGCATAGTCAAGGCTCTGGTCTTCCCAGTGGTCATGTACAGCTGTGAAAGGCAAAGTGCCAAAAGGATCTCTGCCTTCGAAGTGGGGCTGGAGGAGACTCCTGAAAGTTCCTTGGACAGCAAGGAGATCAAACCAGTCAGTCTTAAGGGAAATCAACCCGGAATACTCGTTGGAAGGACTGATGCTGAGGATGAAGCTCCAGTATTTCGGTCATCTGATGAGAACAGCTGACTCATTGAAAAAGTCCCTGATGCTGGGAAAGAGTGAGAGCAGAAGGAGAAGGCATCAGAGGATGAGATGGCTGGATGACATCACTGATGCAACAGACATAAACCTGGGCAAACTTCGGGAGATGGTGAGGGACAGGGGCCTGGCATGCTGCAGTCCACAGGGTCGCAGAGTCAGACACAACTGGGCAACGAAACAGCAACAACAGCATACAGGATGGACACACAACAAGGTCCTACTGGATAGCACACAGAACTGTATTCCATATCCTATGGTAAACCATACTGGAAAACAGCATTTTTTTTAAAAATGTATATATGTGTAACTGAATCACTTAGCTGTATACCTGAAATTAACAGAACACTGTTTATCAATTATACTTCAATTTTAAAAAGAAAGAAAGAAAAGTTTTAATTGGAAGATAACTGCTTTTCAATATGGTGTTGGTTTCTGACATGCATCAACATGAATTAGCCGTAATATACACACGTTCTCCCCCTCTTGAGCCTCCCACCCATCTAGGTTGTCACAGAGCACCGGTGAGCTCCCTGCACCATCCGGGCATCAATCTGACATACGGTAAAGAATGTTTCAATGCCATGCTCCGAATTCGTCCCACCATCTCCTTAACCAACTGTGACCACAAGTCTGTTCTCTCTATCTCCACTGCTGCCCTGAAAATGGGTTCATCAGTACCACCCTTCTGGACTCAATATATATGCATTTAAAAGAGAGATTGTTTTAAAAAGACATACTATAAACCAAGGGCAAAATACACAGCAAACAGTCACAAAGGCTAACTCACCATATACTACACATACACCCACACACAGCCCTACCATCTTCACTGACAGTCTAGTTTCTAAAGGAGACAGAGAAAAATATCCCCTGTTCTTTAATAAGGCCAAGAGACCCACACAAGAGGGCGGTCTCTCTCTCCTCTATGTGAGCAAAAGGAGAGCCACTCCCTACAATATTTTATCAGCAGCTTACCAAGGAAAAGGCCAGTGATCTCACTGTTTTCAAAAAGAGCCCTCTCTCTTTTGGATAACATGGTCCTGGGGTCCCTTCCTACAGCCAGAGTCCCTGCCTGCTGAGACCAGTCTCTACGCTAAGCCATCACCAAGTACAAAGCAGCCAGAGGAATGGAATGCACCCTGATTTCCTAGGAGAAATCAAATGGAAAGTGATGCCGTGAACACAGAACATCCAGACCAAGTTTATCACAAGAGTTCACTATGTAAGAAAAAAAAAGTAAGGAAAAATATGACATTGTGCTCTACTTAAAATAACAAGGACTTCTAATATCACAGTTCAATAGTATAACTGCTTGTATTTTATCATGACTGCTTGGAAACGTTTTAAAGTTATCACTTTGAACGGATTTTAACATTCCTTCAGTGACCTTGTTCTGTTAAATCTAACAAAAGAATGTACAACTGGACTGTGTAGCAAAATCACTATTTTTGTGTTTTTCTCTAACTTGATGTGAAACAAATGAAACATTAACATTAACACCCTATTTCACTCATGTGCAACAGTGAAAATTTACCAATGCTATTTACCTTTATACAGAGACAGGCTAGAGAATAACTTGTTTACAATATACAAGTTGCTGCATATTAAATATAAACAGCTATTAAGGAATGACAATAGAAAGTCAGCCAAAAGAAATGTACCACTAACCACACTCTGAGCTTTTCTTCCATCTGGAGGCAGTTTGGAACCTTGAATGCTGTCCCAAACTGTGCCCTAACTCCTTCGAGACCTGTCTTCATACTCTGAAGATGTATCAGCTCAACTCAGGCCAAAACAACTTTCTAACCCTCACCACCTGAGAGTTCTGATTTTGACTGTGTTCATCGGAGGTAAAGAATCCTGACAGGAATCTGTGGAGGAGCTGAGATGGGAGATGGTGACATTTGGTCCAAAGTTACAGAAGGCTGTTTCCACCTTCATCTGTGGCTCAGGAACAGGCCTGCCATCAGAGGCGCTGGATTCTCATCTTCTCCTCTGCGTCTTTCCTGATATCATCCAACCTCTGAACCCCAAACGCTTCCAATATCCAAGGAGCCAGACAGAAATCTACTCTGCAAGTATGAATCCCAAACCTCAGAGCCAGATATAGCTCTCAATACTAGTGGGGGACCAAAATCAGATACTGCCCTCAAGGGGCTCACCATCTACTAGGGCCTGGAACAGGAGCAAGGTGAGTGACAGGACATCTTCAGGAATGTCTAGGTTTTATTAGAACCGGTCACAGCAGGTGAATGGAAGCCCCAAGCACAAAACAATGTCAATGTTACATTATCTCTGTCCAACTTATTAATTTCTCTACTTCAACTTCAAAGGAGGTGTCAAGAGGAAGGGCTCTCACTCATAGGAATAAGTCAATGGAGGAAGATTGAAGATTCCTTTTGAAGGTCTTTGTGAACCTCAGATTAAAAACAGCATATATTATTGGACTAGGCTTAATACTTGGGACTAAGGTAGTTTATGCACTCCTATAGATCAGAGAATTGGGATCAGTATCTCTTATCTCAATAGAAGGAGACGTAAGTATAATTAATATTTGTAAAATACCTGATAGTGATAGTCAGGTCAGGAGCTTTTATGAGACCCTGAGAGATGAGATGGCAACCCACTCCAGTATTCTTGCCTGGAAAATTCCACGGACAGGGGAGCCTGGTGGGCTGCAGTCGATGGGGTCATAAAGAGAGATGAGAGGCTTTACTCCAAACCTCCTTCGAAGTAGGAACCTTACTGGCGTAACCATCCTCTTGACCTCGTATTTTCTCTCCTCGAGATTTAATTATTTATTTGTTTGGGGGCATCGGGTCTTAGCTGCAGCATGTAGGGTCTAGCTCCCCAAACAGGGATCAAACCCGGACTTCCTGCATGGGGAGCACGGAGTCTTAGCCACTGGACCACCACAGAAGTCCCCGTATCTAAACTTTTGATAAACATGAACACAACGTGAGCATCATGGAAATAATTTGTTTCCAAAGGGGGCAGGAAACATCCTTTAAATAGGATTTCCTCACTATTTGTTCACTAATACTACAAATACACAGAGAAGAAAAATGAGCTCAATGGAGACTCAACACTACAAATGAGCTTCATGAAACCAACAGACTATCTGAGTGGGCACGTGGGTCATGCTTCCTTGTCTTAGCTCCTTCCCACTCCACAAGAGTCAGGACAGCAGGACTTGCACTCCAGCATTCTCGGGGAAACTGAGATTTACTAAAACGAAGATCAGACAAACCCTGAAACTCTTAAAATCAATTACAATGTCTTCATCAACATTGTCTCCGATTTTGCCATCTATCTGGCTTTGGGCAAAATTCTTAATCTTCTGGGCAGCAAGTTCCTCCCCAGTGAACCAGGAGAAAATTTATTTCAGGGTAAACACGTGCAGAACACCATCACCAAAAAGAATGAAAATGCATCTAGAAAGAAAGGGAACAGCTATTTGTAAAGAAGATTAAATAGCAGTACAGTTTGGGAGCGTAAGATAAGCAGCAAATTTTAACAAGGGTCCAAACTGGCATTAACAGCAAAGCATGCATTTCACAAAACAAGCAAGGTTTTTTCCTTTAAGGAGACAAATGCTCTGTTGATCATCGATAAGACATGGAAGCTGAAAATGGCAACATCAGTCTGTCAGCACCTTTCAAACCCAGATCGCCCTTTGGATCATGAACAATGGCATTACTCTCTAGATTCTGCTTTGGCTAAAAAGCAAACAATAGCAAAATCCTTTTCATTTTACGCAATACAAATTGAATCGCACAGCCACTACTTCAGAGCATCTGAAAATGACTTCCTTTCCTGTGACTTTAAATAGCTTAAAGGAAGCTTTTATCACCTTCATGGGAAATTTTTAAATTTCCTAAAGTGCGCTTTGCAGATATAATGCCCCCTCAAGGCTTTATACAAGATAACACCGCAAATAAGGCTTGTGAAATACAGATTATACCAACAGCAATAATGTTTGCTTTTCTAGAAAACTAAAGGTCTCAGAGACAGTGTGAAACTGGCAGAGGCCACCTGGCTTCCCAGCCTAGGGCCCTGGCGAGAGAAACTTGTTAACACATCCAAACCCAGGTTCCTGTACTGCAAAATAATAACTACTCTAAGAGTAACCACCAAACAGGACTGTTGTGAGAAGCAAATGCTAATTAACGTAAAGGTTTGTCCCCTTACACTGGGGTTAAAAAATAAATTTTAAAACCCTACTGACTGCTGCCAGACTACAACCACCACCACTAGTATTATCATGACTTCTAGGAAACTTAAACTTTGTGTTAGTACATCTCAGATGTTTACCAAGAGCTAAACGTATAAATAAATTATCAGGCAAATGAAAATAAAATCTAGTATTTCTAATTTAAGAGACTGTAGTAATCTACCCATTGCTGTTTCAAACGCTAAATCTGTTATATGCACCTTCATTTAACCAACAAAGATATACAAAGGGCTTCTCAAGTGGCTCAGTGGTAAAAAAAAAAAAAAAAAAAAATCCGTCTCCCAAGCAAGACACACAAGTTCAGTCCCTGGGTCAGGAAGATCCTCTGGAGAAGGAAATGGCAACCCCCTCCAGTATTCGTCCCTGGGAAATCCCATGGACACAGGAGCCTGTTAGGCTACGGTTGATGGGGAAGCAAGGAATCGGACACAACTGAGCAACTGAACAGCCGCAGCAGTGGATAAAAATGGATTATCCCACGTTATTTACGGGAACCAAGACATGGAAACAAGCTAAATGTCCATCGACAGACACAGACAGATAAAGACGCAGCACATTTACTCTACAGAATATTACTCGAAAGCTAAAAAAAAAAAAAAGAAAGAAAGAATGCCATTTGCAGCAGCATGGATGGACCGAGAGATTATCATATAAATGAAGCCTAAGTGAGAAAGACAAATCCATCACTTATACATGGAACCAAAAAGACACGAATTTATTTACAAAACAGAAAGAGACTTACAGACACAGAAAACCAAACTTATGGTTACCAAAGAAGAAGGGGATGGCATGAATTAGCAGTATGGGATTAACAGATGCGTCCTACTGTACATAAAAGAGAAAACCAACAGAGGTGTACTGTACAGTATTCAATGGCCTGTAATAAACCTTCATGGAAAAGAATCTGCTATAACTGAATCACTTTGCTGTGTACCTGAAACACACTGTAAATCAACTGTATTTCAATTTTTAAAATTTAATGGATACTCATGGACACACAAAAAGTAGGCTGGGAGTGAATAAAGGAACCATCTCTGATCCCTCTTGTTTAGTTACATCTAAAGAGTGATTAGATTACACACACACACACCATGTAAGCCCACAGAGCTGGATGTGCATTCATTCCACTCCATTCCATCTTTCATTCCTAATATAAACTCTGGGTTTGGGTTCACAGGCATTAACCATGCCACAGTCTAGCAGGCTTTGCTCCACCGTGCCCTCGCACACCTTCCAAAGGTCAAACGCTCACCAGTGCACTAGCTCCCACCATGGAACCCAGTCATCTCCACTCTCCCCACACCCACCCCGCCAGCTACGCTCTCACCTGACATTACACTGAGGAAGTGCCTTTAACTCGAAACTCTACTTACAGCTTTAAAGCTTTTGGAAATGAAAGCTTCGAAGTCACAAAATGTGAAGGTCTTTACAAAGCTGCCTCTTTGTCTCTGGNCTCCACTCTCCCCACACCCACCCCGCCAGCTACGCTCTCACCTGACATTACACTGAGGAAGTGCCTTTAACTCGAAACTCTACTTACAGCTTTAAAGCTTTTGGAAATGAAAGCTTCGAAGTCACAAAATGTGAAGGTCTTTACAAAGCTGCCTCTTTGTCTCTGGGCAGAGGAGCACTTTTAAAAACCATTTTGTTGATGAGTATCAAGATAAATCAGTCCCGGAGACACTGTCAAAAGGCACTGGACCATCCCAGGGCAACAAAAACCTATTAACTGTGGTTAAGTGATACTTCCAGTGTGTGGATGCAGGACTGCTCCTTACCAGGTTAATTTGCAAGCCTTTCAGCCATCAAGACACCGCAGTCAATTCTAAAAGATTTCAGAGTTCACATCATAAACATTTAACCATCTCAACTCCCCTAGACTACTAAGAAAACAGTCCAAATAGGTCACTTACCTACTTTCAAATTCTTATTTTAGATACTAAGCAACACACACAATAAAACAGACAAGGAAAGTATTTCCAGAGACTATCACACAATTTCAAAAGAAAATAAATTTATTTGGACAACTTT
>SJYX01006626.1:327876-350607 GCA_006410675.1 Oreotragus oreotragus | reverse complement strand
T
This sequence comes from Oreotragus oreotragus, assembly GCA_006410675.1. Classification (NCBI taxonomy): domain Eukaryota; kingdom Metazoa; phylum Chordata; class Mammalia; order Artiodactyla; family Bovidae; genus Oreotragus; species Oreotragus oreotragus. Next base: position 350,606 of record SJYX01006626.1, on the reverse strand, counting down.
GTTAAAGAGATTGTCTTTTCTCCATTGTATATTCTTGCCTCCTTTGTCAAAGATAAGGTGTCCATAGATGCATGGATTTATCTCTGGGCTTTCTATTATGTTCCATTGATCTATATTTCTGTCTTTCTGCCAGTACCATATTGTCTTGATGACTGTAACTTGTAGCTTGGTAGTATAGCCTGAAGCCCAGTAGGTTGATTCCTCCAGTTCCATTCTTCTTTCTCAAGATTGCTTTGGTTATCTGAGGTTTTTTTGTATTTCCATAAAAATTGTGAAATTAATTGTTCTAGCTCTGTGAAAAATACCGTTGGTAGCTTGATAGGGATTGCATTGAATCTATAGATTGCTTTGGGTAGTGTACATATTTCCACTATATTGATTCTTCTGATCCATGTACACAGTATATTTCTCCATCTATTAGTGTCCTCTTTAATTTCTTTCACTAGTGTTTTATAGTTTTCTATATATAGGTCTGTTGTTTCTTTAGGTAAATATATTCATAAGTATTTTAATCTTCTCATTGCAATGGTGAATGGAATTGTTTCCTTAATTTCTCTTTCTATTTTCTCATTATTAGTGTATAGGAATGCAAGGGATTTCTGTGTGTTGATTTTATATCCTGCAACTTTACTATATCCATTGATTAGCTCTAGTAATTTTCTCATGGAGTCATTAGGGTTTTCTATATAGAGGATCATGTCATCTGCAAACAGTGAGAGTTTTACTTCTTTTCCAATTTGANATATATTCCTAAGTATTTTATTCTTTTCGTTGCAATGGTGAATGGAATTTTTCCCTTAATTTCTCTTTCTATTTTCTCATTATTAGTGTATAGGAATGCAAGGGATTTCTGTGTGTTGATTTTATACCCTGCAACTTTACTATATTCATTGATTAACTCTAGTAATTTTCTCGTGGAGTCATTAGGGTTTTCTATATAGAGGATCATGTCATCTGCAAACAGTGAGAGTTTTACTTCTTCTTTTCCAATTCGAATTCCTTTTATTTCTTTTTCTGCTCTGAGTGCTGTGGACAAAACTTCCAAAACTATGTTGAATAGTAGCAGTGAGAGTGGGCACCCTTGTCTTATTCCTGACTTTAGGGGAAATGCTTTCAATTTTTCACCATTAAGGATAATGTTTGCTGTGGGTTTGTCATATATAGCTTTTATTATGTTGAGGTATGTTCCTTCTATTCCTGCTTTCTGGAGGGTTTTTATCATAAATGGATGTTGAATTTTGTCAAAGGCTTTCTCTACATCTATTGAGATAATCATATGGTTTTTATCTTTCAATTTGTTAATGTGGTGAATTACATTGATTGATTGTGGATATTGAAGAATCCTTGCATCCCTGAGATAAAGCCCACTTCTTATGGTCATAATGTATGATCTTTTTAATATGTTGTTGGATTCTGTTTGCTAGGATTTTGTTAAGGATTTTTGTATCTATGTTCATCATTGTTATTGGCCTGAAGTTTTCTTTTTTGTGTGTGGCATCTTTGTCAGATTTTGGTATTAGGGTGATGATGGCCTCATAGATTGAGTTTGGAAGTTTACCTTCTTCTGCAATTTTCTGGGAGAGTTTGAGTAGGATAGTTGTTAGCTCTTCTCTAAATTTTTGGTATAATTCAGTTGTGAAGCTGTCTGGTCCTGGACTTTTGTTTGCTGGAAGATTTCTGATTATGGTTTCAATATCTGTGTTTGTGATGGGTCTGTTAAGATTTTCTATTTCTTCCCTGGCTCAATTTTGGAAAGTTGTTTCTAAGAATTTGTCCATTTCTTCCAGGTTGTCCATTTTTTTGTCATATAGTTGCTGATAGTAGTCTCTTATGATCCTTTGTATTTCTGCGTTGTCTGTTGTGATATCTCCATTTTCATTTCTAATTTCATTGATTTGATCTTCTCCCTTTGTTTCTTGATGAGTCTGGCTAATGATTTGTCAATTTTTGTCCATTTCTTCCAGGTTGTCCATTTTTTTGTCATATAGTTGCTGATAGTAGTCTCTTATGATCCTTTGTATTTCTGCGTTGTCTGTTGTGATATCTCCATTTTCATTTCTAATTTCATTGATTTGATCTTCTCCCTTTGTTTCTTGATGAGTCTGACTAATGATTTGTCAATTTTATTTATCTTCTCAAAGAACTAGCTTTTGGCTTTGTTGATTTTTGCTATGGTCTCTTTTGTTTCTTTTGAGTTATTTCTGCCCTAATTTTTAAGATTTCTTTCCTTCTACTAACCCTAAGGTTCTTAATTTCTTCCTTTTCTAGTTGCTTTAGGTGTAGAATTAGGATATTTATTTGACTTTTTTCTTGTTTCTTGAGGTATGCCTGTATTGCTATGAATGTTCCCCTCAGCACTGCTTTTACAGTGTCCCACAAGTTTTTGGGTTGTTATGTTTTTATTTTCATTTGTTTCTATGCATATTTTGATTTTTTTAATTTATTCTGTGATTTGTTGGTTATTCAGAAGTGTGGTGTTCAGCCTGCATATGTTGGGATTTTTAATAGTTTTTCTCCTGTAATTGAGATCTAATCTTACTGCATTGTGGTCAGAANGGGTCTGTTAAGATTTTCTATTTCTTCCTGGTTCAGTTTTGGAAAGTTATACTTTTCTAAGAATTTGTCCTTTTCTTCCAAGTTGGCATATTGTTGCTGATAGTAGTCTCTTATGATCCTTAGTGTTTCTGTATTGTCTGTTTTGATTTCTCCATTTTCATTTCTAATTTTGTTGATTTGATCTTCTCCCTTTTTTTCTTGATGAATCTGGCTAATGTTTTGTCTATTTAATTTATCTCCTCAAAGAACCAGCTTTTAGCTTTGTTGATTTTTGCTATGGTCCCTTCTGTTTCTTTTGCATTTATTTATGCCATAATTTTTATTACTTCTTTCCTTCTGCTAACCCTGGGGTTCTTCATTTCTTCCTTTTCTAGTTGCTTTAGGTGTAGAATTAGTTATTTGTTTGAGTATTTTCTTGTTTCTTGAGGTAAGCTTGTATTGCTATGAACCCTCCCCTTAGAACTGGTTTTACTGAGTCCAATAGGTTTGGGGTTGTTGTGTTTTCATTTTCATTCCTTACTATGCATATTTTGATTTCTTTTTTTATTTATTCTGTGATTTGTTGGTTATTCAGAAGCATGTTGTTTAGCTTCCATATGCTGCATTTTTAATAGCTTTTTTCCTATAGTTGATGTCTAATTTTACAGATTGTGATCTGAAAAGATGCTTGGAATGATTTCAATTTTTTTGAATTTAACAAGGCTAGATTTATGTCCCAGGATGTGATCTATCCTGGAGAAGGTTTCGTGTGCACTTGAGAAAAGATGAAATTCCTTGTTGTGAACTGAAATGTCCTATAGATACCAATTAAGTCTAACTGGTCTATTGTGTCATTTAAAGTTTGTGTTTCCTTGCTAATTTTCTGCTTAGTTGATCTGCCCATAGATGTGAGTGGGGTATTAAAGTCTCCCACTATTATTGTGTTACTGTTAATTTCCCCTTTCATACTTGTTAGCACTTGCCTTGCCTATTGTGGTGCTCTTATGTTGGTTGCATATATATTTATAATTGTTATATCTTCTTCTTTCATTGATCCTTTGATCATTATGTAGTGTCCTTCTTTGTCTCTTTTCATGGCCTTTATTTCAAAGTCTATTTTACCTGATATGAGTATTGCTACTCCTGCTTTATTTTGGTCTCCATTTGCATAAAATATATTTTTCCAACCCTTCAATTTCAGTCTGTATGTGTCCCTTGTTTTGAGGTGGGCTCTTGTAGACAGCATATATAGGGGTCTTGTTTGTTTTTTTTTTTTTTATCCATTCAGCCAGTCTTTATATTTTGGTTGGGACATTCAACCCATTTATATTTAAGGTAATCATTGATAAGTATGATCCTGTTGCCATTTACTTTGTTGCTTTGGGTTCAAGTTTATACACCCTTTCTGTGTTTCCTGTCTAGAGACGAGCGTTTTGCATTTGTTGGAGAGCTGGTTTGCTGGTGCTGAATTATCTCAGCTTTTGCTTATCTATAAAGCTTTTGATTTATTCTTCATATTTGAATGAGATCCTTGCTGGGCACAGTAATCTGGGCTGTAGGTGTTTTTGTTGTTGTTGTTGTTGTTGTTGTTGTTTTTCATTACTTTAAGTATATGCTGCCATTCCCTCCTGGCCTGAAGAGCTTCTGTTGAAAGATCAGCTGTTATCCTTATGGGAATCCCCTTGTGTGTTATTTGTTGTTTTTCCCTTGCTGCTTTTAATATTTGTTCTTTGTGTTTGATATTTGTTAATTTGATTAATATGTGTCTTGATGTGTTTTGCCTTGAGTTTATCCTGTTTGGGACTCTGTGGGTTTCTTGGACTTGGGTGGCTATTTCCTTCCCCATTTTAGGGAAGTTTTCAACTATTATCTCCTCAAGTATTTTCTCTTGGGCTTTCTTTTTGTCTTCTTCTTCTGGGACTCCTATGATTCAAATGTTGGGGTGTTTGACATTGTTCCAGAGGTCTCTGAGGTTATCCTCATTTCTTTTAATTCTTTTTTTCTTTTTTCCTCTCTGCTTCATTTATTTCCATCATTCTGTCTTCCACCTCACTTATCCTATCTTCTGTCTCAGTCATTGGTTGGTTCCCTCTAGAGTGTTTTTCATCTCATTTATTGCATTATTCATTATTGACTGACATTTTTTATTTCTTCTATGTCCTTGTTAAACCTTTCTTGCATATTCTCAATATTTGTCTCTAAGCTATTTATCTGTAACTCCATTTTGTTTTCAAGATTTTGAATTTTTTTATTGTCATTATTTTGAATATTTTTTATTATCATTATTTTGAATGTTTTTTCAGGTAGACTTCCTATCTCCTCTTTTGTTTGGTTTGGTGGGCATTTATCATGTTCATTTATGTGCTGAATATTTCTCTGCCTTTTCATCTTGTTTGTATTGCTGTGTTTGGGGTGGCCTTTCTGTACTCTGGCAGTTTGCGGTTCCTCTTTATTGTACAGGTTCCTCTCTGTGGGTGGGGTTGGACGAGTGGCTTCTCAAGGTTTCCTGGTTAGGGATGCTTGTGTCAGTGTTCTGGTGGGTGGAGCTGGATCTCTTCTCTCTGGAGTGCAATGAAGTGTCCAGTAGTGAGTTTTGAGATGTCTATGGGTTTGATGTGACTTTGGGCAGCCTGTATATTAAAGCTCAGGGCTATGTTCCTGCATTGTTAGAGAATTGTGTGGTATTTCTTGCTCTGGAACTTGTTGGCTCTTGGGTGGTGCTTGGTTTCAGTGTAGGTAAGGAGAGGTTTGATGAGCTCCTATCGATTAATGTTCCCTGGAGTCAGGAGTTGTCTGGTGTTCTCAGGTTTTTGATTTAAACCTCCTGTCTCTGGTTTTCACTCTTATTCTTACAGTAGCCTCAAGACTTCTCCATCCATACAGCACTGATGATAAAACATCTAGGTTAATGGAGAAAAATTCTCCATAGTGAGGGACACCCAGAAAGGTTCACTGAGTTACACTGAGAAGAGAAGAGGGAGGAGGGAGATAGAGGTGATCAGGAGGAGAAGGGGGGGAATCAAAAGGGGAGAGAACAGAAGATGGCAGAGGAATAGGATGGGGAGACAATTCCACCCCCACCCCCCACAAATTCACCAAAAGAACATTTTAATGCTGAGTAAATTCCACAAAACAACTTCTGAATGCTTGCAGAGGACATCAGGCACCCAGAAAAGCAGCCCATTGTCTTCGAATGGAGGTAGGAAAAAATATAAAAGATAAAAATAAAGACAAAAGAGATAGGGAAGGGAGTATTAAAAAAGAGAGAAGTTTCCAAACACCAGGAAACACTTTCACTCGCGAGTCTGTGGTGAGCTTTGGAACCACAGAGGGCAACATAACTGGGAGGAAAAATAAATAAATAATTGAAACCCTCAGATTACTTGCCCAACTGTAACTCCCAGCAGAGAAGCAGTGCAGACACCCACATCTGCCACTAGCAAGCAGGGGTTGGGCAGGGAGGCACGGGCTGCATTGCTTAGAGTAAGGACTGGGCATGAATACCCCGAGGGCAATCTGAGGGAACTAACTTGAGATAGCAAACCAGATGTGGCTAACTCCTGAAAAAGGACATTTAATATCTACTGCCCCTGTATGTTGGGAACAAACAGAGCCAACCCACTCCAGTGTTCTTGCCTGGAGAATCCCAGGGACGGGGGAGCCTGGTGGGCTGCCGTCTATGAGTTTGTGCAGAGTCGGACATGACTGACGTGACTTAGCAGCAGCAGCAGCAGCCCATCCCAAGAAGCTGTTTCCAGAGAGAAGCTAACAGCAGAAATCTGACCAATCAATGATATCATGCAATCAATTATTAGGCATAAATATGATTTTTCTTCTGCTGTTTTGGAATCATTGCTTAGCCAACAAGCAGTAAATCTGCAATAGCCAGTTCCTATCTATTCTCCTAATTCCATAACTTACCACTTGTCCCACACACCACAGGCATACTCATACACACAAAAGCGGTGTGCAAGTGGTACCTGGGATGGAGTCAGAATCTAAGAAGCATGTATTGAATAAATTAAAAAAAAAACACAAGAAGTCACTAGTGCTTCAAAAATGAAAAGCTCTTAGAAAATAATCTGATCTTCTACCAAAAAAGTTTACAGAATGTGCCATAACACACATACACACACACACACACACACACACACACACACAATCTTTGAATTCTGGTAAGCTTTATCAGTCCTGCTATATCCCATGTCTGCCTATCCTGTTTCTCTCCGTTATCAAAAGTTACACACTGGCCTTTTAGTAGAGTACGCTACGTTTTAGTAGAATGTCTTGAGAGCTTAAGTTATGTTTAGTGTTAGGAAAATGATTATAACTTATCCTTCCAGTGTGACTTCCTTCCCAACGTAGCCATCTATGCAAAATGTTCCATTTAGAAACTGTCCAGCCTCTACCAACCTAAATTATTTTTATATCACACACTCTCCTTGCTTTTGTTTCTCTCTTTCTCTATCTCTGTATCTGTCTCTCTCTTTCACACACACACACTTCACAAAAAAAGCTTTCAGTGCATTTTCTGTACATTTCCAGTCCCTTACTATCAATGGGAATTTGTGTCTGGAGTTAGGGCCATTTACCGTGAATTCACAAACAGCTTACAAGTTCTCCAAGTCAGCAACTACCAGATCTGTTGCAGAAATCCTAGCAGACATGATTTCTGGAGAAGAGCCAAGAGGGCTGAGAATCTGTTGTGAATTAGCCAGACTGTTTCCACTGGGCACATATGACTCTGCTAACATCTAAGATCATGCATCTCCCTAACCCAGAGCCTGTGACTTGCCAGCAGGGATAAAGAGGGCAGCACAAGTCCTGAGCCTGGGCCCGAGGGCTATGGTTTCTAAACAGAATCAAATCATGGCCTTGGACTTCCCTTCTTCCTAAGGGATAAAGATGGTTCAGGCTGAAGCAGCTGGGAAACGTGGAAATCATTAGCAGGCTAAGCAGTACATAACAGTCAAAGTATTAAGAACCCTCAGTAAATAAAATGACCAGCATTTCTGATCTCCCAAGGTCCCCAAACTGGGAAACATGGCCAAGAGGACTTGCGGTCATCCCTGGATCCAGGCCTCCTTCCCCTAGCCAAGTGACTTCTCCACCACTAAAGCTGGCTACTCCCTTCCTGCTGCTTTCCGAAGCACCACTTCCTGGGTCTCGCAGCCCCTGCTGCTTTGGATTCCACACACCGTTTACTTTCAGGGAAGGAGAATGAGTGTGTGGTCTGGGCCTTCCGTGGGATCTCTGTGTTAAGGGGACGCCGGGGGAGAGGAGAGGAGGGCCACTGCTTTCCTACTGCCCTCTGTTCTCCTCTGACCGTGTTGCTTCACAATGCCACTTCTGCATGAGTAGGGTTGGGTATATTCATGCCCGCCTTCCAATTCATTGATTAACATTGAAATGATTTATCAGTCCACTGACCCATAGGGATGGTCTACTCTTCTCCATGGGGGCAGTACCACCCCTCCCCAGAGGATGATCTTCAGGAAAGTTCAAGGACATTTCATTACTTGCCACAATGACTGGAGCATTTTATGGGTGGGACCAGAGATGCCAGGGGCTTCCCTCATAGCTCAGTTGGTAAAGAATCTGCCTGCCATGCAGGAGACCCAGGTTCGATTCCTGGGTTGGGAAGATCTGCTGAAGAAGGGATAGACTACCCACTCCAGTATTGTTGAGCTTCCCTTGGGGCTTAGCTGGTAAAGTATCTGCCTGCAGTGCGGGAGACCTGGGTTTGATCCCTGAGTTGGGAAAATCCCCTGGGGAAGGATACCCATTCCAGTATTCTTGCCTGGAGAATTCCATGGACCTTAGTCCATGGGGTCACAAAGAGCCGGACACAACTGAGCAACTTGCTTTTTCACTTTCACTTTTCAGAAGACATCCTGCAAAGCCCAGGAGAGTTCCCTGAAGCAAACCTTCCCACCCAAAATATCAGTTCCCTCTGCTGAGAAGCACTGATAGAGCTGACTAACTAAGGCAGAATTGCTCATGCTCTCCACTACGCCTCCCTCAGACCAGGGAGGCAGGATGGAGTGGACAGAGCAGGGGAATCCATGTCAAGGGTGAAGGTTCCCCACACAGCTCCCCTGATGACAACTGGACTTGGACAAAATCCGCAACATTCCTGAGCCTGTTTTTTCATCATAAAATCAGGACAAAAAAGAGTGAGCATAAGGACTCAATGAGAATGTGCATAAAATTGTTAAGCGTTGAAATGCAGAGGAATTTATTCAACAGTTTTCCAAAAAAGGAAGAATAAAGAGACAGTGCCTCATGGGGAAGGTGCGAGAAGCAGTCTCCCGGTGGGGCTCAAGCATGGATTTCCAATAGACTTGGGAAATGTGTGAGGCGGGTGTCTGGGGCCGGAGAGCAGCAGAGGGGGAAAGTGAGCTTGGGAACCCAAACGGCCACTGGGCTACTAGCAAAGTATTTGACCTGTGCAATGTGACCTCCAAACGGCCAGGAGAGGTAGTAGAAAAACATGGCGTCCTGAGGTTAGATGTCTTGTTGGAAACTTGCAGGGGGTGAACTTTGCATCAAGTTGGCTCAGAAACAGAACCTGTTTGGAGGCAGGAAAATAAAACTAAGGGTCAGAAGAGACATTAACCAGGATGCAGAGCTGGTGATTCTAATCCAGTTTATCCGAATTTCAAATGTACAGAGAAATGGCCGGTCACAGCAGGACCAAGTAGGTATTGAAAACAAATGTTTAAAGATTATAATTAAATCTCAATTCTCCCATCCCCTACTGCACTCTGCCATAGAGCCTCAAACTGATAACTGATCAGTATTTATTGAGATCTTAACTATGTCTGTCCATCTAGCAGTGACTATAAAGAAGCTGGGCATGCAAGCATGCTCTCAGGTATACAGGTTTCTGGAATGGTTTGGGGTTCAAATACCTTAATACGCAATCCAGGTCTATCATCTTGGGGCAGGTCATTTTAACACCTGAGTCCCCATATCCTCATCTATAAAATGGCAACAAATATAATGCCTATGTCAGAGGAATGGGGTTGGAAAGATGTAAGACAATCCACGTAAATGCACATTCTTGTTCATGGTGCTTAATAGGGCACATGACTCAATGTGTCCACTAAAGTAAAAAAAAAAAAGGAGCTAAAGGAGGTCAAATCGTTCATGTGTTTGTCTTCTTGAGTTATCACAGTTGTACACTGCAGTCACCCATGATGGAATTAAGTCAAAAGAGATCATGAGACAGGAAAGGCTGGTTTTGCACACCCATTGATCCCTTAATTCTTTTATTCCGAGCCTAACACAGCAGTTTTGGGAAACTGGAAACAGGGTCGCATTAAAAGAATTTTTGTGAACGTATAAATTTACAGAATCATATTACTCTCAAACTAGTGAAAACAGATGCCTCCCAGAAAACAAAGTAAACTCAGTGCTTCCAAAATCCTGCCAGTGTCTAGCATAGCAGGGGTACTGCGTTCCTGTTCACAGGAGGAATATCTAAATGGATACTCTAGCGACTGAGATATTTGATGCCAGTGAACCTGCTTCCCAATGATGAGAGGGTAACAGGCAGGAAGGCCAGGGGTCTCCAAACGGGGGAAATAGCCTGCAAGTGTCAGACATTTTCTCTTTCTTAAGTGGCAGGAGAAAACAAACTAGCGATATTTTTTCCCTTCTCTATACAAATTTAAAGGAGGTTTCTCTTAAGATTCTGTGTTGCCATAATGATACCTGGTTTCACCTCAAGTTAACCAATGCCTTTTTCTTATGGAAATGTTTATCTTAAGCTATGCTAATGTACTATGCATTTACCCCAAACTCTGTCTTCAAGTCGGTTCCGCCTTTTGGGCTCAACCTACTTGATAAACCAGTATGTTACACTCCGATATTGTTCCTCTAATCTATGTAAATGAAACTATTTGTATGGTGATCTGCCCTTCTTCAAGATTCAAGTTAATCATTTTATGGCCCAAGATCAACCATTTGGAGCCAAGGTTATCCCAAAATATTCTTATGGGTGTGGGGCCTGGTGCCATTCTAAGTTTTGAGACATTCCTTTCTTTCATTAACAGACTGCTGGTGACTATATAACATCCAGCTGAATACTAGCAGACGGGTACTCTTTCTGCCCCCTTCTGATGCCTATGTCAGAAGCTTTCTCTATCTCCTTTATACTTTAATAAAACTTTATGACACAAAAGCTCTGAGCGATCAAGCCTCGTCTCTGGCCCCGGATTGAATTCTTCTCCTCCGGAGGCCAAGAATCCCGGCATCGTAATTCAACAACCTTTCAATAGCTATCCTGCGAAAAGCTCTAACCTAAGACACCACCAGGTCCACTCACAGAACAAGGGACTGAGCAGAGCTAGACGGCTGTGGACCGGCCGGTTCCCTGCCAGAGACAGGCAGGCGAGGGCAGCCAGAGCTGGAAGGGGGCAATTGCGGCCCCAGAGATGCGTCATCTACCAAACTGCAAGCAAGCTTCATTGCTAACCAAGACTTATTGGGATTCTGGATGGGCGACAGCTGCCAGGAGGGTTGCAGCCAGAGATCAGCTCCCCAGAAGAGACATACAGCACACCTGAGAAGGTGCACCATTTGCACACCCAGAAAAGTGAGCAGCAGGGACGGGGGAGGTGATAAGTCGCAGCTACCATGCTTGCCAAGCACCTGGTCACCTGAGCTGCTTGGACCTGGAAAGGGCACAAAACGCAGGCCCAACCAAGTCTGTGCCTTTGTGGAGTACCCCAGTACCTGAATCTGAGCAGCTTAGACCTGGGACGTGCATACAACCCAGTGCTGGCCTCAGATAGTTCCTGGCAGAGCAACCTAGAGCCTAAGCAGTGTAGACAGGGAAAGCACACACACCATGAGCGGAGGCAAACCCAGTGTGGCCGAGACACCGTGAACATATGCCAGTGTTATTTGTTTGCAATGTTCTTCCCTCCTCACAGCTCTACTGAACAAGTGAGCCTAAAAAAGTATCCACCACCGCCCCCTTGTGTCAGGGCAGAAATTAGACACTGAAGAGACCAGCAAACAGAAGCTAAAACAGAGGGAACCGCATTGGAAGTGACAGGTGCAATAGATTAAAACCCTACCATTAGCACCAACTACTTTGAAAGGGGCCTATAGATCTTGAGAAGCATAAGCTGGATCAAGGAACTATCTGAAAATGAACTGACCCCACCCTGTCCACAACACCAGAGAAAGCCCTAGATATAATTTTACTATTATCATTTTTTAATTAAATTTTAAGTCCTCTATTACTCCTTTAATTTTCATTTTTATAACCTACTATTACTTTGCAAAAAAAGACCCTATTTTTTAAACCAAACATTATATATATATATGTATACATATATATATATAATTTTTGTGACTTTGTTTTTTTCTTTAATATTGTATTTTTGAGAATCCAACCTCTACTCTAGATTTTTAATCTTTGCTTTTTAGTATTTGTTATCAATTTTGTACCTTTAAGAACCCAATTTTCAGTACCCATTTCTACTTGGGAGCAAGATAACTGGCTTGACTGCTCTCTCCCCCTTTGGACTCTCCTTTTTCTCCACCAGGTCGCCTCTCTCTCCTCCCTCCCCCTTCTCTTCTCTACCCAAATCTGTGAATCTCTTTGTGTGTTCTGGACTGTAGAGAACACTTATGGAATTGATTACTGGCTGTATCTGTCTCTCTCCTTTTGACTCCCCCCTTTATCCTTCTGGACACCTCTGTCTCCTTCCTCCCTCTTCTCTTCTCTGTATAACTCCGTGAATATCTGTGAGTGGTCCAGACTGTGGAGAGCACATAAGGAAGTGCTTACTGGCTAGCTTGCTCTCTCCTCTTTTGATTCCCCTTCTTCTCATTCCCCCTCTTCTCCTCCTGGTCACCTCTATCTCCCTCCTCCATCTTCTCTTCTCCATGTAACTCTGTGAACCTCTCTGGGTGTCCCTCACTGCGGAGAAACTTTTCATCTTTAACCTAGATGTTTTATCATCAGTGCTATATAGATGGGGCTACTTACTTATAGTAGGGTATTGTAAGAATATGACTGAAAACCAGAGGTAGGAGGCTTAAGTCCAAATCCTGACAACACAAGAGAATTCCTGACTCCAGGGAACATTAATTGATAGGAGCTCATCAAATGCCTCCATACCTACACTGAAACCAAGCACCACCCAAGGGCCAACAAGTTCCAGAGCAAGACATACCACACAAATTCCCCAGCAACAGAGGAACATAACCCTGAGCTTCAATATACAGTCTGCCCAAAGTCACACCAAACCAACTGACATCTCATAACTCATTACTAGACACTTCATTGCACTTCAGAGAGAAGAAATCCAGCTCCACCCACCAGAACACCGACACAAGCTTCCCTATCCAGGAAACCTTGAGCAGGCACTCGTCCAACCCCACCCACAGTGAGGAACCTCCACAATAAAGAGAACTCCACAAGCTGCCAGAATACAGAAAGGCCACCCCAAACACAGCAATATAAACAAGGTGAAAAGGAGAGAAATACCCAGCAGGTAAAGGAACAGGATAAATGCCCACCAAACCAAACAAAAGAGGAAGAGATAGGGAATCTACTTGATAAAGAATTCTGAATAATGATAGTGAAAATGATCCAAAATATTGAAAACAAAATGAAGTTACAGATAAATAGCCTGGAGACAAGGATTGAGAAGATGCAAGAAATGTTTAACAAGGACCTAGAAGAAATAAAAAAGTGTCAGTCAATAATGAATAATGCAGTAACTGAGATCAAAAACACTCTGGAGGGAACCAATAGTAGAATAATGGAGGCAGAAGATAGGATAAGGGAGGCAGCAGACAGAATGGTAGAAATAAATGAAGCAGAGAGAAAAAAAGAAAAAAGAATTAAAAGAAATGAGGACAATCTCAGAGACCTCTGGAACAACGTTAAATGCCCCAACATTCGAATCATAGGAGTCCCAGAAGAAGAAGACAAAAAGAAAAAAGACCACGAGAAAATAACTTGAGGAGATAATAGTTGAAAACTTCCCTAAAATGGGGAAGGAAATAATCACCCAAGTCCAAGAAACCCAGAGAGCCCCAAACAGGATAAACTCAAGGCAAAACACCCCAGACACATATTAATCAAATTAACAAAGATCAAACACAAAGAACAAATATTAAAAGCAGCAAGGGAAAAACAACAAATAACACACAAGGGGATTCCCATAAGGATAACAGCTGATCTTTCAATAGAAACTCTTCAGGCCAGGAGGGAATGGCAAGACATACCTAAAGTGATGAGAAAGAAAATAACCTACAGCCCAGATTACTGTACCCAGCAAGGATCTCATTCAAATATGAAGGAGAAATCAAAGCTTTACAGACAAGCAAAAGCTGACAGAATTCAGCACCACCAAACCAGCTCTCCAACAATTACTAAAGGCTCTTCTCTAGACAAGAAACACAGAAAGGGTGTATAAACTTGAACCCAAAGCAACAAAGTAAATGGCAACAGGATCATACTTATCAATGATTACCTTAAATGTAAATGGGTTGAATGTCCCAACCAAAAGATAAAGCCTGGCTAAATGGATACAAAATCAAGACCCCTATATATATTGTCTACAAGAGAATCACTTCAAAACAAGGGACACATACAGACTGAAATTGAAGGATTGGAAAAATATATTTTATGCAAGTGGAGACCAAAATAAAGCAGGAGTAGCAATACTCATATCAGATAAAATAGACTTTAAAACAAAGGCTGTGAAAAGATACAAAGAAGGACACTACATAATGATCAAAGGATCAATGCAAGAAGAAGATATAACAATTATAAATATATATGCAACCAACATAGGAGCACTGCAATATGCAAGGCAAATGCTAACAAGTATGAAAGGGGAAATTAACAGTAACACAATAATAGTGGGAGACTTTAATACCCCACTCACACCTATGGGTAGATCAACTAAACAGAAAATTAGCAAGGAAACACAAACTTTAAATGATACAACAGACCAGTTAGACCTAATTGATATCTATAGGACATTTCACAGGGAAGGCAATGGCACCCCACCCCAGTACTCTTCCCTGGAAAATCCAATGGACAGAGTAGCCTCTGTCTCTTATACACATCTAGATGTGTATAAGAGACAGGATCTACTGGCCATATTCAAACTCTGCCAACTGGCCCACTAATGTCACACTTTCCCTGGACCAGGATGCAACCATCCAGGACCAAATAATGTATTTAGTTATGTCTTCTTTGTCGTTTAATGTGAAGTTTTTCCCTAATGGATTGTATTAGTCATGACTCATCCAACTATAAGGGGAAAAATACCCAATTCAAAATAACAAGCAGAAATAGAAGAGGCATTTGTTTTATAACTAAAAAAATCTAGGAATAAATCTCAGCTGGATCCCGGGGTTCAAATTTCTCATTAAAACTGTATTTCTGTGTGTCTCAGCCCTATTCCGAGGCTGGCTTTCTTCTTAGGCTGGCTGTACTCAGATGGGGGCAAAGGAGGCCCCAGGTAGACTCAGGCTTATATAATTCTTTGTACCCACAGTCTCAAATTGATGCTCTTATATCAGTCTCCTTATCCATCCCTATGTCCAGTGGTATGGACTATTCTAATTGGCAAGTACCAAGTGCCAGCTTGGAATGAGGGGGTGAGAAGTTCACACTAAACCCCATCACAAGGACTAAGAATGGAAACACGGTGGTTTCTCCAAAGATATCTGAAGCAAGCAACCAAACACACATGCACACAATACATTCCACTACAGCTACCTAGTCATTTGAGCCCCTGTAATTGCTAACAATAGCAGTAGTATTAATAGTAGCATTAAGGTGAAGTGCCTTCAGAGTAGCTGCTGCTGACATACAGGGATGTTTGTTAAAGACTGCTGTTCATCCGAGAGCGTTAACAGCATAATAACAGAAGTGGCATGATCTTTACATATTTGAAAGATAAAAAGTATCCAAGCACACCTAATTCTAGTCTGGACTCAGATTTAGGAGCTGTATGACCCTGGGCAAACTCCAGTCCTAATTTCTCTACACCTTAGTTCTCTCATCTTACAATGGAGATGACAGTACCAACCTGATGAGGTCCATTTTGAGGATAAATGGGACAATTCATGCAAAGTGCTTAGCACAATGTGGAACGAAAGGGAATTACACTGTAGAGGTTAGCTGTTGCCATCTCCATTATTACTATAACCATACAAGACAGTGCAGGATGATGTCCCATAGCAGTAAAACCCTTTGAGTCCTAGGAATTAGGAAAGTGAGACATCGCTGTGCAGCGTGTGTCCCAGAAGCATCCGGCAGAGGACACGAGACAGGGGCTGAGTCTGTAAGGGCAGGCACATGGGCAGAGGCAGGTGGATAGAGCTACTCACAGCAGCGGCAAAGAAACTCATGCCCATGTCTCTGAGGCAAAGTTTCTCAGTAGGGCTTAGGAGGCAAGAAAGGGTGTGAGTTGTTTTTCTCGAAGCATCATATTTGAGAGGCAGCCTGATTTTTTTTAACATTAATAAAAGAGCCCAGTGAAACTGAATCCGAGAAGCCAGGCGTGGCCCTCATGCCATTCCTGCACTGAGCTCTCGGCGCTGATGGTGGCTGATGGTGATGAGGGCTCTGGGCAGGGCGGGGGGGTTGGGGGTGCCCGAGCAGACTGTCTGGAGGACTCCATACAGCTTCCAAATGCTTGTCTGTCCAGGGGAGTGGGGGCCTCCAAACAGCTGCTGCACTGCTTTGTAAACAAGTGGGGGGACACACTTCCTTCACCTGGAATCCTGCAGCTGAAAAATCTGTTCACCTCCCCACAGATTTGGTTGGAAACGCTTCAAAGATTTCCGCTCATCCACGAAAGCTGGAGCTCAGTATGAAGCGATGTGCCTCAGCTCTGAGAACAGCTCTCTCCTTGGGTGAGAAGAGCAGTATTTTCCAGCTTGACAGTAAATAACTCTGTGACTTGGGCATGAGCGTGGGACCAGATTACCTCAGAGGTCCATGCAGTTTAGCTCATGGGTAAAGTACACGCGGAGAAAATGTTCCCAGCCAGAGGTGGGGGCCAGCCTTGCACAGAAGAGAAGCACATAGGAAGACATTTTTCCAGGGCATGGCGCGATGACTGGCTCATTTCCAGGGGCTGCTGCCAAGGCGGGCCTCTGGGCAGCTGCAACTTCAGTGAGGCCATATCATCCCCCTCTCTACCCCTCCCCAGCCCTGGCCTTGCACGTGTGTGTGTGTGTGNATTCTTGCCTGGAGAATCCCAGGGACGGGGGAGCCTGGTGGGCTGCCGTCTATGGGGTCACACAGAGTCGGACACGACTGAAGTGACTTAGCAGCAGCAGCAGCAAAAGTTAGTAAAATTAAAGATTCAGTTCTTCAGGTGCAATAGCCAGTTTTCAAGTGCTCAGTAGTGCACGTAACAGTACAGATCTTGACCATGTCTAGAACACCCCAATCATTGCAGAAAATCTAGATTAAAATCTAAAATCTAGATTTAAAAAGAGCAAACTCTTGCTGGTCAATGACTGTTATTTAAAGGAAAAGGGGCCATGCGCTTTAATACTCGCTGTTTGGTTGCTAAGTCGCATCCAATTCTTTTACGACCTCGGGGACTGTAGCCCGCTAGGATCCTCTGTCCATGGGATTTTCCCAGCAGGAATACTGGAGTGGGTTTCCATTTCCTTCTCCAACTAACACCAATAAACACCACTAGTTATTCTACTGGCCATATTCAAACTCTGCCAACTGGCCCACTAATGTCACACTTTCCCTGGACCAGGATGCAACCATCCAGGACCAAATAATGTATTTAGTTATGTCTTCTTTGTCGTTTAATGTGAAGTTTTTCCCTAATGGATTGTATTAGTCATGACTCATCCAACTATAAGGGGAAAAATACCTAATTCAAAATAACAAGCAGAAATAGAAGAGGCATTTGTTTTATAACTAAAAAAATCTAGGAATAAATCTCAGCTGGATCCCGGGGTTCAAATTTCTCATTAAAACTGTATTTCTGTGTGTCTCAGCCCTATTCCGAGGCTGGCTTTCTTCTTAGGCTGGCTGTACTCAGATGGGGGCAAAGGAGGCCCCAGGTAGACTCAGGCTTATATAATTCTTTGTACCCACAGTCTCAAATTGATGCTCTTATATCAGTCTCCTTATCCATCCCTATGTCCAGTGGTATGGACTATTCTAATTGGCAAGTACCAAGTGCCAGCTTGGAATGAGGGGGTGAGAAGTTCACACTAAACCCCATCACAAGGACTAAGAATGGAAACACGGTGGTTTCTCCAAAGATATCTGAAGCAAGCAACCAAACACACATGCACACAATACATTCCACTACAGCTACCTAGTCATTTGAGCCCCTGTAATTGCTAACAATAGCAGTAGTATTAATAGTAGCATTAAGGTGAAGTGCCTTCAGAGTAGCTGCTGCTGACATACAGGGATGTTTGTTAAAGACTGCTGTTCATCCGAGAGCGTTAACAGCATAATAACAGAAGTGGCATGATCTTTACATATTTGAAAGATAAAAAGTATCCAAGCACACCTAATTCTAGTCTGGACTCAGATTTAGGAGCTGTATGACCCTGGGCAAACTCCAGTCCTAATTTCTCTACACCTTAGTTCTCTCATCTTACAATGGAGATGACAGTACCAACCTGATGAGGTCCATTTTGAGGATAAATGGGACAATTCATGCAAAGTGCTTAGCACAATGTGGAACGAATGGGAATTACACTGTAGAGGTTAGCTGTTGCCATCTCCATTATTACTATAACCATACAAGACAGTGCAGGATGATGTCCCATAGCAGTAAAACCCTTTGAGTCCTAGGAATTAGGAAAGTGAGACATCGCTGTGCAGCGTGTGTCCCAGAAGCATCCGGCAGAGGACACGAGACAGGGCCTGAGTCTGTAAGGGCAGGCACATGGGCAGAGGCAGGTGGATAGAGCTACTCACAGCAGCGGCAAAGAAACTCATGCCCATGTCTCTGAGGCAAAGTTTCTCAGTAGGGCTTAGGAGGCAAGAAAGGGTGTGAGTTGTTTTTCTCGAAGCATCATATTTGAGAGGCAGCCTGATTTTTTTTAACATTAATAAAAAGAGCCCAGTGAAACTGAATCCGAGAAGCCAGGCGTGGCCCTCATGCCATTCCTGCACTGAGCTCTCGGCGCTGATGGTGGCTGATGGTGATGAGGGCTCTGGGCAGGGCGGGGGGGTTGGGGGTGCCCGAGCAGACTGTCTGGAGGACTCCATACAGCTTCCAAATGCTTGTCTGTCCAGGGGAGTGGGGGCCTCCAAACAGCTGCTGCACTGCTTTGTAAACAAGTGGGGGGACACACTTCCTTCACCTGGAATCCTGCAGCTGAAAAATCTGTTCACCTCCCCACAGATTTGGTTGGAAACGCTTCAAAGATTTCCGCTCATCCACGAAAGCTGGAGCTCAGTATGAAGCGATGTGCCTCAGCTCTGAGAACAGCGCTCTCCTTGGGTGAGAAGAGCAGTATTTTCCAGCTTGACAGTAAATAACTCTGTGACTTGGGCATGAGCGTGGGACCAGATTACCTCAGAGGTCCATGCAGTTTAGCTCATGGGTAAAGTACACGCGGAGAAAATGTTCCCAGCCAGAGGTGGGGGCCAGCCTTGCACAGAAGAGAAGCACATAGGAAGACATTTTTCCAGGGCATGGCGCGATGACTGGCTCATTTCCAGGGGCTGCTGCCAAGGCGGGCCTCTGGGCAGCTGCAACTTCAGTGAGGCCATATCATCCCCCTCTCTACCCCTCCCCAGCCCTGGCCTTGCACGTGTGTGTGTGTGTGTGCGCGCGCGTGTGTGTGTGAGCACCAGCCAAAAACATTCATTAGCATGCTTTTATGTATCAGAGCTTAAAAGCCATCAAGGGCAGCTGTTGTCTGGAAGCCAGGAACTAATTCAAGTCACGGCTCCACCATTTGGTCATATGACCTCCGCCAGGTCATCTCACCCTCCTCTGAGTTTCAATTTCTTCATTTGTAAATGAAGATGATAATATTTGAACCAATTAACTCAGGGTTTTGATAAAGAGCCAAATTAAAATGAGATGATGGATGGGAAAGTCTCTGCAGACTCTAAAAAGTTCTGCTTCTCAAGGTATGGACCACAACCTAAGCAGTGCTGACTTTACCTGGGAGCTTGTCAGAGATGCAGGCTCCTGGACTCCACCCTGGACGTAATAAATCAGAATCTGCTTGTTCACATCAGCAAGGTAGCAGATGTGTACGTTTGAATTTAAAAAACACTGCCCTAAAGCACTATAAATACTGGATTGACAGACAAGTTGCAAAGTTGAATAAAACCCACCCTCCACTTGGCTACCAAAATTTCAGCCGTACAACTAAATTCCTACGTCAGCCCTGCTTCCTCAGTTGAGCTCAGTCAATCAGTCGTGTCTGACCTTTTGCGACCCCATGGACCGCAGCACTCCAGGCCTCCCTGTCCATCACCAATTCCCAGAGTTTACTCCAACTCATGTCCATCGAGTCTGTGATACCATCCAACCATCCCATCCTCTATCTCCTCCTTCTCCTCCTGCCTTCAATCATTCCCAGCATCAGGGTCTTTTCAAATGAGTCAGTTCTTCACATCAGGTGGTCAAAGTATTGGAGTTTCAGCTTCGGCATCAGTTCTTCCAATGAATAGTCAGGACTGACTTCCTTTAGGATTTAGGTTTGATCTCTTTGCAGTCCAAGGGACTCAAGAGTCTTCTCCAACACCACAGTTCAAAAGCATCAATTCTTCGGCACTCAGCTTTCTTTATGGTCCAACTCTCACATCCATGCACGACCACTGGAAAAACCATGGCTTTCCTCAGGAGACCAGAAAGCCCAGAGAGCAGCATCATTGTCGTTCGTCAATCCTCAGAGACATCTGCCTCGCTGTGACTTCTTTTTTTTCTTTGGACGCGGGTTATCTTTTTTGGTGGGTTCCAGTGACCTCCTGCCAGTGGTTGCTCAACAGCTAGTTGTCGGACAGCTAGCGCTCTCACAGGAGAAGGTGAGCGCAGGTCCTCCTACTCCGCCATCTTGAACCGGAAGCCTCTCAGGGACATCCAGTGAAATGGGAACAAACCTAACCTCATAACAGCATGACGAATAGAATTCTGATACAAGACTTTTGTATATCTTATATAGTTAAAAAAAAAAAAAAGAAAAAACTAACCCTGGCTTGAAATACCGGACAGGACAGTTTGGCCTTCCATCACGAATGGCATCTACTCCCCACAACCTACTCCACCCCCTACCGCTACCCTGGCCTCCCTGCTCATGCCCAGACATGCCAGACAGCTCCTAAGGGAGAGCCCTGCACTGCTATTCCCTCTGCTTGGAATGTTCTTTTTCTCCAGAGCCACGGAACTCAGCCTTTTCTCCTTGAAGACCTTGCTCAAATATTACCTTCTCAATGAAACACTCTCTCCAGCCCTTCAATTTACATTTTCAACACCTCCTTTCACTTGCATTTATTTTTCTCCATAGTGCTCATGGCTTTCTAACACACTATATACTTTACTTATTTATTTTGCTTAGTTACCTTACCCATTTCTGCCCCCAAGTAGAATATAAGTTCGTGAAAGCAGGGATTTTTGTCCACATTTTCCTGGCAATATTCCCAGCTCCTGGAACAGTCCTAGCACACAGTTGCTTGACAGTTACTGAATGGATGAATGGATGTACAGGTGAATGGGTTTGGACATGGGATCTATAGTCAGAAAGACTTGGGCTTGAATGTCAGCTCTGTCAACATTAGCTGTATGACTCTGCAAACTGCATATGTTAACAGTCTTGATACAGTGCCTGGCATATAGGGAATGGCTCTGTTTGTTTTAGCTTGTATTATTAAAACATTCATAGTTATTATTATCATTGAATATGAGCCTCACGCTGCCAAAGAGGATCATTGAAAATTGCTATTTATTTTAACAAATAGTCAAACTTTCCAAGAATAGGCTACATCAACCAAAGCAGGACTAAGGACTGTGACTCATTTCTCAGCAGTCAATTCTTTTTGCATCAGCAAGAAAGAAACACAAAAATTAAAATTTGCATTGATGAACATAACTCACATAAAGAATAAAGCTCCCTGTCTTCTTTTAAGGCGCAGATCCGGAAATACTAGCTTCTATTATATTTTCAAATAAAATATAGCATTTGACGTCGCACAAGTGAAAACCTAGGCTGAATATCAGTACTTGTGCTCACCCTCAGTCACTTCAGTCGTGTCCGACCCTTGGCAATCCCAGGACTATAACCCACCAGGCTGCTCAATCCATGTGATTTTCTAGGCAAGCATACTGGAGTGGGTTGCCATGCCCTCCTCCAGGGAATATTTCCCACCCAAGAATCGAACCAGCATCTCCTGCATTACAGGTGGACTCTTTATAGCTGAGCCATGAGGGAAGCCGGTATCAAGGACTTAGTATCATTTGAGGAGACCACTCTCCCAACCAATGAGTCACGTAGAAGTTCAGGGAAAGGAACTGGAAACGTTTTCCTACATGCTCAGACTTCTTGCAAATATTTATAAAATCAGTGGTGCACTTCTCATCAGAGTCATTCCAAGTATTTTTCTTAGATATAAGAATTAGATATAAACAGACTATATTTAATCCCCCTGCCTATTCCTCTCAACCTTGAACACCACTTATTTCTTTACCTATGATAAATTCACTGCTTATGTGGGTAATCACCTAACCTCATGGAAACTCAATTCTGTTTTCTCTGAAATGGGGCATGAAATCAATAGCATCCAAGGCTCCTGCTTGCTGTAACCTCGAGACTCAGTAACAGAGCACCTCCTTCTCCCACATTGCTCACCTCAGCTCCTTCCAGTTCACCACTAAGTTCTACTCAAGTGACTTGAAAATATAGCTTAAATCTGCCCACTTCTCTGGTGACTGCCCTGAAATGTACACATCTAGACTGACTTGCGGGGAAGGCAATGGCACCCCACCCCAGTACTCTTGCCTGGAAAATCCAATGGACGGAGTAGCCTGGTGGGCTGCAGTCCATGGGGTCGCTAACAGTCGGACAGACTGAGCGACTTCACTTTCACTTTTCTCTTTCATGCATTGGAGACGGAAATGGCAACCCACTCCAGTATTCTTGCCTGGAGAATCCCAGGGATGGGGGAGCCTGGTGGGCTGCCGTCTATGGGGTCACACAGA
>SJYX01006626.1:306437-324553 GCA_006410675.1 Oreotragus oreotragus | reverse complement strand
CTTTCATGCATTGGAGAAGGAAATGGCAACCCACTCCAGTGTTCTTGCCTGGAGAATCCCAGGGATGGGGGAGCCTGGTGAGCTACAGTCCATGGGGTCACCAAGAGTTGGACACGACTGAGTGACTAACACATTACATACTCAGCACCTAGCAGACCTCTAGCATACAACTGGCAACCAACAAATATTTTTAGAACAAATGAATGGATGAATGAAGTATTATCAACTCCATCTCTGATGGGAAAGATAAGAATATGTCTTTTCCTATCTTATAAAGTTATTTAAAAATAATATACACAAAGCAAATTGAATTCATAAAGAAATCATTCTTAAAATCCAAGGCATTATGTTTTGCCACTATATTCCTAAGATAATTAGTCAAGATTAACTCATTACTAGGGTTTACTAGGGAAAATGTTCTAAAGTTTTGCTTAACTTTTTATAAAATAATAGATTTATGGGCCAAATATAAAACTTAGTATCAAAAGATATGAATTCATGCTCTAATAACTCAAGCACTATTATAAGTATTATTGAACCTACGACTTTAACCAGATCACTTAGTAAATATGTGCTTAATATCCTTCTTGTTCAGTTCAGTTCAGTTCAGTCACTCAGTCATGTCCAACTCTTTGCGACCCCATGAATCACAGCACGCCAGGCCTCCCTGTCCATCACCAACTCCCAGAGTTTATCCAAATTCATGTCCATGGTGATGCCTTCCAGCCATCTCATCCTCTGTCATCCCCTTCTCCTCCTGCCCCCAATCCCTCCCAGCATCAGAGTCTTTTCCAATGAGTCAGCTCTTTGCATCAGGTGGCCAAAGTATAACTTGATAAATAGTGACTGAGGTGCCAAATTCCTGTTTCACTGGAGTTAATGGCCAATAGAAAAGACTAGGCTGGGCTATCTGAAATAAATATATCAAACAGGAAAATTTCAGTTGCAATAACGTTAAAATCTGTTATAAAAGAGGATTGCATTATCATTGTTATAAGAAAGTGTTGTTGTGTTGTGTGTTAGTCGCTCAGTCATGTCTGATTCTTTACCATCCCATGGACTGTAGCCCACCAGGCTCCTCTGTCCATGGAATTCTCCAGGCAAGAATACAGGAGTGATGGCCCTTCCCTTCTCCATGGGGTCTTCCCAACCCAGCGATCAAACCCACATCTCCTGCTTTACAGTTGGATTCTTTATCGCTGAGCCACCAGGGAAGTGACCTACTACTTATTTTGCATAGATTTTTACTTTTTTTATTCACCTTTGGTTAAGTTTTCTGAATTTCTTAGGCAATGTTAGGCAATTAATAAGTTATAATACTGTTCTTATATCTGTTTGGGAATGTGGTATGACAAACAGAAGGAAAGAAAACCCATCTAAGTCTTGGTGACTGAAGAAGGTGAGGAAACAGTAGAAATCCAATTGGAGGTAAACTTGGCTAGGCATAAGGATACAGCCATGGTGTATGGAATGGCAATGAGGAAAAATGGGAAGGCAAGTTTCTATACCTTCCAGCTGAAGAATAGCAATAATGATCCTGGGCCCTGGAAACCAATAGGGAATACTGTGAGAATAAATTAGATCCAGTTTTCCTTTGGAGGAAAGACACTATATAATTTATGATATTGTTATTATAATCATTAGTCATCTTTGCCTAGATTTATGGAGTGACTCATCCTAAATTAAGCCTTTGGAACAATAAGAAGAGGGAAATTTATGAGACCTACAATGATTTTCTAGTCTCATAAAAGATTGTAGTACTTGATTCTTAAGATGCTGAAATACCTCTGCCTCTTAACAGAAGGCTGCAGGGACCATCCTTTGATTCATTATTTGATATGTCTTCCAGGTCTCCATCCTCTTGCTCTCCAGGACTAATAATTCAGTAAGCATTTTAACAGTCACCTTGGCTGTCAATAAATTATTTTAACTTACCTTTAGAGGGTCTATTTCTCTCCTCTTCCTCTCAGAATAACAAGCATTACTTTTTAATCCTTTAATTTTTCTATACATTCATTTGATAATTTTTGAGCACCTTTAACCTGCAAAGCAATAAGCTAGATGTAGAAAGGTAAGGGGAATAAGATTCTGTTCATCCCTCAAAGAGCTTGCAGTCTGGTTGGGAGATATAAGTAAGAGGACAGGATCTGAAGACCATTTAAAGAAGACTGACTGGATAAACAGTGTGAAAGAGAAGGCTGAGTACAAGATTTTCCCTCTTGACAGACTGGAGAGAGAATGATCTCGCTAAGCAGATCGGGAGCAGATCTGGAGAAAGACCATCAGCTCTGTTTTAGGCACATTGGGCTGAGGATGAATACAAAGTCCAGGAAGAAGCTTGATTCATGGATCTGGATTAAGGGAAAGAAGCAAGACTGGAAATAGATGTGAATTTCATCCAAAAAGAAATCCTGGGAATGGGTGAGATACTCAGTGAGAGAATATTTTTTTAAAAAAAAGGAGGGGGGAAGATAAGGGAGTCTGATGGTTACAAATGGAAGGAGGAAAAAGACATCTAATTTGGGGAAGAGATGAACTGGATCAGAAGGGCCAACAAAGAGAAAACAAAGCAGAGGGAAAGAGAAACGGCAGAGAGACAAGGGAGGAAGAAGAATTCCCATGAAGAGCATAGATTGGAAGACTTGCCTTTAGAAAACAGCCTCCTTCCCTCTCTCTAAGCAGGAGGAGGCAAAGGGCAGACAAGTAGAGAAGTATTTTGAAGTAGATATAGGAGACTTTAGAAAGGGAGAAAATTTCATTGGAAAATGAAAAGTCAAAAGAGGCTGTGAAGCTCAGAGAAAATGTCAACACGTAGAGAAAGCAGAGTAGACTTGGGAATTGACCAGACATAGACTCAAACTTCAGCTCTTTCCTAACATATCACTTATTCCAAGGGCAAGTACCTTCTCCAAATAGAGTCTCAGGTTTGTCTTCTGAGCAAATGACAAATAACAAAGACATATTTCGTAGGGTTGTTTTTAGGATGAAGAAAGAGCGTGTGTGTCAAGCCCTGGGCTTTGGGGTGGGCTTCGGTGGGGATAGAAGGGGCCAGGACAGGCTGGGCCGAAGACGGAGCAGGGCTTCTCACAGGTGAATGAGCATCAGAAGCAGCTATGTCTGAAATCCCATAGCAGCCTTCTCAGCCTCACCCGGAAGGGGCTTCTTGTTTGGCAGGTCTGGAGTGGGACTTGAAAATCTGCATTCTTAATAAGCTCCAGTGTTCTTGCCTGGAGAATCCCATGGACAGAGGAGCCTGGCAGGCTACAGTCCATGGGGTCGCAAGAGTCAGGCACAAGTGAGCAACTCAACCACCACCGCCAATAAGTCCCCGGGTGACGCGGACGCCACTGGTCTGGGAGCGCTACTTCAAGGACTGCTGAGACAGAGACATCCTTTGAGAGAAAAGATCAAAAGGCAAAGGGAGTTTGATGGCACCAGAACACAGAGTCCGGAAGAAAAGGATCACACTCTTTTGAGCCTTCATTCTCCATTAACACCCTTCACCGTCTTATCTCCAGAACCTTGGCCAGCTCTCTCAGAAGCAGGCACTCTCTCTTATCCCAGAATTCCAAGAACAGGAGCAGGCACTCGTCCAGCTGAGTGGTTGGCCTGGTGGATGCAGAAAGAAGGGGTAACTCTGAGTTGCCTGTGGAGACGGAGAAAGGAAAGTCGAGCAGATCTCAGCATTTCCGCCAAGGGGCTTTGAGCAGGGGCCATCAGGAAGGTAGCAGTACTTTTGGAGCCACGCTGAAGCAACATGGCTTTAAAAAAAAAGTGGGAACTGTCAAAGTTTATATAGTATTTTAATTTTGCTCCATCTTTTCAATTTTGCATGGCCCAAGTGTTTAATATTTCATATGCTTCTTTTTTTCATCTTAAATTACTTTTTATTTTTCTTATTCTTTTCCCCAGCCAAGTACCTTTATTGCTAAAAAGGGTAGTTTATAACCCTTTGCCATGGATCAGATTATCTTCGAACACTCTTTTCCCTTTCTGGCTCTTAATTTCTTCCCATTGTATTATTCAGTTATTCCATTGTATTGCATCCATTATTCACTACTTTTTTTTTTTTCAAAAATTGATTCTGCAGAAATCGAACACCCTCATTTTTCATTTCTCTTGGAGTTACTTTGTAGAAACCCAACTAGATTATAGCTCCTAATGCATTGATGGTCCGCCGAGTGCACGTCGCCCAGCATGTTTATAAGTTCTGAGTAAGGAGTCAAGTCAAATCCTATTCGTTTTCAAGATTCTCCTTTCATATATCATTTAAGAAAATTGCTCAACCATCTAGCTTGCTTCTACTCAGTCCCTGACTCATTTCCTCACTACTGAATGCTCCACTCTCCTTCCCGCAGTTATATTTTCATAAGGGAAGAGGAAAGATAATCTGTCATGCAGTTGCAGGATCACAGAGGCTGCACTCTGCAGATGGGCTCTGGGGACAGCCGGGGCAAGACAAGGAAGCTGGTCAGTACATAGGCATCAGCCGCTTCCTCCTCTGCATCCAGAAGCAACACCTCACCTGTGATCTTTCTCATCAACAAATTTTGAAATTATTCTCAGCTCCCTTAAAGATATGGTGCTTAGTCTCTTGCTTTGTGCATAGCAAATACCCAAAACCATGAACAGATGAATGACAATGACAAATGAGCGTAACACAGACCCAACACAGCCGGCTCCCGTCTCCTTGCTCAGCTACTGTCTTCCTGTTACCGCTTTCCTGAGGCTATGTTGTTCAGAAACTCTCACAGTTCCCTCGATGTGCCATGCTCACCCACACCTCCAGGCTGCAGTACGGGGTCCCTTCCTTTTCACCTGCTTCCTTTAACTAATGTGGCACCCCTCTTTCTCCAGAAAATCACCCCTGAACCCTCACCTGGGTTGGGTGGCCCTCTGATGTGTACTGAAAACCTCTCCATTTCTTGGCACTAAAATAATACTTCCCTTATCAGCTTGCTTGCCCTACTCCTTTAACTAGACTAAGGGCAACTTAAAAGCAGAGACTGTGTCTCATGCGTTATTGCAATCCCAGCTCTTACATGAATGCTTAAATGATGCTGTTTGGGGTGAAAGAGGAAACGCTAGTGCCCAGGTGAAAGATGTGGGGCATTTTAGTGTGGACAGTTGCCATGGGCGTGGAGAGGAGTAGAAAGCTGTGGTGTGCAGCAAAAAGAGGACCTTTCAGATAGGACAGCTCGTTGGAGGCCAGTGGGAGGCGGAAAAGTACAACATGGCAGCTGGGGGCTGAGAAGGCCCTCCCATCTGCCAAAAATGCTTTCGGGTGCTTGTTACTTTATCAGAGATGTAAGGATTGAATTTCCTTAAGAGAACAATAGCAGCTCCAGACCTTACAGCCTCTTCACTAGCATGTCCATCAGGGAGAAGTATTCCTTGCTGCAACAAGACAACAAAGTAGCTAACTCACTTTAAAAGAGTCCAAATAATTCGAATCAGTGTACAGATAGTTAAAAAAAAAAAAAAAAANATTTTTCTTATTCTTTTCCCCAGCCAAGTACCTTTATTGCTAAAAAGGGTAGTTTATAACCCTTTGCCATGGATCAGATTATCTTCGAACACTCTTTTCCCTTTCTGGCTCTTAATTTCTTCCCATTGTATTATTCAGTTATTCCATTGTATTGCATCCATTATTCACTACTTTTTTTTTTTTCAAAAATTGATTCTGCAGAAATCGAACACCCTCATTTTTCATTTCTCTTGGAGTTACTTTGTAGAAACCCAACTAGATTATAGCTCCTAATGCATTGATGGTCCGCCGAGTGCACGTCGCCCAGCATGTTTATAAGTTCTGAGTAAGGAGTCAAGTCAAATCCTATTCGTTTTCAAGATTCTCCTTTCATATATCATTTAAGAAAATTGCTCAACCATCTAGCTTGCTTCTACTCAGTCCCTGACTCATTTCCTCACTACTGAATGCTCCACTCTCCTTCCCGCAGTTATATTTTCATAAGGGAAGAGGAAAGATAATCTGTCATGCAGTTGCAGGATCACAGAGGCTGCACTCTGCAGATGGGCTCTGGGGACAGCCGGGGCAAGACAAGGAAGCTGGTCAGTACATAGGCATCAACCGCTTCCTCCTCTGCATCCAGAAGCAACACCTCACCTGTGATCTTTCTCATCAACAAATTTTGAAATTATTCTCAGCTCCCTTAAAGATATGGTGCTTAGTCTCTTGCTTTGTGCATAGCAAATACCCAAAACCATGAACAGATGAATGACAATGACAAATGAGCGTAACACAGACCCAACACAGCCGGCTCCCGTCTCCTTGCTCAGCTACTGTCTTCCTGTTACCGCTTTCCTGAGGCTATGTTGTTCAGAAACTCTCACAGTTCCCTCGATGTGCCATGCTCACCCACACCTCCAGGCTGCAGTACGGGGTCCCTTCCTTTTCACCTGCTTCCTTTAACTAATGTGGCACCCCTCTTTCTCCAGAAAATCACCCCTGAACCCTCACCTGGGTTGGGTGGCCCTCTGATGTGTACTGAAAACCTCTCCATTTCTTGGCACTAAAATAATACTTCCCTTATCAGCTTGCTTGCCCTACTCCTTTAACTAGACTAAGGGCAACTTAAAAGCAGAGACTGTGTCTCATGCGTTATTGCAATCCCAGCTCTTACATGAATGCTTAAATGATGCTGTTTGGGGTGAAAGAGGAAACGCTAGTGCCCAGGTGAAAGATGTGGGGCATTTTAGTGTGGACAGTTGCCATGGGCGTGGAGAGGAGTAGAAAGCTGTGGTGTGCAGCAAAAAGAGGACCTTTCAGATAGGACAGCTCGTTGGAGGCCAGTGGGAGGCGGAAAAGTACAACATGGCAGCTGGGGGCTGAGAAGGCCCTCCCATCTGCCAAAAATGCTTTCGGGTGCTTGTTACTTTATCAGAGATGTAAGGATTGAATTTCCTTAAGAGAACAATAGCAGCTCCAGACCTTACAGCCTCTTCACTAGCATGTCCATCAGGGAGAAGTATTCCTTGCTGCAACAAGACAACAAAGTAGCTAACTCACTTTAAAAGAGTCCAAATAATTCGAATCAGTGTACAGATAGTTAAAAAAAAAAAAAAAAAAGTCCCTTCAGCAAAAAGGCAGGCTATGTGATGCTGTTCACCATGAAGTCACTTCCTCACCTGCTCTTTGATTTCCCTTGCCTCCTCTTCTTCCAGGCGCAGCTCAAGACAGGGAATCCTTTCCAGGCTTCTTTCCAGCTGTTAAGCAGGTGAATCACACCTGTTAAAACACTGGTGTAACATTTTCTTAAGCTTTCTAAGAACAGTGTCTCAGTTCTTGAAATTTCAAGATCTAATTTCCCCTTTTGAGAGCGTCATTAATCCCTCCCCCCATCTCTAGCTCATCCTCTCCAGCCTTTTCATATCTGTTCCTACTCTCTGGGTTTCTCTGCAGGGCAGGAACCGGAGTGGTAGGGTAACTCCTCCTCCCCTCCAAAGCTGCCCCTTCCCACTGTCTTGGTGAAGGAGGCTCGCGACTTAACAAGTCTCCTTAACTCCAACAAATCCCACGTGGGCTGGAAGAACTTAAAATCCAAGCTCTCTCATGATCCTTCTCTCTCTGCCTCTGAGCTGACCCTACCTTTCGTTCCCCATCTGACATCTTTTCCACTCCCTCAGCTAGCAAACCCTCCTCTTAATTCTTGGAGCATCTGTTTTCCTTAACAGAAAATAAGTGCTTGTCTCCCGCATTTTCCCCTGTGAGCTCCTAGGAGCCGGCCTAGGCGACCCGTCCGCAGTGTCCTGGGGCAGAGAGGACTCAGCCCATCAGTCACTGCCTGTCACATTTGATGGACTGTCTTTCAAGCAGTGACTTTGCTCCCCATTTGGAATAAACCTTTGGTGATGTTTCTGATACTAGTCCACGAGAAATGGAAGTTAGTCCCGCACGTGGCAGCTGCTTCCTACTCTGCAGTTTTAACTTCACCTCTGGTTCTACCAGACAGAGCCCAGTGGTCTGTTTTCTCGTCTCTCTGCGTGACAGAGCTCATCACTCTTCATCGAAGAAGCCTTCAGGCCCTCCCGGGAGCCCAGGACCTTCGGAACTGAGAGTACACGGACCAGCAAGGATTGGGGCCCATTCACCCCACACCCCTCCGGGCCCGCTCCCCAGGGGCAGGCGAGCCGCCTGGCCGGGGGCTGCGCGGAGCGCGGGGAGAAGGCGCCGCCGGGCTCAGGACCACGGGCCCCGCGCTGGGGGCAGGCGCGGTGCGCGGAACGGGCGTCTGCGGAGATGACCGCCCTCCTCTCGGGCGCTGCCAGACGACTTCAGCACGTTCTGGGGCGTGCAAACTGCCGAGAAAGAACACTGTCAGCAGCGCCCTTTCTAACCAGGGAGACACTGTAGATGAGGCGGGGGGGAAAAAGAGAGAGAAAACCCACCCACCCCGGCTGTGCCCTGCTCATCCTGGCGGCGGTCGTCGCCCTCTCTCCTCCTGACCCTTCTGCCAGGAACTCGCCCCGAGACGCCCTGTTAGTGGCGCTGTCTGACCTTGGAGGTCAGGGTTAGAAAAAGTAGACACCAGGTTAGTGCGGAGCCCTGGGGATCTAGACAGATGCTTCTGCACAACCGCGTCAGTTTCCGACTGCCTTCTTTTGCTTTGTCCAGACTTGTCGTATTTGTGTGTGTGTGTAAACGAACGACACTCATTTACTCGTTCATCCAAAGAGAGTCCTGTATCATATTCAGTTTCCTTTTCAGTTTGGTTTCATTCAGCCAATTTATGGTTTAAAAAGGTATCTTGGTTACAGAGATTTTCTAGCCTTTGCAGATGCTTTGAGCTGTGGAAACTTTACTTCTTTATTAAAACTGATAAACTTGTAAGGTTATAGACCATATATATATATATATAAACATACATACTCACATACACACACATATTGGCAACATACATCTTGGCACACAAATATTGCCACTTATATTGGCATGTGGCATGTAGCAAATAATAAA
Organism: Oreotragus oreotragus; assembly: GCA_006410675.1. Taxonomy (NCBI): domain Eukaryota; kingdom Metazoa; phylum Chordata; class Mammalia; order Artiodactyla; family Bovidae; genus Oreotragus; species Oreotragus oreotragus. Next base: position 315,579 of record SJYX01006626.1, on the reverse strand, counting down.
GCAAAATGCATTCCATGGTGTAGCTGCTCCTTCTGGGAGCCCTTCCCCTGTTAAACACCCTTCTATGCTGACCTTGATCATGGAACAGCTCTCTCCTTGCCCATCTTCATAGGAATTTGGCTCTCACATGAGGCCACCCCACCCCTGCTCCCGTTTCAGATAAGTGTGTTCACTCTCCTGCATTAAACATGCCTTAGAGTGCGTCAGGAAGTGGGCTTCAAATCCTCCTTCTTCCCCAGCTGTCCTTCACTCTCTGTCAGCAAAACAATTCCGAGTTAATGGCGCTTCAAGACATATTTTCCGCTTGTGTTTCTGCTTATGTTGGTGTAGAATGGTAACCGCCCCCCCTCCACCATAGTTATTGTCTAACAAGTCTGAGTTATTCCAGTTCTTAGATTTATGACCTTTGTTTTTCTTCCCTAAACATATTATTCTATTCTTGATCTTATAGTACCATTGTGTTTATTCTAGTAACCAATCACACTCCCCTTTTTAGAAAAAAAAAATTCACATTCATTGTCTATGCACAGGCGGTTGTGTGTTTCCTGTGTGCAGCTTTCTGATTGCTATTTGAATACAGTCAAAAAGAAATTGGATTTTTTGTGCATGCCTGATTCCCTTTCATGCATGCTTTTGTCAAACTTTGACACAGTAAATACAGACCTCCTCCATGTGGACCCCAATTGATTAATTAAAGGGGAGATTCATTGCGAAATTGCCAGCAGCTGTAGGCTAGAATGGAGGCTGGAGAGTCCATACTCTGAAAAGGCTAGCAGTGGAACAGAAACACTTCTAGAGATGTGTCTGAATTTGGTGGAAAGTGAGTTCTAGTTCCCAAACTGAGCCTTTTTTCATTCTAGGAACAATTTAGAATATTTAATTTGTTTTCCATTGAAAAACAGGCAACTCACATTAAATACTTTCTTATTTTTTAATTGAAGTATAGTTGATTTACAATGTTGGGTTAATTTCTGGTGTTCAGCAAAGTATGTGTATATATATATATATATATATATATATGTATTTTTTTAATATTCTTTTCCATTGTGGGTCATTACACAATATTGAACATAGTCCCCTGTGCTAGATAGTAGGACCTTTTTTATTTTATATATAGTAGATTGTATCTGCTAATTCCAAATTTGTGTTTTATCGCTTCCACAGCACTTTCCCCATTTGGCAATCATAAATTTGTTTTCTATGCTTGTCAGTCTGGTTCTGTTCATAAATAAGTTTCTTTGTATCTTTTTCCTTCTCTCTCTCTCTCTCTCTCTTCCTTTCCCTAGCCAAAGGATTCAGAAATGTGTGGCAAGACACATTGTTCAATACCAGGACATTTCGTCAGCATCACAAGGCACACCCAAGAAGAACAATTCATTTGATGCAAGACCAAGATCACTGAGGGGAAGAAAGCAAAGGCAACTTCCATTTGCAAACTCTCTGAGTTAGGCAATACCATATTCTGAGTTCCGCCGTCAGTCTGGAATATGCATGGTCATGTGGAATTTCAGATGCATCCAGAAGGGAAGATAAAAGAAGCTTCCAACAGATATCAATAGAGAAGGATGTCAAGAGTAAGGACTGAATCCATAGGCATAATCAGTTATTGTGCAGAGGCAGAAGGGGAAAAAATCAGCAGTGGAGGGGAGCCGCACAAGAGACAGGGTTCAGGAGTATAATGTCTCCAATAAGTCATGGCGGTGGCAGTTCCTCAAGGTCCTTCCTGATCCCCCCACAAAAGCTAAAATTGACATTTTCTCCATCTGTACTCTACCTCTCCAGGAGCTCATAAATCTGGGCTCTGACCTAACCATGATGGAGGATTCAGCTGGGAGAGCGGGTTATCTCCCAAGTTCCTGCACACAGCACCAGGGGCCACCTGTGAGTCACAGCCTGTGGGAGGCTGGGGAACATCTGGTCAAGTTCATCTCCTGCCGCCACCACTGAGCCGGCCTCTGTTCCTTCTGTCTGTTTTAAATGTACCTCTCTCTCCAACACAGCATCTTGGGAACATCAGGATGTTGCATAATGAACTGAGCGGAATCCAAGAACCAAGCCACACATGTGGAACTATGAGAAACCACATGTGCAAGCGAAAAACAGTCTCAGCTTTAGCATTGCTTTGTTTCTCAAAGCAGTAAATGTGTTGGAGGCCATGCTGAATATTCGATACAGACTGAGAAGGGGTGTGGATATACTGTGCTTGTGAACATCTGCACCAAAGGGACTTGAGGTATGTTTTCAAAGTAACCTTCATAGCTATCATTCACTGAGTGCCTACAAAGGTCAGACACCGTATAGACATTATCCCTGATTATCCAATATGGCCACGAAGTGGTTATTATTGTGCTCATTTTTTTCTAATTAGAAAACCAACCACTGAGATAATAAATGACTCATCAAGATTTCATGACTGGTAAAGGGTAAAGACAATTTGGGGAAAGTGGTTTCTTTTGTCTCAAGGCCTACAGTCCTTCTACTCTTTAAACTTTCTCCCCCAATCCATCTAGACAGGTACAAAGTGACAAGTGTTGACTCCTTGTGTTTGCTCAGCTCCATTAATTAGACAGAGCATAGCCAGAGGCTGTGTCAAGGATTGGATATGTAGAGAAAGAGAGTGAGGAGTGTGTGCGTGCATGTGTGTGTGTAAACAGAGAGAGAGAAAGAGAGTAGATATAAAGCTAAGATATGTACAGAGAATTTCCAGCTAAAGTTGACTAGCATCTCCAGCGCTAATGATGGGGTGGCATGCTCAGTCATGTCCGACTCTTCACGACCCCATGGACTATAGCCCACCAGGCTCCTTTGTCCATGGAACTTGTCAGGCAAAAGCACATTTCCTGTTTCAGGGGATCTTCATGATTCTCTTGCATCTCCTGCATTGGCAGGTGGGTTCTTTACCACGGCACCACCTGGGAATCCCAAGCTAATGATGGGGAAAGTCAAGTTGGAAGATGCCGATTCTTTCAAAGAAAGATTGTACTATTAGCAAATGTTCAGAATTACTAAGGGCAATGGTCTAAGCAAGCCAGAGACATCAATAGGATTCCTTTTCTTTATGAAGTTCATTGATCCTCAACCACAGGGATAGTAATTCACCAAATCTTTACCAGCAGCATCTGCTGCCCAAAAATTACTTCAGTTACTCTTCTGGAGTTTACTACATCTTATAAGGAGTGGAATAGCAATAGTGTTATCAACTTAAAGCCAGATCACAGCAGTACCTGCCAATAGGGTCTTTCCTCTTGGCCTTCCTCTTCTTCTTTTTCACCTGTTCCAACACTTACAAGCTCAGAAACCAGAGCTAGCAAGATCAGGGAGAATAAATGAGTGTGCAGTGGAAAGGAAAAAAGAGCCAGTCAAAACCCTTGCCTGCCTTAAGCTTTGGCCTCCAGTTTGAAAGAGACCCAGGCTCTGGTTCCACATTTTGGGAGAAAAGACGTTAATGCTAAATAAAGGTCAGAGATTTTTTATTACTATAAAATTAGATTTGCTATATCATGAAATCTGAGGTCCATGTTTCCTTAAAAAAAAAAAAAAGCAAGCAACATTTTATTTACACATTTATGTGTGCCTTTTCCTAGATAGAGAATCCATAGCTTTTATCAGGGTCACAAAAATGTTTCAAATTACTCCCAAATCAAAGAACTTCCGGACTCTCAGAGCAATCTTAGACTTTGGCTTTAGATCTTGTTTGTTTCTCCTCCAGAGCGGCACTGGTCATTACCCAGCTGATTCTGTTTTAAAGTGGATCTTGGGAGATGCGACACAGACCAACCTATTCTCCAAAAGCCCTTTGGACATGGTTTCAGGACACATGTGGTTTAGGTCTGGAGAAGACAGAAATTAGCTTTGAAATTTAGAATGTAGTTTTCTAGGCTTAGACACATATCTTTTAATAACCCAATGAGGTTACTTCTGTTGCAACTACATTTTAAATTTGTTCAGTGAATTATAACATACATGGCTTTTGAACCTGTGTTTTTACATAAAATGCATGTAACCCAAATGGTCTGACTCCCTAATGCTCAGCTACTGGCCTTCCAAGGCCTTGGCCCATCTCTCGGGTCCACAGGTGGATTGCCTGCTACTGGAAAGTAATGCAAGTTCAAAGAATCAGGTCTTTTTTAAAATTTTGAAATATAGTCGATTTACAATGTCGTGCCAACCCTTGCTGTACAGCAAAGTGACTCAGTTTTAAACATACATGCATTCTTTTTTAAAAGAATATTCTTTTCCATTATGGTTTATCCCAGAAGATTAGATATAGTTCCCTGTGGTATACAATAGTACCTTGTTGTTGATCCAGTCTAAGTATAATATTTTGCATCTACAAACCCCAAATTGCCATATTTTAGATCCCATACGTAAATGATATCATACTGTATCTGTCCTTCTCTTTCTGACTTACTGTATCTACTATGATAATCTCTGATTGCATCCATGTTGCTGTAAATGGCATTATTTTCACCATTTTTATGGCTGAGTAGTATTCCACTGTGGCTTTCCAGGTGATATGCTGCTGCTGCTAAGTCACTTCAGTCGTGTCTGACTCTGTGTGACCCCATAGACGGCAGCCCACCAGGCTCCCCCATCCCTGGGATTCTCCAGGCAAGAATACTGGAGTGGGTTGCCATTTCCTTCTCCAATGCATGAAAGAGAAAAGTGAAAGTGAAGTTGCTCAGTCTGTCCGACTGTTAGCAACCCCATGGACTGCAGCCCACCTGGCTACTCCTGTCTCTTATACACATCTAGATGTGTATAAGAGACAGCTCTCTGAGTTAGGCAATACCATATNTTTCTGCCATAAGGGTGGTGTCATCTGCATATCTGAGGTTATTGATATTTCTCCTGGCAATCTTGAAACATTAGGGAAAGTTATACTGACTGGGCACAGGAATCAGGTGATTTATCTCAAAGGCACCTGGGGAGCAGTTTTTCACAAGGTCTTTGCCTCAACCAAGCGACACTAGTTTCACCTACCAGAAGTGCACCTGAACCAGCCCATGTCAAGGAGTGAAATCTAGGTGAGAGAGCCAGGCATATGTCATGGAACCCAAGTCAGAACTCTTGGGTCCTGAAACCCAGCTGGAGATCATTATGAAGCTTGTATCTCCACATTCTGTGAGGTCTCTGCCTGGTTTTCCATACCTTCTCCTCTCTGTGTGTTTGCTCTCTCTCCATGTTTTCAGACCCAGTTGCATCTACATCTGTATTTATAGTTTTAAAGCTCAGGAATCCTATTTGCCTGTGAGAAAAAGAATTTAATTCACCCAGCTTGGATAATGCAGAAGGCAATGGCACCCCACTCCAGTACTCTTGCATGGAAAATCCCGTGGACGGAGGAGCCTGGTAGCTTGCAGTCCATGGAGTCTCTAGGAGTCGGACATGACTGAGCGAATTCACTTTCACTTTTCACTTTCATGCATTGGAGAAGGAAATGGCAGCCCACTCCAGTATTCTTGCCTGGAGAATCCCAGGGACAGAGGAGCCTGGTGGGCTGCAGTCTCTGGGGTTGCACAGAGTTGGACACGACTGAAGCGACTTAGCAGCAGCAGCAGCTTGGATAAGGCATCTGGGGTGCATTAGCATCACTTGGAAAAGGCATCCTTCCTTCAGGCAGGCAGGTACAGCCCTGAGCCAGGGCTTCACTTGAGCCCAGCCACTCCCTTTCTTTGTGCAGGGTACAAGACAGACAACTGCATGGAAGCCCGTATCCACCTCTGGTCCAGTCATCTATGGCTGGGTAGGGGCAAGCAGAATTGTATGGACACCCCCAAGCAGGTGAGGGGGGAGATAGCACTCCTCCCCTCTACTCTCCACTTCCATAACAAAAACAGCTCTAGGCTTTTCTACTCTATCTCTTTCTGGCAGATCATGTTACAGTGGGGCTGAAGGTACTTTATGCTGGCATATTCCACAAAGGAACTATAAACCTTTGTTTATGTGTATAAAGAACTTGATTAAATCCAGGTTGATATATGCGTCAGTATGTATAGCTAAAGAAGAAGAAATAAAAAATCACCCAGGCTCACTCTCTACCATCAAATAACTGAGTAAAATACACAATAGCTTCTGAGCCTCACCACCAAGAAACAAATAATTTACTAAAGAAAGTAACAGTTCTTCTTTAGGAGGTTTTCATTCTAGAGACTGAAAGCATCTGGGATAGTATAGAAGTGGTGAGGCAGGTTCTAGAGTGCTTCTCCTGGCCCTGCTGAATGGACCAAGATACCAGGCTCAGAGAAAGCAATCAGTTCTTTCCTTTTAAAACTCTGTTTGAACCCACTCCTATAAACAAACTCAGTTTCATGAAATCTGTTTGTAATTGTCAACCTTTTTCCCATACTAGACATAAAAACCCATCTGTATTTCAGGAAAGCCGCTGACTTTCTGCATCTGTTTTCCCTCCACATTCTCCACCCTCTCCCATGTTTGACAAGACTCAGGCTATGTTAGGAGTCGCTTCTTCCCCTTCCTCCCTGTAGAGCAGGCTCTCCTGATCAGTCACTCAGGCTTCATTTCTAGGCTTTTTGATGACATGGAATTTCCCGGTTTCCTTTGAATGCAACAGCCCCTGATCCTTGCTTATCATCCTTTTAGACCTGTACAGCTTGGCACATATTTCAAAATGTCATTCTCTTGTGAAATGACAAGTCATCGACCACCTTTTGTAGTTGGAGGTCAGTATATTTATAGTTGACCTTAGAATATTCTTTGAGACTTTGGGACTGTTTGTAGTTTCTCTATTTCGGATTTTATTGTCTATTTCTGCCACACAGTAACCCTAGCTTGATTCAAGGTGTTCAATACCAACTCTGAGTTGGGTGGGGAAATAATGACAGGAGATACTGATGGCTGTATTTACAACTTAATTGGTTGAATTGGCTATGTCTGGGAAAGGGAGTTTGGGTAATCTCGGAATCTCTTCTAGCCCATCATCTGGTGTGTTATCTTTTTGTTCAGAGAATATTGTTATACAACAGGTCTTATGTTGTAGGTGTGATGAAATTTAGACAACTAACTGTTCAGTGATGTCTTGGAGGACATAAAAAAATTTAGGAAGAAAATCAGTTTGGCTCATTTTAGAGATCTGTGGCTAAACAAGCTGCAGAGGATTTGTAGGAGCCAGGTTGTAAAATGTAGACAAAATCCCTGAGCAGCAAAAGACCCTTATGGAAAGTTCACAATGTAGATGCAATGACTTACCATGCACATGGTTTAGGAGTCCTGGGGTTGAGTCATAAAGCAGCTAGGATATAATGGCTAAGGAACTCAGAATAGCAGGCCAAGACTAGTTTTCAAAAGAAATTTAAAAGTATTTTCTGCTAGGTGGTTAGAGAATAGGGAATCCTCAGAGTGCAGAGGTTTGTTGAGACAATTATTACATTATTTAATTCTAAAATTAAGCAATTGAATTATTTTGGTAAGTTTCCAGGGTTCTGGATACACTCTGGAAGAGAAAAAAAATAAAGTATTATTGGATAATTGTGAAGTTTGGTTGTCAGATCTTTTTACATTACCTAAAATATGGAATTGTTATGGGTAGCAATTAGAGAGGAACACATCTTTTGGTGCTTTTGTAAAGGGTTACTGTAACATGTATATTAGTGAGTAGATCACATGCTATATTTTTGTTTCTCAGTTACTTGAACTGCAGAATGAATGACTTACATCTGTTGATAATTTATATACAGGCACATTTGGTGGGTCTGGTTCTCAGGCTTAGCTCTGCATTAGAATGGCCCAAGGAGCTATCAAAAAGTACTGATACCTGGGGACTACTCCCAGGGATTCTGACATAATTGGTTTGGAGTGTGGCCTGGGTATTGGGATTTTTAAAAGCTTCTCCAGATGATTCTAATGCACAGGAAAGTTTGAGCATTCCTCTATGGGATTTTCATACTACTTTAAACTCTTTGCAACAAAGTTATGATTTGAGGTCAAATTGGTTTGCCTTCATTGAGGCTTGGTGTTTCTATTGAACAGTGTGTTTATGTTAATAACCCAACTAAAGAACATTGGAATGTTTCAATATATTCTGTACATAGCTTTCTTGTACTAAAATAAGCATATATGTAGAAAGTCACAAGACATTGGTTTTGAGTTCAGTTGAATTTAGAATTTGCTGAAACCATGTTGAGTTTTTTTGAAAACCCTCATAAAGTTTTTTTTTTTTCAGGTCTTTTTTTTATTTTGAAATATAGTTGATTTACAATGTCGTGCCAACCTTTGCTGTACAGCAAAGTGACTCAGTTTTAAACATACCTGCATTCTTTTTTAAAAAAATATTCTTTTCCATGATGGTTTATCCCAGGAGATTAGATATAGTTCCCTATGGTATACAGTAGTACCTTGTTGTTGATCCATTCTAAGTATAATATTTTGCCTCTACAAACCCCAAATTGCCATATTTTAGATTCCACATGAAAATGATATCATACGGTGTTTGTCCTCTTTCTGACTTACTGTATCTACTATGATAATCTCTGATTGTATCCATGTTGCTGTAAATGGCATTATTTTCACCTTTTTATGGCTGAGTAGTATTCCACTGTGGCTTTCCAGGTGATATAGTGGTAAAGAATCCTCCTGCCAAAGCAGGAGACACAAGAGACACGGGTTCGATCCCTGGGTTGGGAAGATTCCCTGGAGTAGGAAATGGCAATCCACTCTAGTACTCTGGCCTGGAAAGGACAGTTCAGCTCTTGATTAGAAAGGTCTGGGTTTTGCTGTTGGTATTGCCACAATCACCAGCATCCTTAGAGACGTGGAAGATAAAATGTCTCAGCCTGGAAACAGAGCCTGAAGAGGCATAATTGATTTGAAAAATGGGTCCCTAGGCGGTGAAGAGTTAATGAGAGGGGACTGTGACGTGACAGGTTTGGGAAGCCACAGGGTGTCCCTGAGCTGACCACCACCTCGCCATACACCACAAAGACACACTGCTGGCGGCTCAGCAGGTGCAGTCACTCAGCCCCCCGGGATGTCTCCAGACAGCCTGTGCAGAAAAGCTGCTCAACGCCATCTCTTCAAGAGGAAGGAGAGCCAATTTATCTGCTCAGCCCCTTCCCATCTTCCACCTCTCAGTTTCACCATACTCGGAGTTCCCTCCCCAGGTTCCAAGTCAGGTCACCCAGCT
>SJYX01006626.1:224797-306431 GCA_006410675.1 Oreotragus oreotragus | reverse complement strand
GTGCAGTCACTCAGCCCCCCGGGATGTCTCCAGACAGCCTGTGCAGAAAAGCTGCTCAACGCCATCCCTTCAGGAGGAAGGAGAGCCGATTTATCTGCTCAGCCCCTTCCCGTCTTCCACCTCTCAGCTTCACCATACTCGGAGTTCCCTCCCCAGGTTCCAAGGCAGGTCACCCAGCTCGCTTGATGGCTGGGTGGGGAAGCCCAGCCCAGCGTGTCAGTGACCAGCTGCATCCACGCCTGAACTTGGCCGGGGGCCCCAGGGAGGCAGCTGGCCAGCCTCAGGTGGCAAGAGTGCCCGGGCCCACAGGGGACCATGCAGTCCCAGTGGCGAGCAGGTGAGGCTTAGAAAATCTGATTGGGTATGTACGATTATACTGTACAGCAGGAGCTTGGATTAAAATTATATCCAAAGCCCAAAAATGTATCCTCCTTTTCGTCAACTTTTGCCAAATGTCTCTTTGTGCTGAGACCCAGGACTGTGATCCTAATTACAGAAGCATATCGGACATCCCTGGTGGCTCAGAGGTTAAAGTGTCTGCCTCTAATACGGGAGACCTGGGTTTGATCCCTGGGTTGGGAAGATCCGCTGGAGAAGGAAATGGCAACCCACTCCAGTATTCTTGCCTGGACAATCTCATGGACGGAGGAGCCTGGTGGGCTACAGTACATGGGGTCGCAAAGAGTCGGACATGACTGAGCAATTTATCAGACATCCTACAGTCTCAAGGCAGGTCACTGGGTGTGACTCTTTCATGTACATTCTAATCCCTCGCCAAAGACCTTGGGATCTACTATGAAGGACACCCAGTGAGCTCCTAAACCCCAGATCCAATGAGTCCCTTTCCATGTTTAATTTCTTCGATCTCTTTACGATATTCCTCCCAACGGAAAACTTTCTCAACGTGAAGCTTTTTCCTCCCTTGGATTCCAAGCCTGCTTCTTGTCAGATTCTCCTCTTCCTTTAGTCTCCTTGGGCAGGTGCTTTTCCTCTGTTGACCCTGTGACAGCTAGTCTTCCCTGGGTCTCCATCCACAGCCTGATGCTCTCTTCAGTCTGTGGGCTCTTCCTGGGGAACCTCATTGGTATCATTGCCTAAAATAGCTCCTCTGTGGTAGGGATTCCCAAAGCCCCAGACTCATGAGTGAGGCATGATCCTGACTTTCTTTAGAAAAAAGAACAACAGACATCAATGACTAGGACAGAGTGTAGAAAATGCTGTCCTGACAGGTGCTAGGATAACATTTGCACCTGGAGCACATTCAGCCTGAAGAATTTGCTTCAGTGGATTTGAAACAATAAGAACAATCCTGAGGGATGGGATGGGGAGGGAGGTGGGAGGTGGGTTCAGGATGGGGGACACTTGTACACCCATGGTTGATTCATGGCAAAAACCACCACAGGATTGTAAAGTAATTCGCCTTCAATTAAAATAAATAAATTTTTTTAAAAAAGGAATTTGTATCGAAAGATGAAAAAAGGGAGAAAATTCCAGGAAAAATAAATGCCTCAAAAAACATAGACCTGAAGGAGCATGGAATCAGAGAAGCAACGAATCTGAAAGGACATAAACAATCTGCCAAGACATGACTGGAAAGGCAGGAGGAGAAAGGCCACAAAAGAGCCTGCATGCCAGTCCATGGTGTCTGGACATCATTCTAAGAGCAGGATCGAGGCAGCGTCGCCTTTTCGCTTTATAAATATTGCTTTGTAAAGGCTGTGGTTTGGGGGAGACATGAAGGACAGAGACCAGTTAGGAGGCTGTTGCCACAATCCAAGCAAGACATTCTAAGCTATCAAGAGTTTGGCAGCAAAGATCTTCGGTTTTCCCATCTGCAGTAACTTGCACAAGGCAACTTCTGAACTAGTTCCAAAACTTTTTGTCTATCTAATTATGGATAATGAACTACTTTCTTAATTCTCAAATGTTTACTTGCTTTCTGGGCATTCCAGGCAATTCCTTCAAGGTTCTCCAGCAACTCTGGAAGTTTTAAAATTATTTTGTGACTGTTCAAATCACACTTTTCTCTAGAAGCCCCTTCTGGTTTTTGTTGTTGTTGCTGTTTTAAATCATGAGATGATGTTTATTGAACAGATACAAGAGAAAAAGTCCTCTGTCAGCTATACAAAGACAAGAAAGACACAAGGCCCTGGGAAGTTACAGTGCAGTGGGAGAAAGAAAGAGCATCAGTTGTGAAACAGGACAGATGAGAGAGGGGGCTCCAGCAGTGTGACTTGCCTGGAGAGGAGGAAGTCCGTAACTATGAGAGGCTCGGGTTAGGCGGGGCCTTGAAATGCCCAGGATCTCAGTTAGGCAGGGATGAAGGGATAGGTGTCTCTAACAAAGTCCCAGGAGCATGACATCACTGTTAATTGTCTAGGCTTGGTCAATGACATCACTGTTAATTGTCTAAGCTTGGTCAAAGTAGAAGGCTGCAGGGAGACCTAGTCAAGGAAAGAATAATGGTGGGCGGATCAGGATGACGGGAAGATCCAGGTTGAGGCTAAAGCAGCTGCGTTGTTTAAGTGGACATCTTCCGAAGCAACTCTGGTCCACATGGTGGTGTCCCACAAAGCCGTTTGCAGTGTGCTGGCTCAGCAAGTTATTCCTACAGCTGTTTGCATTGAAGCAAGACAAATCTGTCTTCACTGTGCCTTCTTCTCCTTAACCCAGAGAAGACAAGAGTGTCCTCACGAGTAGCAGCTTTCTGAGCAGTTACCTTGGAGTAACCCCAGCCATTCCCAGTCCCCTCATGGCACCTGAATGTGAGCTGGCCTGAGTGAGCCTGCAGGGTTGCCTAGTTGTATATCTCTTTTCGCTGAGAGGAGCCTCCACTGCTTTAGACGTTAGAGGGCTGGACCGCTATTTTATGAAGCACCTGCCTGTGTGCTAAGTCATTTCGGTTGTGGCCGACTCTTTGTGACTCCATAGCCTTATGGCTCCCAGGCTCCTCGCTCTGTGGGGCTCTCCAGGCAAGAACACTGGAGTGGGTAGCCATTTCCTCCTCCAGGGGATCCTCCCAACTCACGAATCGANACTCCATAGCCTTATGGCTCCCAGGCTCCTCGCTCTGTGGGGCTCTCCAGGCAAGAACACTGGAGTGGGTAGCCATTTCCTCCTCCAGGGGATCCTCCCAACTCACGAATCGAAGCTGTGTCTCTTCCATCTACCTGCATTGGCAGGTGGGTTCTTGACCATCCGTGCCAGCTGGGAAGCCCATATGAAGTCAAAGTTTTCTAATGAAACATCAGTGTTTAAGCCCAATATTTAAAGCCAATGGGGCCAAAAGCCAAAACATACTAGTCAAGAGACAAATTAATTTATTGAACTAACATCCTAAATTGAATTGATGGAGGAGATCTAGAAGTAAGATCAAGAAGATTTATCCCCTTTAAGGGAAACTTGAGGAACCATGCCTCAAAGGTAGGGCAAAAGAGAGAGGCAAACAGAAAAGAAACGAGAGACCAAAACAAAGTCTCTGACTTCAACGAGAGCTAAAGCGATATGCTCCTACCTGTTCCAGACCCGCCTGCCCCGCCAAATTCTGCGTAAAATTAAATGAGGTTACCAGACTTCCCTGGTGGTTCCGTGGCTGAGGCTCCATGCTCCCAAGGCAGGGAGCCCAAGTTCCATCCCTGGTGGAGGAACTATATCCCACAAGCCGCTACTAAGAGTTTGCATGTTGTACTTAAAGATTCTGCATGTCGCAACTAGAACCTGGCACAGCCAAATAAAAAAATAAAATGTTTCTAAGTGTTAGAAAGTTAAATGATGCTATGCAAGTCACTTCTGTGTTTCTTTACTCAGCAACTTGTGTCATTGGAAGAGGGTATTTGCTGTGACCGGTGTGTTATCTTGGCAAAACTCTGTTAGCCTTTGCCCTGCTTCATTTTGTACACCGAGGCCAAACTTGCCTGTGACTCCAAGTATCTCTTGAATTCCTACTTTTGCATTCCAGTCTCCCATGATGAAAACATCTTTTTTTCGGTGTTAATTCTAGGAGGTCTTGTAGGTCTTCATAGAACCATTCAACTTTAACTTCCTCGGCATTAATGGTTGTGGTATTGACTTGGATTGTTTTGATATTTTATGGTTTGCCTTGGAAATGAGATTTCCAGAGTTTGCCGAGATCATTCTGTTGTTTCTGAGACTGATCCAAGAACTTCATTTAGGACTCTTTTTGTTGACTTTGAGGGCTACTCCATTTCTTCTGAGGGATTCTTGCTCACAGTAGTAGATATAGTGGTCATATGAATTAAATTCACCCATTCCAGTCCATTTGAGTTCGCTGATTCCTAAAATGTCAATGTTTACTCTTACCGTTTCCTGTTTGACTGCTTCCAATTTGCCTTGATTCATGGACCTAACATTCCAGGTTCCTATGCAATATTGTTCTTCACAGAATCAGACTTTACTTTCACCACCAGATACATCTGATGCAAAGAGCCATTTCATTGGAAAAGACCCTGATGCTGGGAAAGATTGAGGGCAGGAGAAGAGGATGGCAGAGGATGAGATGGTTGGATGGCATCACCGACTCAATGGACAGGAGTTTGAGCAAGCTCCAGGAGACAGTGAAGGACAGGGAAGCCTGGCATGCTGCAGCCCATGGGTTGCAAACAGTTGGACATGACTGAGCGACTGAACAACAATTCAGCAACTTTGTCAAAACTTAGAAATATTCTGTTCCCTAGTTTGGTAGTATAATCTACCTACTTGGTCAAATGTTAAGATTGCTGAAAAAAGTCACATTAGTCTCTCAGTGTTAATTTATATCTATCCTATGTGTCTGTTTTCTTTGTTTCTTTGTGCGTTTATCTCTCAGTTTCTTTATTTTCCATAATTGCACTTTCTTCTCAGAAAAGAGTCCTTACTATTTTCAGCTTATCCCTAGTTTCCTGTTAGTCCCTTCCTCTTCCTATGTCTCACCTGCCCTCCTCTTCCAAAGGCCGAAAAGGTGGAGAGGAGGCAAGTAAAAAGGAAACACGGAGCTGAACTGTGGTGAGAAATGATTTCTATCTTTCTTCACACTTGGAATTTAGAACTCCTTGCTCTGTCTTTTCTGTCGCCTCCCAGTGTGTTTATGACCTCGCCTGGGTGCAGAATGAGTCATGGAGGATGGGCAAGTTAGACAACCTTCTACTTGGTACCCTTGTCTTTTTTTGCTATTCAGGGACCATAGGAGGTAAAGGTTTCTGTGCTAGTTTCCTGTGGCCACCGTAGATAAGCTATACCACAAACCTGGTGCTTAAGACAATAAGAAACTATTTTCTCACATTCTTGTAGGCCAGAAATCCAAACTCAAGGTTTCCACCAAGCCCCACCCCCTCAGGAAGCTCCAGGGGAAGAATCCCTCCTTACTGCTTCCAGTTTCAGCTGGCCACTAGCATTTATTGACTTCCTGTGGCCACACCATTCCACTATCCTCTGTGTCTTCACAGTGCCTTATTTTCTGTGTCCTTTCTTCTGTTTGAAACCTCCCTCTGCCTTTCTCTCATTAAAAACATCATAAGGATTTAGGGTCCACTCACATAATCCAAGATAACCTCTTTATCTCAAGCTCCTTGACTTACATTTACAATGACTGTTTTTCCAAAATAAGGTAACATCTGTCAATCTCAGGAATTGGGATGTAACCATATCTTTTTGAAGGCCACCATTCAAAGAACTTTTGAAGGCCACCATTCAAACCACTTCAAGGCCCACAGAAATAAAAGTAACTTTCATGATGGCTGCCAGAACTCTTCTCAAAGGATCAACCACTCTCCCAACCAATGCATGCAAAAGTCATCCCAACTCTGAACCAAAGCACTAAACTATGTTTCTATTAATAAGAAAAGCAAATGGCAGTCTGCTCCTGTTTAAGAATTTAGACAAAGTTTATGAAACAGCTAATGAGCATTTCTTTCAGCAGATGATAAGACTTTTGAACACTGGATTCAGGTACTTTATTTACATGCCACTTGTAAACTATTTTAATATGTATAGGCTATTATTGGTATGAAGTCTTTTGGAAAGGAATATGCTCAAAATGGTAACATTTTACCTCAGAAATGACATACAAAAGACGGTAGATATTATCCTGTCTTGTATCAAATGACCTTAAGACTTTTTTTGGAAACTGTAATATAAAACATCTTTTTTCTCTGGCTCTAATCCAATTTCTTTGAGTGATGTGTAAACCTTAAAATTGTTTGTAGCTCTGTCGGTATCCATTACTTTTGAAATGACCCCTACATGTCACATTCTATATAACATTTTCCTGTCTCCTCTCGGAATTGCAGAAGATCCTTCGTAGACACACTAATTGCTTGTGACATCCACAGCCCTTTTGAAAATTGGCGTTTTCTTGGTGAATCAGTAAATACTCTGTTATTTGGAGGAGGCATTGTTGCAAAACACTTTCCCTGAATCTTGTTTTCTACTTAAACCTTGTAATCACACCAGGCTGAGTTATAGTTTCACTGTTGCCCTTGCATATTCTATTCAATATAGATTTGGTGTTGCAGTGGCTTCAGAAACAACTCAGTCAAAGTACAAGTAACGATTTCTTTTGTGGGTATATTAATCTCACAGAAACTAAGTATTGCATTTTAGACAGTAAAACTTGCAAAAGAACTCTCAAATCTATTTTTTTTTAATGCTTTAGATTATATTCTTCCAAAACACACCTTATTTCATTGACCTTTAAGCACATTAACCACTTCAGGTAATATCTTGAAATCCATATTTTTTGTGTGCATAAAATCTCTAAGTCAGCATTTAGTGAGGAAGATAGATTGGAGTTGGTGCTAAAACGTCAGCCAGTCATTCACTTCTGACAGTAGCTGTGCTGAAGGATGAAAAAGAGCATTAAGCTCGTCTTAAAAGAAGACGCAAGCCTGGCTGAGAACACTGGTACATCCAAGGTAAATGTTCAAAACTAGGCACATTTTAACCCACCGATAGCTGATTAACAAAGATTTCCAAATATAAATCACAGGTTGCAGTCTGTCACCAGTCCCATGACGTTACTCACAACTGTTTTCCACCACCCTGGCTACAGTCCCTGCCTTTTCCTTCCTGACCATGCGATAAATACCCTCTTTCCGCCAACCTCACTTAAGTTTCTTGCCTTTCACCCCTCACAGCAGGGTGAATTTCAAACAGGTCTTCCTTTTCCTTAATGGAAATATAGTTAACATGTAACATCATGAAATTAAAAGACGCTTACTCCTTGGAAGGAAAGTTATGACCAACCTGGATAGCATATTCAAAAGTAAGTAATAAGTCATGAAAAAGCAATCTTTCATCAAGTATTCAAAACAGGCTATCAACTTCCATTCAGAGCTGCAAAGCACAAGGAGGAAACTTTCTTTTTGAACTGTGACATTTCCAGAAGGAAATAAAGAGAAGCAGAGTCATTGCCCTGAGTTCTTTGTACTTCTCTCCTTTCCGTAACCTCTCTCTCCTTCCACTCTTCAGCATAATAGCTTTTATATCCTTAAGGATTTGGTTGAGTCACTTTGAATCTTAGTTACAAAAGTATGTGGGCAAAATCCCCTGGAGGCAGAGACCTTTTCAAGGCTAGGAAAGCTCCGGAAACTATTTCTATGGACACAGGACGCATAGCCAAGGGCCTTAATCCGGCCGAAAGCAGTTACTGGAGCCAGAAGAGAAAAGCAAGTAGGTGCGGCTTGGGCAGGCGGAGGCGTTGCAAGTTTGAAAGCTAAAATTTGTATGGAGATGGACAGCGAAATAAGAAACGCCTGCTTTTAAGTCGTAGGCCCTTTTCCTCCCCAGCCGGTAACAGAGCTTTCTCCGCCGCGCCCCTCCCCCAGGATCCGGCTGGGGAGGGACTGGGCGCGCGGCTCCCCTGTCACGCTGGGCGGCGGAGTTGCTCCCAGCAACTTCCCAGGTGAGTGTGGGACACAGGTGGGA
Source organism: Oreotragus oreotragus (assembly GCA_006410675.1). NCBI lineage: Eukaryota > Metazoa > Chordata > Mammalia > Artiodactyla > Bovidae > Oreotragus > Oreotragus oreotragus. Next base: position 298,511 of record SJYX01006626.1, on the reverse strand, counting down.
GGCAGGCCTCAGGGGCTTCTCCCTTGAAAGGACTTTTGCCTCTTCTATACTTAATTTTAAGGAGTTTCCTCAATCACAACATCTTTGATATTTTGGTTTGCTATTAAAGGACCACAGGCAGAGGGTATTTGCGAAGGGCTCCCTGAATTCCAGGTACCCCTGGGCCTCTTGGTGCGGCCCTGCTGAGATGGAGGCTCCCGGGGAAGGTGAACTGGAGGACCCGCATGAGGTGCGGGCGGGCTCCAGGCATCATAATCGGTGCATTTCAAACTTCCGAAACAGACAGAACTGCTGTGGATGGGGCTGGTTGGAGTTGATCACTCCAGCAATTATTGTGATGCGATTTCAAATTTGCCAATAAGTCCTCCTATCATAATTTCATTGGTTGCTCACAATGGCACTCCCCAGAGTTTATACACATACTTTTAAAACATCTTTGATATTTTTCGTTAGAAGCTGACCATCCAACATCAAATTGGTGACAGGCAAATTTTAGTAATGTTTGAAAACCACAAGTCAATTTTCTCCCCTGCTCTCATAACACAAAGGGGACAAGAAATTAAATAGTATGGATCTATGCACAGAGGCCAGGATTAATCTTTAAATCTAATAATGATTTTTAAAGTTAGTTCTCATTATTTGTGGGGTGTGTTGGTTTGTTTGTTGAACCGCACGGTTCCGCCCTGGAGTCCGTCGCCCAAGACCACCAAGACACAGGATCGATGCAAATAGCAAGAGGATTTATTGAACCGGCGCGCCGGGGTTCCGTCCTCCTTAAGCAAGGAGCGAACGAACCCCGATGACAGTTACAGAACAGTTTTTAAGCACAAAAAACCATATTGGGCGGGGAGGTATAGATATATCATGATTGGTCACAATACTGCTGACCTTTACAAGGATAGGCTTGTGAGGGTTTGGCGACATAATTCTGCGGATAACACACAGTTTACACAACTTGTTTTTCTGACTCTCTGGAAAGTTAAACCTTCCAGGTCAGGGTCTGTAAGCCTCCAGGTCAGGGTCTGTAAGCCTCCAGGTCAGGGTCTGTGAGTCACAAATAATAGAGATAACCTTTCAGTTGGCCTGGAAAAATCCCTAAATCTTACAGGTTACTTCCTCACAGTTAAAGCTGCCACAACTGCAATACCACATGTCATGGTCCATGCGCGGGTTGGAAAAGAATTTCCAGACATGAGGCAGAATGAAAGGGAAATAAAGTTTATTAGAGTGGGAGATGGGGCAGCTCAAGGGAGAACCAGCATTGAATAGGGGTCCTTAGTCCACTTCCTACCCAGGGTACAAGGAGTGGGATAGGGATCTTGCAGGTCATTTGCTTATTGGATGAGGAAAGTATACAGGGTCGGGGGAAGAGTAAGGCAAATACCTCCTCCCTATGGGGTTGATGGGGAGACAGGTTACACTTTTCCATTAATAGTTACAACATGCGGGAGGGAAGGAGGACAAGGGTCTGGTTTTTCCATTCCTGCATTCCAAGACCCTCCTTGGTTATCTGCTCCTTGGTCCTTGGGTCACCACACCACAGATAGTATGACTTGAACAATAGTACTTTGCCGACTAAAGTCCGTCTAGTCAAGGCTATGGTTTTTCCTGTGGTCATGTATGGATGTGAGAGCTGGACTGTGAAGAAGGCTGAGCGCTGAAGAATTGATGCTTTTGAACTGTGGTGTTGGAGAAGACTCTTGAGAGTCCCTTGGACTGCAAGGAGATCCAACCAGTCCATTCTGAAGGAGATCAGCCCAGGGATTTCTTTGGAAGGAATGATGCTAAAGCTGAAACTCCAGTACTTTGGCCACCTCATGCGAAGAGTTGACTCATTGGAAAAGACTCTGATGCTGGGAGGGATTGGGGGCAGGAGGAGAAGGGGACGACCGAGGATGAGATGGCTGGATGGCATCACGGACTCAATGGACGTGAGTCTGAGTGAACTCCGGGAGATGGTGATGGACAGGGAGCCCTGGCGTGCTGCGATTCATGGGGTCGCAAAGAGTTGAACACGACTGAGCGACTGAACTGAACTGAACTGACACAGGCGGCACTAGTGGTAAAGAACCTGCCTGTCAATGCAGGAGACATAAGAGACAGGGGTTTTATCCCTGTCAGGAAGATCTTCTGGAGTAGGAAATGGCAACCCACTCTAGTGTTCTTGCTTGAAGAATCCCATGGAGAGAGGAGCCTGGTGGGCTACAGTCCATGGGATCGCAAAGAATCGGACACAACTGAGCGACTAACACTTTCACTTTCATATACTAGGTATCATTCTAAGTCACATCAGTAACCAAAACAAAGACCCTTACGTCATGGAAAGTACATACAACATATAGTAAAAAGGTGGTAAATGCTATGCAGAAAAAATTAACTTAAGCAAATGAAGAGGGATCAGGGAGATAGGGTGGAAAGCTGGGAGTATGGAGGGCAGGTTGCCATTTTATGTAGCATGGTCAGGGAAGACCTTCTCCATGAGAAGGTGAGAGTTGAGCAATGACTTGAAGGAGTGAGAGGGTGAACCAAGCAGATACCTGTGGAAAGAGGATTCCAGGAGAACAGACAGCTCCCTCCCTCATTTCTTCTAAAATAATGAGTTTTCTTAATTCAGTTGACAAATAGTATAGAAAAAAAATTTTAATGTGAAGTTTTACCTTGAGAAGAGGAAAAAATCTAATTATTCTGAAATAACCAATTATTACTGTAAACTGAATAAGAATCAAGTTGTCTGGTCTCAGTCTCACAAAGTATATACAAAATACATCAACAATTCCAATAAGCACAATAAAAAATTCCAAAATATTCCAGTGTTGATGAAAATATTTCCTTTTCAAAATTATTATCTGTTCAGAAAACATATAGAACATACATCATTTCATAGAAGTATACAAAGGTGGGGAAAGGGACTCTTAAAAATTAACAGCTCAACTACAAATGCGTTACATTCCAAAAGCTGAGTTTTAAGTCATTCATTTGAAATTCAAAAAAATCCTTTATAAATGTCTGACATCAAAAGGTATAATTGATTTAAAATATAATCTATTATGAAGCTGGGACACCATAGAAAAGCAATGAAAAATAGTGAATTAATTCACTGAAACACTATTAATTATAATCAAAGTATGAAACAGTATGCTGATAAACCATCTTTGAAGCATTTATCCTAAAAAGTGGTCTTCATCTTATATCATGATAAGAACCTAGCAACCTATTTTTCTTTTATTCATTTATTTATATCTATTATGAAGCTGGGACACCACAGAAAAGCAATGAAAAATAGTGAATTAATTCACTGAAACACTATTAATTATAATCAAAGTATGAAACAGTATGCTGATAAACCATCTTTGAAGCATTTATCCTAAAAAGTGGTCTTCATCTTATATCATGATAAGAACCTAGCAACCTATTTTTCTTTTATTCGTTTATTTATTCTTTGTATCGTTATATTTGAGGAAAACATCAAAACATCAAACATAAAAGTGATTTTCAATTCTCTTTTATTTCATCTTTGAGATTCTCTCTACTTTGATGATACTTCTCTTATCTGATATTCAAGACTGTGACTATTATACTGATTTCACTCAGAAAACTCAAAAAGAGTACTAAAATTCCATAATCTTATCAACTATTACAGCAAAAGGCTTCTGGTAGGAATTATTCCAATAAATGACAAAAATAGATTCAAGCTATCTAAATTGTACTTTTTATAGGATACATTTCTATTTTAAACACTACCTTCAGTGCTGATTTTAACAGATATAAAAATACAAAATAGTAGTTTACGAATATCAGTCCTGACACATTTAATTTTCTTGCCGTTGGCCACAGATGCATTATCATAGGATAAATGTACATTATTCCTATAATATATTCTGCATTTTCAAATTCTTCTGAAAATACAATGTGATATATAAAAATCAGAAATTTATTATGCCTGAAAAAAAAGAGATCAAATAAAATGTCAGGTCACTTTAAAAGTATAAAAATTAAAATCTGAAGTTTANCATAGGATAAATGTACATTATTCCTATAATATATTCTGCATTTTCAAATTCTTCTGAAAATACAATGTGATATATAAAAATCAGAAATTTATTATGCCTGAAAAAAAAGAGATCAAATAAAATGTCAGGTCACTTTAAAAGTATAAAAATTAAAATCTGAAGTTTATTTAAGTAAATATTAACATTTATTTGAAGAAAGATATAAAATAATAGATAATTAAAATTTAAAACATACTTTCTATACATAAAAATCATAAGGGAAAAAGATTAAAATATGGCTCTTGGTAATCTATATCAAGGCTGGGGAGCTTTTTTTAAGTTAATATCTTATACTTATCATTCATATAAGTAGAAAAACCACTTTCATTAACTCTGTAAAAACATTAAGTACTGTAAATACATATTCATTTGGGAGGGGTAGTATTTTGGGGAAGGGGTGTTTTTCCTCCAGTTTCTTAAGATATAATTGACATACAGCACTATATAAGTTTTAAAGTATACAACCTAATGATGTGACGTATGTACATCATGAAATGATTATCACAATAAGTTTAGTGAACATCCTTCATCTCATATGGATATAAAATTAAAGAAACAGAACATTTTTTCCTTTGAGATGAGAACTTTTAGGATTTACTCCTTTAACAACTTTCATATATAACATACAGGAGTGTTCATTATATTTATCATGTTGCATATGACAATCCTAGTACTTATTTATCTTACAAATGGAAATTGTACTTTTTGACAGTCTTCATCCAATTCCACCTCCCCTACCTCGCACCTCTGGTAAGCATAAATTTGATCTTTTTTGCTAAGAATTTGCTTTGTTTTTAAAATGTAATTGACCTACAACACATTAGTTCCTATTACATAACACACTGATTCAATATTTTTAGACATTTCAAAATAATAACTCCAATAAGTCTAGCTATGATATGCCACTATACAAAGATATTACATAGTTCCTGACTATATTCCCCACACTGTACATTTCATGTTTGTTACTCAATTATTTTGCCACTGGAATTTTGTACTCTTTCATTTCCCTCACTATTTCTTTCTTCTCCTAACCACTCCTTTCTGGATACTACCTATTCATTCTCTTTATCTAAGATTATTTCTCTTTCACTAAGTTTATTCATTTGTTTTGTTTTTTAAAACCCACGTATAAGTGAAATCATACAGTATTTGACTTTGTCTGATTTCACTTGGTATAATACCATCCAGGGCCATCCATTTGGCAAGCTTTCATCCTTTTTAGGGTTGAGTAATATTTCATTATACAAACACATGAATATACATTCGCTGTTGTTGTTCAGTCACTAAGTTGTGTCCAACTCTGCAACCCCATGGACTGCAGCACACCAGGCTTCCCTGTCCTTCACTATCTCTCTGAGTCTGTTCAAATTCATGTCCATTGAGTCAGTGATGCTATCTAACCATCTCATCCTCTACCACCCACTTCTCCTTTTGCCTTCAATCTTTCCCAGCATCAGGGTCTTTTCCAATGAGTCAGCTTTTCACATCAGGTAGCCAAAGTACTGGAGTTTCAGCTTCAGCATCAGTCCTTCCAATGAGTATTCAGGGTTGATTTTGAGAGAGTCATTTCCTAGGCAGGTTGATAAGAAGTCTAGGGGTCCCCCAGGAGAGAGGAGTCTGGAATTCTCAAGGGGGAAGAAAGGACAAACTTTTTTTTCCTCTACATTCCTTAGGATTATATAACAATAATGTATCCTGCCTGTATCAGGGTCTTTTCCAATGAGTCAGTTTTTCACATCAGGTGGCCAAAGTATTGGAGCTTCAGCTTCAGCTTCAGCATCAATCCTTCCAATGAATATTCAGGGTTGATCTCCTTTAGGACTGAATGATTTGACCTCTTTGCAATCCAAGGGACTCTCAAGAGTCTTATCTAGCACCATAGTTCAAAAGCATCAATTCTTCAGTGCTCAGCCTGCTTTACAGTCCACCTCTCACAACCGCGTGTGACTTCTGGAAAAACCATAGCTTTGACTATCTGGACCTTTGTCAGCAAAGTGATGTCTGTGCTTTTCAATAAATAGCTTTGTGTTGTTGTTTATTCACTTAGTTGTGTCCTACTCTTTGTGACCTCATGGACCACAGCACACTAGGCTTCCCTGACCTTTGCTATCTCCCAGAGTTTGCTCAAATTCATGTCCATTAAATACATACATTTATTAGTTATACATTCTTTCTCAATTATATGCTAAATTTTTCATGGAGGCTAGAGCAGCTCTTATTATAAATGCAGATACCTTGTAACTGTTTATTCGTATTTGAGAAAACTGATCAGACTAGAAAAGGGATTACTTCTGGTGAGGTGATGCTATAGAGCAAAATGAGGAGATTCTCAGAAAAGGATGGAGTCAAGGAAGCAATATCTTTCAAACCTCGGAATAACACTAATCCAAGCAGGAAGCAAACTTAAGGTACTTGCTCCAGAATATAGGTCTGGGGAAGACCTAAACGTAGAAGATTTTGCTAGGGGAACTGAACGAGTAAACTACAGCTGCCAGCCTTCAGTGGCCAAGTGGCAGGCAGGAGAAATGCTTGGACCTGTGTTTGGGATGATTCACACCTACATCACCACTGGGAAGAACTTGGCATCCTTGAGGCTCAGGTCTTACAGAGGTGGCAGAGCTAGAAATGAAATATAAAGCTTACATTCATTCTGATTTGTTTCAGTTGTACCAAGCTATGTGCCTATAAATCAACTTCAAAATATAGACAGTGTACTGAACTTTGATTTAGGTCATACCTGAATGGTCCAGTGTTCCCTACTTTCTTCAATTTAAGTCTGAATTTTGCAATAAGGAGCTCATGATCTGAGCCACAATCAGTTCCTGGTCTTGTTTTTGGTGACTGTATAGAGCTTCTCCATCTTTGGCTGCAAAGAGTATAATCAATCTGTGTGGTTCAACAGCAACCTTTCAATTTCTTATAGGATTGATTGGTTTGATCTCCTTGCTGTCCAAGGGACTCTCAAGAGTCTTCTCCAGCACTATAGTTGGAAAGCCTCAATTCTTTGGCCCTCAGTCTTCTTTATGGTCCAACTTTCACATGGGTATATGACTACTGGAAAAACCATAGCTTTCACTATATGGACCTTTGTCAGCAAAGAGATGTCTCTGCTTTTTAATATGCTGTCTAGGTTAGTCATAGCTTTCCTTCCAAGGAGCAAACATCTTTTAATTTCATGGCTGCAGCCACCATCCACAGTGATTTTTGGAGCCCAAGAAAATATAGTCTCTCACTGTTTCCACTTTCTCCAGCTTTTGTTTGCCATGAAGTGATGGGACTGGATGTCATGCCCATTATAGATATATATATATATGTCCTTTCATCTTCTTTATCCATTCCTATCAATGGGCATTTAGGTTGTCTCCATATCTTGGCTATTATAAATAATGCTACAATAAACATAGGGGTACACATATCTTTTCTAATTAGTGATCTCATTTTCTACAGATAAATACCCAAGAGTGGAAATGGTAGTTCTGTTTCTAATTTGTTAAAGAATCTCTATACTATCTTCCACAGTGGCTGTACCAATTTACATTCCAATCAACAGTGCATGAGGGTTCCCTTTTTTCCATATCCTCCCACACTTATTTATCTTTTTGATAATAGCCATTCTGACAAGTGTGAGATGATATCTCATTATGGTTTTGATTTGCATTTCCATGATGATTGATGATGCTGAGCATCTTTTCATGTGCCCACAGGTCATCTGTATGTCTTCTTTGGAAAAATGTCTATTCATATTCTATGCCCTTGTTAAATCAGGTTATTTGGCTATTTTTTTAAATGTTCTTTGTATGTGTGCTTTGTGCTAAGCTGCTTCAGTTGTGTCCAACTCTTTGCAACCCGATGGACTGTAGCCCANCTTTGGAAAAATGTCTATTCATATTCTATGCCCTTGTTAAATCAGGTTATTTGGCTATTTTTTTAAATGTTCTTTGTATGTGTGCTTTGTGCTAAGCTGCTTCAGTTGTGTCCAACTCTTTGCAACCCGATGGACTGTAGCCCATCAGGCTCTTCTGTCCATGGGATTCTTCAGGCAAGAACACTGGAGTGGGTTGCCATGCCCTTCTCCAGGGATCTTCCAGATGCAGGAATTGAACCCACATCTCTTACATCTCCTGCATTGGCAGGTGAATCCTTTACCACTAGCACCACCTGGGAAATCTGTTCTTTGTATAATTTGGCTATTAACCCCTTATAGAATATATTTTTTGTAAATATCTTTTCCCATTCAGTAGGTGGGGTTTTTTTTTTTAATTATTTTGTTGATAGTTTCTTTAACTGTGCAGAAATTTTTTAGTTTGATGTAGTTCCATTTATTTATTTTTGCTTTTGTTTTTCTTGCCTGAGGCCACATATACATACAAAAAAAAGTTAATAAGACAAATGTCAGTGGGTTTACTGCCTATGTTTTCTCCTAGAAGTTTTACAGTGTCAGGTATTACATTTAAATCTTTAACCCATTTGAATTTATTTTTATGCATAGTGTAAAAGAGTAGTCCAGATTGATTTTTTTGGTTATAACTGTACAGTTTCCCCAACAGCATTTATTTAAAAAACTGTCTTTCCTTATTGCATATTCTTGCCTTATTGTCATTGATTAATTGACCATATAAGTGTCGGTTCATTTCTGGGCTCTCTGTTCTGTTCTGTTGATCCATTTGTCAGTTTTCGTGCCAGTACCACTCTGTTTTGATTACTGTAGCTTTATAGAATAGTCTGAAGTCAGAAAGAATGATACCTCCAGCTTTGTTTTTTCTCGATACTGTTTTGGCTATTCAGGGTCTTTTGTGTTTCTATATAATTTTTAGAATTATTTGTTCTAGTTCTGGGGAACGTGTATTTTATAGGGATTGCACTCAATCCATAGAGTGCTATGAGAAGTATGGTCATTTTAACAAAATTAATTCTTCCAGTCTGTGAACATGGTGCATCCTTCCATTTGTTTGTGTTGTCTTCAATTTCTTTCATCAGTGTCTTATAGTTTTCAAGTACAGGTCTTTTACCTCCTTAATTAGATGTATTCCTAAGTATTTTATTCTTTTTTGACATAACTGCAAATGGGATTATTTTCTTAATTTCTCTTTTTGATAGTTCATTGTTAGTATATAGAAGTGAAACAGATTTTTAAAATTATTTTTATATCCTGCAACTCTACCAAGTTCAGCGATGAGTTCCAGTAGTTTTTTGGTGGCATCTTTAGGATTTTTATAGGATATGTATAGTATCACATTATCTGCAAACAGTTTTACTTTTTCCTTTCCAATTTGGATTATTTCTTTTTATTTATTTTCTTATCTGATTAGTGTGGCTAGGACTTCAAATATTGTGTTGAATAAAAGTANAATCGATGCTTTTGAACTGTGGTGTTGGAGAAGACTCTTGAGAGTCCCTTGGACTGCAAGGAGATCCAACCAGTCCATTCTGAAGGAGATCAGCCCTGGGATTTCTTTGGAGGGAATGATGTTAAAGCTGAAACTCCAGTACTTTGGCCACCTCATGCGAAGAGTTGACTCATTGGAAAAGACTCTGATGCTGGGAGGGATTAGGGGCAGGAGGAAAAGGGGACGAGAGAGGGTGAGATGGCTGGATGGCATCACCGACTTGATGGACGTGAGTCTGAGTGAACTCCGGGAGTTGGTGATGGACAGGTGAGGCCTGGAGTCCTCAAGTGTCCACATACACTCTTCTCTTCAGAAAATTTTCCTACTCTTTTCTCCCTTACTTTGTTCCACTTATGTGTCAAATAAAATGACTGTGGTCATGACTGTCAAGCACAAGTGTAGCATTCATGGCATCGCTAAACCAAGGGAAGAGAAAGCCATATATTTAGACGAGAAATGTGGTGTAATAAGGGACCAGCACTTCAACCACCGAGCTTTAAAACACCCACAAAGACTTCTTTCTAACTGAATGTCATATGTTCTGGTTTGACCAATTTCTCTAGTGCTGATGCTCAATTAAATTCAAAACTATTTCTTACGTATTTTTAAGTTTCCAGCTTTGTGTTTTATCACTATAGCTGATGGCTTTCTCTCCCTCTCTCTTTTGTTAATTGCAAATATACAGTGACTACTGATAAGGCTTTGCAAGCTTTCAAATTATTTCCATCACATTTGGGATCTTTTTCCTATCAGTAAACTCGACTAAGATGCCGAAGTTTGCCTAGATTGTGACCCATGGTGGCTCGATGACTATGTGGGTCAGTGTTTTCCCCACAGACAAATCTCACCTATTGGATGCTGTATCTAAGCCCAAGTTCATTTGGGGTCTAGATTTCCTGCTCTCCAAATGGAAAGAGTTACAAATCTCAGAGATTCAGAATTCCCTAAACCCTTTTCAGTTTATTTTCTCTTTTTGTCACCATACAGGCAGACCAAATGCCCTAAGTCTACTTAAAAGGTATTACTTCATCAGAAATCTTGGGATTTATGGGAGGAAGGAGGTAGAGTTAGTTGGTGAATGTAAAATTTCCCATTTTATAGCACATGTCTCTGTTCAGCATTTCCCTTATTCACTATCCACTTTGTTTTCCTTACTTCTAGGCAGTGAGCACCATGAGAGCATGGGCCGTGTGTCTCATTTTCCCGGGTGTCCCAGCACCTAGAACCGGCATGAAGAGGACATTCAAGAACCAATTGTTGAACAAATAGAATATTTAACTAACCAGTTAATGATTTGGATGAGTTATGTTCTGGTTGGCTTTGCGTTTGCTTATTCATCCTTTTGGAGAAGGCCATGGCAGCCCACTCCAGTACTCTTGCCTGGAGAATCCCATGGATGGAGGAGCCTGGTAAGCTGCAATCCATGGGGTTGCAAAGAGTCAGACACGACTGAGCGACTTCACTTTCACTTTTCACTTTCATGCACTGGAGAAGGAAATGGCAACCCACTCCAGTGTTCTTGCCTGGAGAATCCCAGGGACGGTGGAGCCTGGTGGGCTGCCGTCTGTGTGGTCACACAGAGTCGGGCACGACTGAAGCGACTTAGCAGCGGCAACAGCATTCATCATTTTAAAAAGAAAAAACTGAATATGTGTATAGTAGACTTAGAATCAGAAATCAGAGATGAAAGAGATTTTAGAAATTATGGTAATGTATTAATTTCATAGCTGAGGAAACTAGCTTCTAATAAGCTAGATAATATGATGCCCAAGGTCCGTCAGAGCTGGATAATGGCCAAGTTGCTGTTCTAACTCTTAAATCACTCATGTCTCATAGAATTTGGCCTCCTTTGGGAAGACAGCTTTCCTTCCCATGTAAGGATCTATTTGGGAGATCCTTGGTATGATCTTGTTGGCTCATCATAACATATGCATATTTCTATTTATAAAACAAAACAAAACAAAATGAAATAAGGGATTGCGTGACAGAAGCAGAATATTATCTGTATTATTTTCATTTTGCCAATAAGCTTTTATGACCGAGCATAGCAGCTTGTGGGAAAAACACAAGCTAGGTTTACTAGCCTTGACTGGGTTTAGGTCTCAGACATATCTGAACGTGGCAGAGAACTTGGAGCCCCCATGTATGTATAGTACATGCCAGCAGACAAAGCATTTTCTTGGTCAATTTCATTTTTCACAACCACTCTGCACGGTATCAAGGAAGATATGCTACGTTTACAAATGAGGAACCTGAAGGTGAAAGTAAAGTGTTCAAAATCCCACAGGTAGTGTGGCTGATGAGAGCCCAAATTAAGTCCTCCTCCCTGGTGACAGTTTAGTGTGTTATTTTCACCTCTCAATGATGCATGTACTTTCTTGGTACCAACTTGTCTTTTAATTTTCCTGAATCAGTGGGATTTAAACCTACCTTCTATCGATACCTACATATCCTTCCGGTCCCCAGATCAACATCTGAGCTCTTGACTAAGAGGTTTACATGTTAATTCTTCACTTTTTTATCTGAAAAAAAAAAAATTTTGTTCTCCTTATTGCTCTTCAAAGAGAATGCATTTTTCTTTTTATGGGTCTTCAAATGGTTAATTGACAAATATCATAAACCCTAGAAGAATATGTGGAGAAGGCCATGGCACCCCACTCCAGTCCTCTTGCCTGGAGACTCCCAGGGACGGGGGAGCCTGGCGGGCTGCCGTCTCTGGGGCCGCACAGAGTCGGACACGACTGGAGCGACTTAGCAGTAATAGTAGTAGAAGGATATGTAGCTTCAGTATCCTGTGGTTTCCAGGCATCCATGGCTAAATATACACAGTGCTTTCTCCCCTTTCCTCTTCCTTCCACTCCCCACAGGAGGACTACACCACACTCCCCTTCCACCTGAACATTTCACCACTGCAAACCATGGATTAGACCAAGGCAAAGATGATAGAAGCCACTGTGAGGCCAAAGTGGAAGATCAGAGGGAGTGATACTGTGAGAAAAAAGCCTGTGTGGATGGTGACGGGGAGGAGGGGAAGTACAGTGGCTGGATCATGGAGTGAGACTCTGCCAGTGAAGTCACATAACTGCAAGGGGAGCCATAGGAGACGGGAAAATGGGAACCAAGCTGCTGAGACCAGAAGGATGGTCAAGTAAACAGATTATCCCTATGGCTTCTGATCATCGCAGCAGTAAAATTTCAAGTGGGTGCTTCAGTTGCCCAAGAAAACAACTAGAGAAAATTGATGAGAAGGCAAAGTGTGCCTCAGGGTCCTTTCTGGTTACCCAGGCCACAGACAGCTCAGCTCCTCGCATGGTTATGACCGTGGCTGGCTGCAGCTGCTGGCAGGGCCTGAGGGGCTCACACAGCACAAACAGAGACTTCCTAAGCATGTGGCCAGCCTCGATTTTCCCCCTGCCCTCCATGGACCCGGTGGCATCCTCACGTCTAACCTCCATTCACCCACCACGTGCCGTCTCCCTCCACAGACAGCCACGCACCATCTACCCCTTAGATTTACAGATATGTACACCCAAAGCTTCACAGTCCACTCCTGTGAGAGCACACTGTGACCCTAAAAGCCAGCTCATGGGTTTAAGCAGGAATTTGGGGGTTCTGCTTCCCAGAACATAGTCTAGAACAGGAGTCTAGCACGGAGTGGGCACATCCCCAAAGCCATCTCCCTGGGAAAAAAAAAAAAAATTCTGGCCAAGATTTGGAGCAAGAGAAACACTCCTCTGTTGCTTGTGGGAACATAAAGTGGTACAGCCATGTTGGAACATAGTTTTCCAGCCTCTGATAAAAGTAATCAGACTCAACGCAATCCAGCAGTCACGCCCCTTGGTATTCACCCAAAGGAGTGAAAAACTGTCCCCAGGAAGAGTAGCCAGCAGATGGTCATGAGCCTGTGTGGGGCCAAGGCGAGACACCGGCTGCTTGTGTCTAAGGGTAACATTAAAGCTCGGAGCCATGGACACTAAGAAACGGGCCAGAAGTTTCACAGGTCCAGAGGACGAAGTCATCTTCACAAAACCAGGCCTTACGGCTGCAGGACTTCTGACTCTACCAGCTTCCTACTGATGCGATGAGAAGAAAACACCATACAAACTGTGCAGGATGTAAGTAACCTATGAACAAGTACGTATCCTTTGGACTGAGACATGGAATAAGGCGTGAATNTCACAGGTCCAGAGGACGAAGTCATCTTCACAAAACCAGGCCTTACGGCTGCAGGACTTCTGACTCTACCAGCTTCCTACTGATGCGATGAGAAGAAAACACCATACAAACTGTGCAGGATGTAAGTAACCTATGAACAAGTACGTATCCTTTGGACTGAGACATGGAATAAGGCGTGAATACTTCCAAAATTAAAATGGGGTTTTAGACCATTATAGTCTGAACTAAATAATCTCCCCCACTTTATTATCTTGGGTTTCTACTTTATATTGAAGAGAAACTTTCAACTTTGCATTATAGAACAATTATGTGGACAATAAGTGCTTTCCCCCAGAGGTAAAGGCATAAAGGTGTAACCAGAAAGTCTATTTAATGTGTTTGTTGGTGGGGGGAGAAGAGGTTAATGAATCTAGTTTGGGGAACGCTAGATAATATCTACGTTCCATTGCTTGTACATGGTGCTATCCAATTAATTCCTCCCAAAGACTTTTATACAAGACTATTCATCCTAAAACTTCTGGCTTGAAACTTTTCAAGGGCTTTGGGGTGACCATTAGAGAATATGCTTAAGAAACTATCACCTTTTCTTCTTTCATCCTGGTGGGAAGCTGTGCTCTTCTCAAAGGTTAACGAGGTTGCAGAACCTCGGGGAGTACAGCCAGGACACCTATTTCAATCACTCTCACATGCTTCTCTGTTTAATTCTTGCACGCACTGTCTGGAGCCTGCGTTTTGAGCCGCCTGCTGCTCAGCCCACCAGGGCTTCCTTCAGAAGCTGGCTGGACCCAGAAACAGCCAGACGCCCTGAGAATCTTTAAACGCTTTTCTGACAGAAGGTTTGGCCATTTCTTCTCCCGGTGCTCATTTTAAAGTTAAGCACGTGAACACACAGTTTTTGAATCCCGAAGAAGACTTTTAATTGATTCCCTGAATATTTTAAGGTCTATTAATTCTATTGATGTTGCAAACACTGCAATTCATTCCAGCTGCTGTTCTAATCACATTCATTAACAGGCTTATTTTTACCTGCCAGCTAATATTTTACATTGCATCAATAAATCTTCAGCTTTCTAGCCAGACTGTGTACAAAATAAAATGAATCACACAGCCTCCTGATTGTTCCACAGGGGTTGAGTTAGCCAGCATCCTTCCTTCTGAGGGGGGCTAATCAGACATAAAGATAAAGATGATAGACTAAAGAACGCATATGCTACTCATTTGTGACATTACAAATGTAACATTGGATTATTTCAAATACAGATTTTTCTTGTATAGTCTATTCATTTAATTCGTATTTTACATTATATAAAGTGTAAAGGGAGCATAACAGGTCACTCAGATGTAGCTGAAAGATCACATAGTCGGTTAAAATAACTCACATACCAATGTCCTTTATGGGACCCAATTTTTTTTCAATAATGATGTTTAATCTGTATATAAACACCTATGGTATCTTTTTCCATCCTTGTGGATTGGCAATAGGCACTTCTGGAAAAAAAAAAAAAAGGCCTACAATTTAAGTGTGTAGCATATGTCAGCAAAAACAGAGAACAAAAATGACCCACGTGTTAAACCAATCGAGCCTCTTTGGATCGTTCACTAACGCCCTATGCACTAAACGAAAAGGAAGCAGAAAAACTCATTCACAGAGTTCGGAGCTAGAGCTCTCCAGATGATTGGTAACTATTCAGTCTTCCAGTGACAACTCAGAGGAACACAAAATTAGAATTAAGAGACCGCATGGATGTGACTCAGATGTTTTTGCATATAAGTTGTGAGCGTGGGTAAATTAATTAACCTGTGTGGAATCTAGATTCTTCTTATACACCGAGTATGAAATAAAATCTTACACATGAGGAACTTAATACAGTGCCTGGCATATAATAAACCCTCTAAAACTGTAAGCTAAAAAATTGCATTTTGCATTCAAACACAACTGCTTCTCTTACCTTGGATTTTATATCATAATAACAAGCCAAAATTCTGTCTACGAAAGCCCTCGTGAAATTACTTGACTCCCGCCCGTCACGTGTTCATAAAGCCCTCACTGCCTCTCTGATAGCTGGGCATCTCACTCCTACTCTTTCACACTCACTTAACTCCAGCCACCCCAGCCTCCTCACTGACCTTGGAAGACATCAACTGCAGCTCTACCTCGGAGGCTTTCTATTGCAGCTCTCTGTGTCTGCAAATACTCTTCCATGCGTGTCTTCATGGCTTGGCCCCTCAATCCCTATAGACCTTTGCTCAAACCTCAACTGTCTGGGGTGATCTTCCCTAATCACCTCATCTAAAATTTCAACCGTGCTGTCCAGCTTTCCACGTTTTCCTTTTCTGCTTTGTGTGAAATACGTATCACCATCTGATGTCTGATGGTTTTAGTTATTTATACATTTTAGTTGTGTATTTGTATGTTGAGTCTCAAATAGGAATATAAGTTCTATAAAGATAAGGGGTTTTCTGGTTTTGAAAGGAAAATAAGAAGAAAATAATAAAGATGAAACACAGAAAGTCAAAGGAGCAGTGTATGGAATTGAGATACAACACCAGGAAAAGCACAAAATTTGAGAAAAACAGCACAAAAGTGGAGTTAAAGTATTTCAAGACCATTATAATGTCATGAAAACGAATAAAAGAATCAAGCAATAATAGTCTTTGATAATTTAAAGATGCATCTTGTATTCTTCAGGATAACTACTGAAAGAATAGTAATTGTATAGCTACCAACCTGATTTTGATTGGAGGGAGGAGGGCAAAGATAGGCTATTAAGAAAAATCTACCAAAAAACAAAGGAAGAAAGAAGGAAAATAAGAACATAAAGAAAGTTAGGTTAATTGAAAAAGAATATAAAATAGGAGAATTTAAACCCAAAATATCAGTAATTATATGCTCCTATTAAAAGACAAAAGTGGTCATATTGAACTTGTAAAATTTACTATTTACTGATTGTAGGTAATACATCTCAAAATAAAAACAAAAAGTTGGAAATAAAAGGATGGAAGAGATACAGCCTGCAATCTTTTAAATTTTTTTAATTGTTTCACTGTATTACAGTTGCATCATTTATACAATTGCATATCATTTCAATGCGTCCATTGTACTTTTTAAAAATTCTTTTTCCACTTTTCAGTGTGCGGTGTGTTGACGTCTCTGACACAGAATGGAAGGAAAAACTGGAACTGCAGTGAACGTGCTTTTTTTCATTTCCACTAACGTGTAAACAGAACTACTGGTACACCCAACCAAGGACATGCATTAACCAGCAGTGAGAAATCTAAGGGGGTGTAGGATGAATGCTTGTTACCCCCAAAAGGACCNACTGGAACTGCAGTGAACGTGCTTTTTTTCATTTCCACTAACGTGTAAACAGAACTACTGGTACACCCAACCAAGGACATGCATTAACCAGCAGTGAGAAATCTAAGGGGGTGTAGGATGAATGCTTGTTACCCCCAAAAGGACCTGGGGAGGAAGAATGGAGTATTGGCATCAAGACACATGTGGACAGGTTACCACGAGCTGTCTGAAAGCTAGCATTCATCCACAACATTAAAAAACATCAAAATAAGAAAGGCTGTAAAGGAAAAAGAAAACACAGAAAATACTGCTTTCATAAACATCCGTTTCTCTCAGCACAGGCCCTGCAGGCAGGATCAAAGGCGTCACTCCCAACTCCGCTTGCAAGAAAGATGCTCAGATCTTAGTGGTGGACATGCATGTATAACAGCAATTCAGGTACAGAAGGTGTACCGTGCTTTCAGATATTGATCTTTAAAATCCAGGACTGACTGGTAGAGTTGGCTGAAGCTATATTAGATACTTCCCCACAAAGTTAGTATTTCCGTTCTTCCCACCCTCTCCCTCCCTTTATGAGACCACATCCTTTTTCCTGTGCAATAATATCATTACTTCCAATCTGAAACAAGTTAGTACAGGAGAGAGAGACATACACAAGGGAGACAGAGAGACACATACGCACAGAGACAGGTGGCTGTTAGGCAGGGTTGTTTTTTTCCATGGGCTGGCCTCCTTACTCTGTCACTGCTACCGTTTGATCAGAGTTAGCTGCCAGGGTCTCGGGGCGTGGAACTGGGCGCTTCTGTGCCTTCCGGAGTCTCCTAGGAGGACGGGGCAGCCCCGCTGCTGCTGGGTTTTGAGTCTGAAGCTGGTGGGGGCCTGGGTGGGGGCCACGGGCTCTGCCGCCTGGATCTCCAAAGCTTTGGGGGCCTTGCCCTCCGCACCCAGGCCCGAGGCGGCCGCGGGCTGCTCCGCACCTCCGTCTGCTTCGGCTCTGCCGTCGGGCCGCCCCGCGTGTCTGTGTCTTTCTCGCCTTCCTTGTCTTCCGGCTTGTTGGCAGCGTCCTGGGCTTCCTTCCCCGGCTTCCCCTTGGGTCTAAGCAACGCCTGGATCTCTTTTTTCCTTCGGGGTTCCTTCTTCTGTCCCGCAAGACGTCAACTTGCACTTCGGGTCTGGGTGCCTGTGCCACCCCAGCGTGGGAGGGACCCGGGCTGCTGGTATCCGGCCACCTGAGGGGGCTCTCTCCCCAGCCCATCAACGGAGCCCCAAGAGAGCAGCAAGTTGGAGTGCAGCAGACTCCAGCATTGCCACCGGCGCTGCGGCCGCAGCAACCTGCCATCTGCATGATTGTTTAGTGCAAAATAGGCTGATTCAGCTACACTAGTATCAAAACAGATAAAGCACATAACTAGAGGCAAAGACGGAAACTTTGTAAGAAAATGTCAGTCATCTTAACCCATTCCTAGTTTGTATTTACCTGATGTCACAATCTCAAGATACAGAAATAAACAGAACTACTAGGAGAAATGGAAAAGCCAACAAGCACAATGAGAAACGAAATCACAATTTTCTCAGCAAAAATGATAGTAGAGAAAAAAAATCAGGAAATATTTGAAAGAACTGAACAACATGATTAATACACTTGTAACCAATTGACTTGTAGAAAATAGTACCCAGCAACTGCCGAATACACATGATTTTCAGGCACACACTACTCTGCCTTGTTAAAAATTGATCATGCTGATTCATCAAGGAAACAACAAATTTCAAAGGATTGCAATGACCAAAATATGTTCTAATAACTACAATTCTGTTAAGCTTAGAAATCACTAACAGCAACAAAAAGCCCTAGAAAAATCTCCATATTTATATGTGAATTAATAAGCATGCTTATTATTTGATTAGTTTATGATAATCAAAGACTGCTGCTAGGCCCATTCTCAGAGGGAAATGTAGGGTATTCATTACAAAAAAGAAAAGATGACATCAAAAAGCTAAACATCTATCTCATGAAGTTAGTAATAGATAAAGTAAACCTAAAGAAAAGAAACCAGAAAGAAAAGGATAGAAATGGATATAATAGAAAACATATATGCAATAGAATACTCATTGGAAGGACTGATGCTGAAGCTGAAGCTCCAACACTTTGGCTACCTGATGNCATCAAAAAGCTAAACATCTATCTCATGAAGTTAGTAATAGATAAAGTAAACCTAAAGAAAAGAAACCAGAAAGAAAAGGATAGAAATGGATATAATAGAAAACATATATGCAATAGAATACTCATTGGAAGGACTGATGCTGAAGCTGAAGCTCCAACACTTTGGCTACCTGATGTGAACAGCTGACTTGTTGGGAAAGACCCTGATGCTGGGAAAGATTGAAAGCAGAAGGGGAAGAGGGTGGCAGAGGATGAGATGGTTGGATGGTATCACCAATGCTATAGACATGAACTTGGGCAAACTCTGGGAGATGGTGAGGGACAGGGAAGCCTGGTGTGCGGCAGTCCTTGGGGTTGCAGAGTCGGACACCTCTTGGTCACTGAACAAACATGAAATAAAAGGACCGATAAGACCAAAAGCTGTTACATTATATGAATCCGTATATTTGATATACCTCTCCATGATGCAGATTAAAAAAAGAAGAAAGAGAGTGAGAAAACACAAATAACCAATTTAGGTTAGAAACAGGAAACATTACAAGACATTAACAAAATGACAAGATGATATTGTAAAAAAGATCTCAAGAAGATTATGTTGAAACTATAACAAACTGCTTACCAGTCCTTTTCACAGTTGTATTGGTAATTCTTGATAGTGCATTAATTAAGAAAATTAAGTGAAAGGCATTTAGATTGAGAAGAAAGACAAAAAAACTGTCTTTGTTCACAAATGACATGATTGTTTATGTAAAAAAGTCTCAAATAATTTAAAAAAAAATCTTCAGCAACAAATAAACAATTATAGCAAGATTGCAGGATATAAGGTTAATATACAAAAGTCAATTGCTTTTCCATAAACCAACAGTGACCAAGTGAAATTTGAAGTAAAAAACATAATACCCTTTATATCAGCATCCCCCAAAATGGAATACTTAGGTATAAATCTAACAAAATATGTTCAAGATTTATAGAAAAACTACAAAACTCTGATGAAATAAAGAGCTAAAATAAATGAGATATTTCATGTCATTGATAGGGTGACTCAGTAGTGTCAAAATGTTAGTTCTTCACAACTAATTCAGTGCAATCACATTCAAAATCCCAGAAGGTCATTTTATGATTATTGACAAACTGATTCCAAAGTTTATAGGAAGGGGCAAAAGGTCCTGAATAACGAACACAGTACTGAAAAAAAAAGTTGGAAGACTGATGCTACCCAACTTCAAAACATTTTAAAGCTATAGCACCCCACCCCAGTACTCTTGCCTAGAAAATCCAATGGACAGAGTAGCCTGGTGGGCTGCAGTCCATGGGGTCGCTAACAGTCGGACAGACTGAGCGACTTCACTTTCACTTTTCTCTTTCATGCATTGGAGAAAGAAATGGCAACCCACTCCAGTATTCTTGCCTGGAGAATCCCAGGGATGGGGGAGCCTGGCGGGCTGCCATCTATGGGGTCACACAGAGTCGGACATGACTGAAGTGACTTAGCAGCAGCAGCAATGAAGAGTGAGGTATTGACAAAATAATACACAAATAGATCATGGAACCAAATAGAGAGCCCAGAAATAGACTCCCATAAATATAATCAACAACTGATTTTTTACAAAGGGAATAAAGATAATACAGTGGAGCAAGGATGATCTGTACAAGAAATAAACGGTGCTGCAACAACGAGAGAGTCACACAACGACAACAACAAAAAGAATCTAGCCACAAACCTTTCTTTTCAAAGTTTAACTCAAAATATATCACAGGTCAAAATGCAAAATGCAAACTATGAAACTCGGAAAATAACAGAGGAGAAAACCTAGTTGACCTTGGCTCCAGTGACACCTTTTTTTATCTAACCCCAAATGCATGGCCCATGAAAGAAATAGTTGAAAAGCTGGGCTTGATTAAAATTAAAAACTTCTCTGCAGAAGACAGTTCAAGACATTGGAAGACAAGCCAAAGATTGGGAGAAAATAGTTGCAAAAAAATAGAACTGATAAAGGATTTGTTAGCCAAATACCTTGTCAGCTAAAATAGACAAAGAATTCTTAAAACTCAACAATAAGAAAACAAACAAGCAAGATTAAAAAAAAAGGGTCAAAGATCTTAACAAACACTTCATCAAAGAAGACAATATGGATGGCAAATAAATGTATAACAAGATGTTCCATATCATATGCCATCAGGGAAATACAAATTAAGACAAAAATTAGATACTACTATGGGACTTACTTACCGGGAGAAATATCAATAACCTCAGATATGCAGATGACACCACCTTTATGGCAGAAAGTGAAGAGGAACTCAAAAGCCTCTTAATGAAAGTAAAAGTGGAGAGTGAAAAAGTTGGCTTAAAGCTCAACATTCAGAAAACGAAGATCATGGCATCCAGTCCCATCACTTCATGGGAAATAGATGGGGAAACAGTGGAAACAGTGTCAGACTTTATTTTGGGGGGCTCCAAAATCACTGCAGATGGTGACTGCAGCCATGAAATTAAAAGACGCTTACTCCTTGGAAGAAAAGTTATGACCAACCTAGATAGTATATTCAAAAGCAGAGACATTACTTTGCTGACTAAGGTCCATCTAGTTAAGGCTATGGTTTTTCCTGTGGTCATGTATGGATATAAGAGTTGGACTGTGAAGAAGGCTGAGCACCAAAGAATTGATGGTTTTGAACTGTGGTGTTGGAGAAAACTCTTGAGAGTCCCTTGGACTGCAAGGAGATCCAACCAGTCCATTCTGAAGATCAGCCCTGGGATTTCTTTGGAAGGAATGATGCTAAAGCTGAAACTCCAGTACTTTGGCCACCTCATGCGAAGAGTTGACTCATTGGAAAAGACTCTGATGCTGGGAGGGATTGGGGGCAGGAGGAGAAGGGGATAAGAGAGGATGAGATGGCTGGATGGCATCACGGACTCGATGGACATGAGTCTGAGTGAACTCCGGGAGTTGGTGATGGACAGGGAGGCCTGGCGTGCTGTGATTCATGGTGTCACAAAGAGTCAAACACGACTGAGCGACTGAACTGAACTGAATGGGACTTACCTGGTGGCTCAGAAAGTAAAGAATATGCCTGCAATATAGGAGACCTGAGTTCGATCCCTGAGTTGGGAAGATACCCTGGGAAAGGGAATGGCTACCCACTCCAGTACTCTTGCCTGAAGAATTCCATGAACAAAAGTGCTGTTGGGCTACAGTCCATGGGGTCACAAAGAGTTGGACACAATTGAGCGACTAACACACACAACACACACATCTTTTAGAATGGCCGAAGTCTGGAATGCTGCCAGTACCAAATGCTGGCAAGGATTTGGAGCAAGAGGACACTCTCTTGTTTATGGGAATGCAAAGTGGTACAGCCACTTTGGAAGATAGTTTGGCGGTTTCTTACAAAAGTAGACAGACTCTTACCACACAATCCAGCAATGATGCTCCTTGATATTTATCTAAAGAAGGGGAAAATATACGTCCACACAAAAGAACCTACACATGGGTGTTTATAGCAGCTTTATTCATAATTGCTAAAATCTGGAAGCAACCAAGATGTCCTTCAATAGGTGAATGGATAAACTGTGGTACATCCAGACAGTGGAATATTATTCAGTGCTGAAAAGAAATGAGCTGTCAAGCCATGAAAAGAAGTTGGGAAGCCTTAAATGCATTTTACTTAATGAAAGAGACAAACCTGAAAAGACTACATACTGTATGATTCCAACTATATGACATTCTGGAAAAGGTGAAACTATAGAGACTGTAAAAAGATCAGTGGTTGCCAGAGGGTAAGGGTGGGGGAGAAACGAGTAGGAAGAGCATGGAGTATTTTTGAGTGAATTGAATTGAACTGAATTGAACTGAAGTCGCTCAGTCGTGTCTTACTCTTTGCGACCCCATGGACTGCAGCCCACCAGGCTCCTCCATGGGATTTTCCAGGCAATAGTCCTGAAGTGGATTGCCATTTCCTTCTCCAGGGGATCTTCCCAACCCAGGGATCGAACCTGGGTCTCCTGCATTGTAGACAGATGCTTTACCATCTGAGCCACCAGGGAAGTCTTGGAGTATTTTTAGGTTGGTAAAAATAATCTTTATGATACTATAACAGGATATATATCATCATACTTTTGTGCAAAGCTGTGCAGAGTATACCAAAAATGAGCCTTAAGGTAGACTATGGACTTGGATGACTATGATGCATCAGTGTAGGTTCATCCTGATAATCAATGTGCCATTCTGGTGAGTGAAGGTGGAAAAGGCCATGCATGTGAGCAGGCAGAGGTATACCAGAAGTCTCCTCTAATTTTTAATAAATCTTTAAATATATATAGGGAAATGCACAAATCCTTAGATAAAACCCTAAGAAACAGGAAAATAAAAATAGTTCTCTAATTATTAAATTTGTTAAGTCAGTAAATAAAAATCTTCCTACCAATAAAACTCCAGATCCAAGTTGTACTGGTGAAGAAATAACTACAAATCTACACAAGCCCATTTGGGAATATAAAAATAGTTCATTTTTATTAGACCAGTACAATCATGATGCCAAAACCATTACAAGAAAGGAAAATTATGGACCAATCTTGCTCATGAGCATAGGATTCCAGTAATATAGAGAGACAGCAAGACTCAATATTACAAAAATATTGGTTCTCCATCAAATTTTCTATAGAGTCAAAGAAATCATATTTAAAACCCCAACACTCACTTCTGAGGAAACTGACATGCCTTTTCTAAAATTATATGGGAAATGCAAGTGGGTAAGATAATGCAAGCTATCTTGAAGGAAAATAAGTTGCTCCACTAGATAGCAAGACTTATTATTTTAAAACTACTATCTTAAGAAGCACAATATTGGTGACAGTTTTACAAAGATCAATGGGATAAAAAGGAAAGTCCAGAAATAGATCCACTAATATATGGTCACTTGATTTATGATAACATAACAATGCAGCCAGACGTAGAAGACTAGTCTTTTCACTAAACAGTGATGAGTCAGTTGGATATCTTCATGGGAAAAAGGAAACTTGACTTCCACCTCCTGCCAAGTGAAATACCAATTCCCAGAAGATAAAGGCAAACAATAACACTTTAGAATATAACAGAAAAATCTTCACTACATTGAACTAAGAATATATATATTTTTAAGCAATACACATGCCACACACACACAAAAAAGGGCAAACAAAATCACCCTAAAGGGAAACTCTTTGGATTGGACTACAGTAAAACTAGGAACTGTTTTCATTGAAATACAACTTTAAGAAAGTGAAAAGGCAAACCATAGATTGGAACAAAATGTTTGTTTCATATCCACAAAACCAGCAAAAGGCAAAAGTATATAAAATACTCTGAGAGTTCTTACAGTCCAAAAGGAAAGTGGGCAAGAGACTATCACAGTTCAGTTCAGTTCAGTTCAGTCACTCAGTCGTGTCCAACTCTTTGCGACCCCATGAATCGCAGCATGCCAGGCCTCCCTGTCCATCACCAACTCCCAGAGTTCACTCAAACTCACGTCCATCAAGTCGGTGATGCCATCCAGCCATCTCATCCTCTGTCGTCCCCTTCTCCTCCTGCCCCCAATCCCTCCCAGCATCAGAGTCTTTTCCAATGAGTCAACTCTTTGCATGAGGTGGCCAAAGTACTGGAGTTTCAGCTTTAGCATCATTCCTTCCAAAGAAATCCCAGGGCTGATCTCCTTTAGAATGGACTGGTTGGATCTCCTTGGAGTCCAAGGGACTCTCAAGAGTCTTCTCCAACACCACAGTTCAAAAGCATTGTCCAACTCTTTGCGACCCCATGAATCGCAGCATGCCAGGCCTCCCTGTCCATCACCAACTCCCAGAGTTCACTCAAACTCACGTCCATCAAGTCGGTGATGCCATCCAGCCATCTCATCCTCTGTCGTCCCCTTCTCCTCCTGCCCCCAATCCCTCCCAGCATCAGAGTCTTTTCCAATGAGTCAACTCTTTGCATGAGGTGGCCAAAGTACTGGAGTTTCAGCTTTAGCATCATTCCTTCCAAAGAAATCCCAGGGCTGATCTCCTTTAGAATGGACTGGTTGGATCTCCTTGGAGTCCAAGGGACTCTCAAGAGTCTTCTCCAACACCACAGCTCAAAAGCATCAATTCTTTGGTGCTCAGCTTTCTTCACAGTCCAACTCTCACATCCACACATGACCACTGGAAAAACCATAGCCTTGCCTATCACAGGCACGTCACAAAAAGAACTTCTATGTAAGGAGACACATTCAACTTCTTTATAATTGGGAAAATATGAACTAAAACCCCAGGGATATGCCACTGTGCAATTACCAGAATGTCTAAATAAGAAAAGAATGATTATTGATCAGTTGCAAGAATGTAGAGCAATGGGCACTCTTATGCATGCTGTTATGAATATAAATTCGAAAAACAGCTTCTCATTATATGATAAAGTTGAACTTATATAAACCCCATCATCCAACAATTCCATTCCCAGAGTTATACCTAGTAGTAGTATATGCACAGCAGCACTATTTAAATTAGCCAAATTTGAAAAGAACTCAAAGTTCCCCAACAGAATGGATAATTTGTAGTATGTTCATTCAGTGGAATAATACACACAAATAAAAATGACCAATCTACAGCTACATGAAACAAAAAAAGACAACCCTCAAAAATTTAATGAGAGAAGCCAGACACAAAAATTGCACACTTTATGTCTTAGCCTGTTTAGGCTACCATAGCAGAATACCCTAGACTGAGTGGCTTAAACAGAAACCATTTATTTTCCAGATTCTAAAGGCCAGGAAGTACCAGATTAAGTTGCTAGCACATTTAGAGCCAGATTCCTCTTTCCGGTCCCTAGACACCTTTCTTCTCACTGTGTCCTCCAATGGCAGAGAAGTGAGAGCTCCCTCTGGCCCCGTTTATCACGGCACTGTTCGCATTCCCAGGGGCTTCATCCTGATGACCTAGTCACCTCCCAGAGGATCTGCTTCCTACACCATCACGCTGGGGATTAGGTTTCAACTTACAGATCTGGGGGGACACAAACATTGTCTCTGCTGCTGCTGCTGCTGCTAAGTCGCTTCAGTCGTGTCCAACTCTGTGCAACCTCATAGACAGCAGCCCACCAGGCTGGGATTCTCCAGGCAAGAACACTGGAGTGGGTTGCCATTTCCTTCTCCAAGGCATGAAAGTGAAAAAGTGAAGTCCCTCAGTTGTGTCTGACTCTTTGTGACCCCACGGACTGCAGCCCACCAGGCTGCTCCGTCCATGGGATTTTCCAGGCGAGAGTACTGGAGTGGGGTGCCATTGCCACACTATATAAATCAATGACATAGAGTTCAAAAGCCAGGAAGCCTATAGTATTGAGGATAAGGACGTGGAGGAGGGAACCAGGTGAGAAATGGAAGGGACCAAGAAGGGGCTTTCTGAGCTGGTGGCAGCAATGTTTCTAGACCCCAACAGTAGTGATGCAGGCTTTCCACTGAGGAAGATTTGCTGAGCTGCGCATGTGTTTTGTGCCCTTTCTTTAGTGTGATAACTTCACATAAAATGAGGTTGAAGTTTTGTAATAATAGCCCTTTTTTTTTTCTAGGAATTTTATTTGTAGGTATATATAATGCATAATCTAAGATCATGGCATCTGGTCCCATCACATCATGGGAAACAGATGAGGAAACAGAGGAAACAGTGTCAGACTTTATTTTGGGGGGCTCCAAAATCACTGCAGATGGTGATTGCAGCCATGAAATTAAAAGACGCTTACTCCTTGGAAGGAAAGTTATGACCAACCTAGATAGCATATTCAAAATCAGAGATATTACTTTGCCAACAAAGGTCTACTCAAGGCTATGGTTTTTCCAGTGGTCATGTATGGATGTGAGAGCTGGACTGTGAAGAAAGCTGAGCGCCAAAGAATTGATGCTTTTGAACTGTGGTGCTGGAGAAGACTCTTGAGAGTCCCTTGGACTCCAAGGAGATCCAACCAGTCCATTTTAAGGAAATCAGCCCTGGGTGTTCTTTGGAAGAGATGATGCTAAAGCTGAAACTCCAGTACTTTGGCCACCTCATGCGAAGAGTTGACTCATTGGAAAAGACTCTGATGCTGGGAGGGATTGGGGGCAGGAGGAGAAGGGGACGACAGAGGATGAGATGGCTGGATGGCATCACCGACTTGATGGACGTGAGTTTGAGTGAACTCTGGGAGTTGGTGATGGACAGGGAGGCCTGGCATGCTGCGATTCATGGGGTCGCAAAGAGTCGAACACGACTGAGTGACTGAACTGAACTGAACTGATAATGCATAAGCATATTAACAATCAGGTCCAAGCATTATGAAAGCAGAAAACTAAAAACAGCTTAAATGTCCAAGAGTAGATGACAGGTTCAGTAAATTATGATACATCCAGGAACACTGTGGACACTTGGAAAAGAATGGTATGGATATGGGACTGTCTTCAACACAGACTTAAACATTAAGCAAGAGATGTAGAACCATGCACATCATTTCATTTGTGTGTAAAACTGAAGAGGGGGATACATGTATGTATGTGTTATATGCATATAATGTTTCTGGAAGAACAGGTGAAAAATAAAGCCTAGTAGCAGTGGTTGTCTCTGAAGTGAGGACACCAGAGGTCATGGATGAGAAGGAAACTCTTTTCAGTGTACCTCTTGGCATCATGTGAACAATCGCAACTATGCTACCTTTCAAAGTAATATGTAAAAAAGTAAGATATATTTTTAATAAGCTGAAATCATCTTGAGACCCCACTTCCCTATTATTGCATTTGGATGGATCAAAATGCCCTTTCTTGGGGAAATTACTCCAGAGCCTGGAGTAGAGACTGGGAACGAGCGTCTATGAAGGGTCACAAGGGAGGCTGAGAGACAGGGGCCAAGCAGAGACAGGTCTGAGAAGCCAGGGCATGTGGAGAAGTTAACCTGTTTGAACAGAGCCTGCAGCAGGAATGAGCCAGGCAAGGCCGGAGAAGAAGCCAGGATGCTCAGGCCAGGGAAATTAGACCACAGCAAACACGTGAGACGCAAAGGGCGCGCAGAAAGGAGACGTGCCTGGGCAGGGAAATGCCTGCCAGGTCCACTGCCCGCTCTCACGAGCCAGGTGTTGCCGGCAGAGTGAAACGAGCCCAGGAAAAGAGAAAACCATTCTCGCACCTTCTCACTTGTATTGATCCAAAATACGACCACCCCTGAACGAAGTCTTTGTCTACTCCACAGTACCTGTGTGTAGGGCTACGCACACAGCGGTCTTGAAAAGAAACTGTTGACTCACCCCATTTCATAAAGCATAAAAAATAAACTTTCCTCCCAGTGGCTCAGCAGGTTTTCAGACCATCAGCCTGGCAGTGAGCCTGAGCTACTGACTGATTCACAAACGAGTTCATAAAAGATACCAGGCTTTGATTATCTTTGCCTTGCTACCCCTGACCTAATCATTCCACACTGTCTCTGTTAAACAGATTCATCCTGTTAACAACCATCATGTCCACTTCCACCTTTAATATTTGTCAAAGGGATGCAGGTTTTGAAGAATACATTCCAGAGGATCAGATGCCATAATACGGGCTCGGATGCATTCGTCTCCAGGACGCTACAGACTCCCACGAGCACAGAAAAGCCTGTAAGGGAAGCAAACTGAACAGAGGGATAGTGCCAAGGCCACAACAGGCAGGAGATCCATTTTCCAAGTCACATTCTAGCCAACAGGGTCCTTTTGCCATTTAACACATCTATAGCTTTTGTATAGCAATGCCAAGTTTATTCTCGGTGCAGTTTTTCGTAAATCACATCCAAAATAAGATTTGGAAAAAAAATGCACCTTCTTATGAGCCCACTGTGTACTTGAAAGACCCAGTGCACAAATCATTTGCACCTGTACCATTTTCATCCAGTTCTAAGCTAATTTTAAAAAGGCTCTGAAAGCCTGCCAACAGCACATGTGCAGAGAAGATAAAATGTAATAGCAATTAATCCAATCATCTCTGATTTAACGTTAATTTAACCCAGTGGATTATGCCTTGTTTTGTGTGCAACTGTGTTGATCCTGCTACATTTCAGAGAGCCCCCAAATCAATCAAGTCACAATCCCTAATTGCAGTCAAAATGGGGAATTCCACTCAGCAGAGCCCTTCTCTAGAGTATCTGTTCCTCCCCAGGAAGAAAGGGAAGTCAAAGAAAGAGGCATCTCTAATAGCAGGCTGCTAACATCGCAGCTGATGGTGTCAGGGTAGCACCGAAGAGCAGCCTCCTGTTTGCTGGCATATTCAATTGCCACTGGGGCTTCTTGCCAGAATGAACAGGAAAGGGCCAGCAGAGAAAAGTCAATGAAGCACAGTTGCTGTTTAAACTAGAAACAAACAAAATACAACAAATTCTGGGGGTGAAACGCTTCCCTTTCCCTTTATTTGCAACATGAATGGAATGACTACCACAGCTAAAGACCTGGATTAGAATGGCTATAATTGAAAACTAACACCACGCCAACCCCTGGGTCTGATTTAACTGGGTTAGAATGTAGACCCACATTCATGGAACCAAGGCTGATTGTGTGGCTATTTCTATTATCATGTACAGGAAACAGAGAAAGTTTCAGATTGCTAATTCTTCTTGTTTGGGTTTTACTGAGAACCGAAATAACAAAAAGTGTTACCTGGGCTCAGGGGTAGCCCAGAAGTTCAACTGTAGTTCAGCCTTAGTTAAGGATTAGTTAATAGATACTTCACATAAAATGCTACCATGTTCTTTTTCATAATTTTTCTCTCCCCTCCTCCCTTCCTTTGCAGCTGAGAATAATTAACTGTTCTTTTGTGAGTGTCATTTGTTCTCAAGGAATTAAATGCCACCTTATTTCCCAGAACAAGAATTCAACTGTCATAATTATAGCTTCATTTCAGAAGCAAAAAAAAAAAATCATAATTTATTACAGATTGTTCAGCATGTGAGATAGGTTTAAATGTCATTGGAAGTAAATTGTGGCATGTCATGAAGGGGTTTTAGCCACCACTGTAATTGATTTATAATTTCACATTTAAAATGAACAACATTCACCCATTGTTCGCATATTATATAACTCTGACAGCAGTCCCTTGAGAATGAGGCATTCAACTTGGTCAATACACAATAATAATAATAACAATAATAATAATAACAATAACAATGATATGCCAATTTTAAAGATAAGCAGTGAAATTAGCATAAGTGCTAAGAACATATGTGTTAAAAATGGGAGCTCAATCTCTATAATACAAGGTAAAAATCTATTGCAGAAGAAATGCATTTGAATATTAGCATTGAACCCCATAAAATTAAATGACTCTCTGGGGTTTTAATGAAACTCATAAAATTCAGAACCATCAGAATTAAGGTTTAAGCTATTCTCTACTCGGGGTTAAGCTATTCTCTTCCCAGGGTTAGAAGGAAAGATACAATAATTGTTAAGAAGTTGGAGATGAATTTTTCCACTTCTAATTTCAAGCAGATGAAGAATCAACTCCACTTCAAACAGTAATTTACTAGGTTTGCAGAATGATCCTAGCCCCCTGGGATTACAGGTGACCACAGCTGGTATGGGGGAGGGACTGTCTAAATACCTGATTAGACCATTAAGTGCGGGCAGGTCTGTTTCATGCCAGATGAGTCCTGTGATGCTTCTCATACCTCGGCATCACATGAAAGGATCTGTGCCCCTTGGATGTGAGTGTTGAAACAAATCCACACTCACACAATGAGAGGAACAAACTGCTGTGGTAGCCAACCCGCATGAGTCACACTTTTCTAGAGGCAAAATTAGAATATTCCCAACCTACCCCCCATCTCCTCATCAATAACCTTTTGAAATGCCTTATTTTCCCCTTCTAGGAAAGCCGGTACTTTTCCTTTGTTTTCAAAAAGTTAATATGACAGTATGGATACAGAAAAGCTTTTGAAAGGCAACACGTGGTAGGCTGAATAATGCTGCCTCAAAGATGTCCTGGAACCTGTGAGTGCTATTTTACATGGCAAAGAGGGGAGGACTTGATGGATATGATTAAATATAAGGGTTTTGCCAAAGGGAAATATCCTAGATTATTGGAATGGGCCCTATATGTAATCGCAACGTCTTTATAAGAGGAGCATAGAGGCGGTTTGACTACAGTGGAAGAGAAGGCGACATCACCACAGGAGCAGAGATTAGAGAGCTGCAAGGAGCCAAGGAACGCTAGCAGCTTCTCAAAGTGGGAGAAGTGAGGAAGATTCTCCCCTGGAGCCTTCTTGATTTTCGAAGGACCACACCCTGCTGCCATCTTGATTTTAGCCCAGTAAGACCCATTTCAGACTTCTGATCTCCACGACAGGAAAATAAAATTGTGTCCTTTCAAACCACTATATTTATGGCGATTTGCTAACAGAAAATTAAAACAGGGAAAGAACCTGATTTACTGAAAAGTGTGTCTGAAGATCAAGTTAGCTCTGTGTTGAGATCCAACTCAGGGACTGAGCCCCATTTTGGCTTTGAGTTGAGGCTTCCAGCTTAATTAGGACCTAGACTCCTCTGCTGGCACTTCGGTAGTTTCTATAGTTGTCCTTGTTGGGAGACAGTAATCCAAATATTTGAGAACGTTGTCAGTTTGAGAAAGGAGTGAAATTTATCTTGATTGAAGAGTCACTTTTTGGAGAGTTGAATGTAGTGTTCTAAAATGAGCTATGATATTATTGATGGCTTGTAAAAGAGAAATTGCATTTATTTGAAAACATTAATGTACTAACAGGGCTTCCCTGATAGCTCAGTTGGTAAAAAAATCCACCTGCAATGCAGGAGACCCTGGTTCGATCCCTGGGGATCCCCTGGAGAAGGCATAGGCTACCCACTCCAGTGTTCTTGGGCTTCCTTTGTGGCTCAGCTGGTAAAGAATCTGCCTGCAATGCAGGAGACNGCTTCCCTGATAGCTCAGTTGGTAAAAAAATCCACCTGCAATGCAGGAGACCCTGGTTCGATCCCTGGGGATCCCCTGGAGAAGGCATAGGCTACCCACTCCAGTGTTCTTGGGCTTCCTTTGTGGCTCAGCTGGTAAAGAATCTGCCTGCAATGCAGGAGACTTGGGTTCAATCCCTGGGCTGGGAAGACCCCCTGTAGAAGGGAAAGGCTACCCACTCCAGTATTCTGGCCTAGAGAATTCCATGGATAGTCCATGGGGTCACAAAGAGTTGGATACCACTGAGCGACTTTCATTTTCACTTTCAATGTATTACAAGATTTCCAAAATATATAGCTTGTGATTTTTCAAACAATATTCTCTTGACCTGGTTAATGATTGCTCTGGAGTTGCCACTTACCACTTATTGATAAATGTCTGCATTACATCAAGGATTTAGAATGTAAATGTTTGGCCCAGTCTTTGATATAATTATTCAGTCTGCCATAATGATAGGAAAAAACAAGACACTTTTAACCAACTACTGAATGACACAAAAAAGCAATGTTATCTGGGTTCACTAGACAGTAATTTCTTATTGCCAACATGCTGGGAGAATATTTCATTCCACTTTCTTTGACCCAGGGGAATCTTCTGACTGTTTTTGCAACTTTTCATCTCTCTCCCCACCTCTCTCCCTACGGGACAGCCACCACTGGACCTAAGTTATTAAAAATCTAGGTAAACTCAGCCACAGAAAAAGACCCAAGACTCAGTCTAGCATCATTGATTTCACAGAAAGACAAGTCTCATGGTCATTTTCCTAGCATCATTTCACTCATTCATTCATTCTCTCAGCAATTATCTATATTGCACCTACTCTGTGTGATGTCACTGAGGGAGATAGAAAGGTGAAGCCAAGAAATCCTCTAAGTATGCAACTATATTAGATACAGACTTCCATTTATTGAGTGCTTCCTCTATGTCAGGAATGATGATAAATCACTTCACACAACATATCCAATATATTATGTTATTATTCCTTCTTTCTATTTACAATGAAGTAGTTAAGACTCATGGGATAAGAAATTCACCAAGTTTTGAGGAGCGGTTCAGTGGCAGACCCTCTATTTGAATTGTGCAAAGTCTATGTCCTAACCTCCTTGTCAAGATAAAGCAAATTAATTTCCACAAAGAAGAATAGAAAGAGTATGCATATGGGTGTTGAGTACATTGCCTAAGTGATCAGGGAAGACTTTTTGAGAGTAGTACTTAACTTTTGCTGTGAAACTGAGAAGGAACTGAGCATATGCTGATGGGACCAAGTCATCCTAGGCAGGGTGAGCAAGCAGAGGAAAGGTGGGAAAGCATGGAACACACATAGGGAAAGGGGTGGCTCTTTGTACCTGGATGTGATGTGCGTGTGTGTGCTCAGTTATGGCCAACTCTTTGCAACCCCAAGGAATATAGCCTGCCAGGATCCTTTCTCCATGGAATTTTCTAGGCAAGAATACTGGAACAGGTTGCCATTTCCTTCTCCAGGGGAGCTTCCCTACCCAGGGATCAGACCCACATCTTCTGCCTCTCCTGCACTGGCAGGCAGATTCTTTACTACCTGAGCCACCGGGAATAGATGACTAGCCAGCAGTAAAGTTAGAAATGTCTCTCAGTTCCAGATCACAGGGCCTTAAGTACAAGCGGTGGGATTTGTTATGGAGGAAGTAATGGAGAACTAGCGTCAAGCAACTGGTTAAGACTAGTTGGGGAAATGGGACATACCTTTGTCAATGATGTAGAATTCTATTGCAAGCAACTGATCAGCATATTCAAAGTCGTGTCAATCATTTCATATTTCATTTAAAAAATAGGCCTTTTAAATAATTGGTATCATACAAACTGAAATGTAATTAATGACTAAAGAGAGAGGTATTCCAAATAAATCTTCACTATTTCTGAAGCATACCACCTCTGCTCTTTATTTCAAAAAAAAAAAAAACAAGTAATATGCTTTGGCAAGTTTCCAAGTTTGTAAGTCAGAGAACACAAAAGCTCCTGCCCTCCAAGAGTTTACAGTTCATTGGGAGAGTATGAAAAACTGCATTCCTGTTCTCAGTATTTGATGCCCCTCCTTCCCATGGTAGTATAATACATATCCACTTACATCTTGCTTTGGCTAAGGAAATGCAGGCAAAGACAGTGTTTCCAGGCAGAAGAATTCAAGCCAGATGTGATCTCACTTGTATGTGGAATCTAAAAACAAACAAAGTGATACAGTGAACAAATTGGTGGGTTCCAGAGGTAGGAGATAGGGAGGGTGGCTAAAACGTACAAAATTGCAGTTTTAAAATAAATAAGCCCTGGAGATGTAATGCATAGCTTGATGACTATAGATAATAAGACTGTATGGCATATTTGAAAGTTGCTAAGAGACAAAAATCCAAAAAGTTCTCATCAAAAGAAAAAAACCCTGTAAATTTGTATTTTGTAATATGTGAGGATGGTTATTAAGACTGTATGGTATATTTGAAAGTTGCTAAGAGACAAAAATCTGAAAAGTTCTCATCAAAAGAAAATAACCCTGTAAATTTGTATTTTGTAATATGTGAGGATGGTTATTAATTAGACTAATTGCAGTGATCATTTCATAATATTGTGTATATCAAATCATTATGTCATTTGCCTGAAACTGATGTCAATTATATTTTGATTTTTTTTTGATACTAGATGTGTACTTTGCTTTGATTTCCCTTTTTTCTCTGCCATGAGCCCAACAATATCCCAGAGAGAAGTCAGGCTTATTCTCCATTAGCCTGGGTTCTGACAAGAAGCAGAGTCATGACAACTCATGATGGAAATGCAACACTAGCAAAACGTCAGACATTGTTGTTGTAAGCCAAGAAGATGTTGAGGTTGTTTGTTACACAGCATAATTTAATGTAAGCTGACTGCTACAACAAACTGAGAGCATGTGTAACCACCATATAAGATCTGGTCTGTAAGAGAAATATGGGATTTCAAAGTAAGTAGAGATCATTTAAATCATTTGAGGTCACATCAGCAGCAGCCCAGCCAAAAAACATTCACCGTTTCTTGTGGCTCAGCTGATAAAGAATCCATCTGCAATGCGGGAAATTTGGGTTTGATCCCTGGGTTGGGAAGACCCCCTGGAGAAGGGAAAAGCTACCCACTCCAGTATTCTGCCCTAGAGAATTCTATGGACTGTATAGTCTATGGGGTCACAAAGAGTCAGACACGACTGAGCGACTACACACATTTTCTTGTGGCTCAGCTGATAAAGAATCCATCTGCAATGCGGGAAATTTGCGTTTGATCCCTGGGTTGGGAAGACCCCCTGGAGAAGGGAAAAGCTACCCACTCCAGTATTCTGCCCTAGAGAATTCTATGGACTGTATAGTCTATGGGGTCACAAAGAGTCAGACACGACTGAGCGACTACACACACTTTTCTTCTAGAAGGTGGCTTTTTTGTTTTGCTTGGCTTTAGATTTCATACTGAGTAAAACAAAGACTTGAGAACTAACTAATCAGTTGACCTCAGCAGATCAGCTGTCCTTCCCTCATTCTCTCCTTTACACTTGACCCTCGATCCCTACACACTTCAGAGTCTGTCAACAGCTGCCAACTGAAGTGCCACCAGGGGGTGAATAGGACATTGATTCTCTCAACACACACTTGTTAAGCATCTACTCTGTGTAAGTTCCATGAGCACCAGGGAATCAGAGACAGAAGACAAGAGTGCCTGCAGGTACTGAAGCACAGGTGAGACCCGCGGCCCTCAATCACAGGAGACGTCTCTGCGTACTCTGGGCTACCGCAGAGTAATGGAGCAGGAGAGAAAGATGTCGGGGGAGGTGGCCATGGGAGGGAGGAGGAGTGGTCTCAAGACACACTTCCTGGAAGAAGTGGAAACTTAACTCAGTGTTGAAGGAAGGAGCGGAGTCAATCAGACAAAGGGAAGTAAGCTACTGTCATCCGCACAGAGCAGGGCGGCAGCCAGCCTTCGGGGAGCTGACATGTTTGGCCAGAAGGAGTGAGGCCTGCAAGTGGAGCCAAAGAGAAGGGGAAGATCGAGAAAGGCCTTGTAAGCCACACTGAAGGTTTAGATTTTATCCTAAAGGCAATCAGATGCAATTGAGAGCTTTTAAGCAGGGGTGTGGCCGGATCAGATTTGCATTTTGCAAAGATTCCCTTGGCAGCTCCAGGAAGCGGGGATCTGAAAGGGGGACTGGCAGATCTTGGATCAGGGAAATGAATTCTAAAGCTCTCTCTCTCGGAAACCCAGGTGAGAAACTGTGAGAGTGTGAACTGAGATGGAGACTGTTCCCTACTCTAAAGTATGAAGGAAATAAAGCTTCTCAAACACATTTAAGGAGAGAATTAGCTTATAGCTAGTGAACAGCAAAACCAGCAAGGAAGCACCAAAGTGTTTCTTATTCCATTCTGCCTCACTGAAAAGTTTTGAATCCTTTACAGGAACGTTGCATCTTTTGTGATTAAGTTCCCATACTCACAACTTGATTAGTTATAAAATTATTCTCACATTCTTTTCCTCTTCCTAGACCCCTTTCTCCATTCACACAGGCAAGTAAATATGTTCCTAATAAGTGGATTTTCATTCATTCATTCATTTATCCTACAACTGTTTATTGAGTATGTATTATTGTATTATGTAGCATGCACTTGCGAGATACAAGGTACCTAAAAAAAACACAAAACAAAATCCTTGCCTTCTGGAAGTGTCAGTCCACTGGGGAAACACATGATAAATATACAAACAAATAAATAATTATAAAATGCAAATCTCTATGCATAAACAGCAATAAAATACTGAACTCTAGAATAGTCGCTGTGCATGTATACTCATAGAAATGTCCTAACAAGCTCACCCAAGGAGTCAATCAATTGAGATGGGAGCATTAATATGTTCACATCTAATTTACATCATTTTCATTCTAGAAAAGAAAAATTACTACATCTAAGCTGGTGTAATTACCCCAAAACACTAGCATTTAAAATACAAGATTGTATTTTCCTAACAGTGAGCAAGGCCTACAATTGTAGAGCCAGGGAGTTGGGGTTGGGAAATGTGGTTTCCGTCTCTGGACTCCCAAAAGTTGTAACACCCAGGGAATCACTCGGAGACAATCACTGGAACATTTCAGTATTGATTCAGTGCCTCCAGTAGGTCTTGCTTGAGGCCATGGAGAGACTGGACCCAGTAGGGTTGATGCACTTAGGGCTGAGTTCTGAAGCTGAACTTGCACAGTCACAGCTCATTTTCATGAAACAGAACCAAAACCCTTTTTAATGCTTTATTTTTAAAATAGCTCCAGTTAAAGAGAAGCTGAGTTCTCCATTAGTTGTAGGTTCCCCTTGTTGCTAGCTCAGAGACTGAAATCCACAAATTGCTCACCCAGTGGCATTAATGATGGGCCCTTTTGAAGCAGCCTTTTCAAGAGTAGCTCCCTCACCTAAAGATAAAGATCATCTGCTAGACAAATAAGTCTAGTTCTGGCTGGGTTCAGGGCTTTTCCGAAGACTATTAGCCAGGTAACAACTAGGCTCTGGCCACCAGCTCACGACCAGCAGGGCTGTAAATCACTTTCAGCCACTGGCCAACAAGGTTGGATTTAAATCACTGACCAATAAGTTAAAGGCCCTCTACCGCAACTTGGCTCTTCCACAACACCCTTTCATCTGTCACTGTTGCCCCAGGCGCAAGAGTTGAATGAAATGAGATTTGATTAAGTATAAGATTTATGAGGTTCTACACTGAGACAAATTGTAATTCAATAGAAGCCATTCTCAAAAAAGGGCTGGAATATGAACCAAATTCTTTATTCCTTTATCTACACCTTTACACACACATACATACACGCACACACACACACACAGAGGTATGCCCATATACATATCCACACATACTGTTTGACAACTCATCACTCAGAAAGACTAATGACAATTATTCACCTTGGGCACTTGGCAGATATAATGGGACACTACTTTGGCAGTGATCAAAAATCATTTTCCTTTATAGTTCTTAATCAAAAATTTATTTCTCTTTGACTAACCCCAGGAAAAGGTTATCATCTATTTCTGTCTGTACTTATTTCAGTACTAACAAGAGATTATTTTCTTTCCCATCCTCAGCAGGGCAGAATTACCATCATTCCCTAGACCTCTTTGGGTTCCTTGACCAGAAGAGGCGTTTAGCAATGTCATCCATGATGTATTGCACATTTAATTGCACTATGCAGCTATTCAAAAAGCATTCAGAAGTAATCATTTAGCATTAATATCCCAGGGCAATCCAAGGTCACAGTACATTAAAAACTAATTCACGGTGGTTCAAGAATGCATTTTTCATATATAGAGTAACATAATTCTTTTATGATAAAAATGATAGTGGTATTACAGAATGATGAGATACAAGATATTCTGAATATCCATCATTGGGCCTACTGTACAAATGGCAAAGTCAGACCTTTGTTCTTCTCATAACTCACCACACCACTAACCTGTATTAAATACCACTGGCTGTGTTAACCTTTCATGTGAGTGACTGTGTTTCAAGGAGAAACAGCACCTTATTCAATATTAGAGACAATATAAATATTTGATATTTACTGTGATCATTTCACTCTCATATTCTATTATCTCTTAGTTTCTATGGTTATTCTAATATTTAAAATTTCAGCACCTCTGTGGGTAACCAAAGACTTTCTAGTGAAAAATTATACACATGCGTCTATGACTGTATGTATGTATTTTATCAACTTCCTTACAGAAATGCTATGGAAGATAAAATTGTTATAACTTTCAGTAAAGCTATCATGCTAAAATAATAGTGTCCTGCAGCACCAGGCCCTCGAAGCAGTGAAGAATGGGCAGCTTCCATCCTCCAGGACCTATCCTCTCTCACACCAAACAGCCGTGCTGCACGCCAATATGCTGCTGTTCAGCAGGCAACATATGAGGAATTATTTCAGCAATTCAGAGGCAATACTGTTATTTGTTAATATGCTCAATTCTGCATTCAAAGATTTGAGTTACCTTGATGGTGGGATGGCATCACCAACTCGATGGACTTGAGTTTAAGCTAGCTCTGGGAGTTGGTGACGGACAGGGAAGCCTGGCATGCTACAGTCCATGGGTCACAAAGAGTTGGACACGACTGAGTGACTGAACTGAACTATCAATCCACTGGGGGTTGGTTCCTATT
The DNA here is from genome assembly GCA_006410675.1 of Oreotragus oreotragus. NCBI lineage: Eukaryota > Metazoa > Chordata > Mammalia > Artiodactyla > Bovidae > Oreotragus > Oreotragus oreotragus. The sequence goes on along the minus strand of SJYX01006626.1, from coordinate 259,304 downwards.
TCTTTATATTTCACAACCCCAAACCCCTTTTCCCAGTCAGTTCATACAGATGAGACAGAAACAGAAATTTTGTCCTAATAAGGCCATCGAAACTATTAATAAGCATTATCATAACCCATGTTTGGGCTTCCCTGGTGGCGCAGCAGTAAAGAAACCGTCTGCCCATGCAGAAGATGCAGGTTTGCTCCCGGAGTCAGGAAGACCTCCTGGAGAAGGAAATGGCAAACCACTCCAGTAGCCTTGCCTGGAGAATCCATGGAGCCTGGCGCACTATAGTCCATGGGGTCTCAAACAGTCAGACGGACAGCGACTGAACAGCGAACCTGTGTTTAGGGCACCATTCTAGGTGCTGGGCATGAGTTGAGGTTGGGTACACCTCTGATGGAAACAAAATATTGAATCATAAAACACGAAGTACAACCAGATCTTATTTATTGTGTTTCACTTTATCATTACCAATAAATACTGCTTTTTTTTTTTTTTTTTTAATTAAAGGCTTGTGGAACTGTAAATTGAGCAAATCTATTGGCACCTTTTTTCCCAAAGCTTTTGCTCACTTCCCGTCTCTACCCCACATTTTGGTAATTCTCATAATATTTCAAACTTTTTCATTGTTATTATACATGTTATGGTGATCTGTGATGCTGAGCTTTAATGTTACTATTGTAATTATTTTAGGGCACCATGAACTGTGCCCAGATAAGACAATGAACTTGAGAAACACGGTGTAAATTCTGGCTGATCCATAGGTAGGCTGTTGCCCCATCTCCCTCCCTCTCCCTGGTCTTCCTTATGCCCTGAGATACAACAGTATTGAAATTAAGCTAGTTAATAACCCTACAGTGGCCTCTAAGTGTTCAAGTGAAAGGAAGAGTCACATGTCTCTCACTTTAAACCAAAAGCTAGAAATGGTTAAGCTTAGGGAGAAAGGCATGTAGAAAGCCATGACGGGCTGAAAGCTAGGCCTCTTGCACTAAACAGCTAAGCTGTGAGTGCAAAGGCAAAGCAATTGAAGGAAGTTATAAGTGTTACTTCAGGGAACAAAACAAATAAGAAAGCAAAGCAGTCTTATTGCTGACGTGGAGAACGTTTAATGGACTGTATAGAAGATCCAGTAGCCACACCATTCCTTTAAACCAAAGGAATGTATAATCCAGAGGAAGGCCCTAGCTCTCCCCAACTCTGTGAAGGCTGAGAGAAGTGAAGAAGCTGCAGAAGAAAAGTTTGCAGAAGCGAGCAGAGGCTGGCTCATGTGGTTAAAGGAAAGAAGCCACTCCCAAAGCGTGAAAGTGCATGGTGAAGTGGCAAATGGTAATATAGAAGCTGCAGCACGTTATCCAGGGGATCTAGCTAAGATGGTAAATGAAGGTGGCCACATTACACAACGAGTTTTCAGTGAAGATGAAACCACCAGATATTCAAAGGAGACTCCATCTGTGAATCTCATAGTTAGAGAGGAGAAGTCAATGCCTGGCTTCAAAGTTTCAAAGGACAGGCTGACTTTCTTGTTAGAGATTAATTCAGCTGGAGACTTGAAGTTGAAGCCAATGTTCACTTACCACTGGGGAAATCCTAGGGCTCTTAGGAATTATGCTAAATCCACTCCACCTGAGCTCTATAAATGCATCCCCAAAGCCTAGATGAGTTCACATCTATTTACAACATAATTTACTGAGTATTTTAAGCCCATTGTCAAGAATTACAGCTTAGATAAAAAGGTATCTTTCAAAATATTACTGGTCATTGACATTCACCTAGCCATCCAAAAGCTCTGATGAAGATGCAAAATGTGATTAAGGTTGCTTTCATGCCTGCTAACACAACACCTAGGGCCAGACATCCTGGAATGTGAAGTCAAGTGGGCCTTAGAAAGCATTACTATGAATAAAGCTAGTGGAGGTGATGGAATTCCAGTTGAGTTATTTCAAATCCTGAAAGATGATGGTGTGAAAGTGCTACACTCAATATGCCAGCAAATTTGGAAAACTCAGCAGTGGCCACAGGACTGGAAAAGGTCAGTTTTCATTCCAATCCCAAAGAAAGGCAATGCCAAAGAATGCTCAAACTACCGCACAATTGCACTCATCTCACACACTAATAAAGTAACGCTCAAAATTCTCCAACCTAGGCTTCAGCAATACGTAAACTATGAACTTCCAGATTTTCAAGCTGGTTTTAGAAAAGGCAGAGGAGCACGAGATCAAATTGCCAACATCCGCTGGATCGTGGAAAAAGCAAGAGAGTTCCAGAAAAACATTTCTTTCTGCTTTATAGTCAAAGCCTTTGATTGTGCAGATCACAATAAACTGTGGAAAATTCTTCCAGAGATGGGGATACCAGACCACCTGACCTGCCTCCTGAAAAATCTGTATGCAGATGAAGAAACAACAGTTAGAACCAGACATGGAACAATGGACTGGTTCCAAACTGGGAAAGGAGTACGTCAAGGCTGTATATTGTCACCCTGCTTATTTAACTTCTACGCAGAGTACATCATGAGAAATGCTGGGCTGCAAGAAGCACAAGCTGGAATCAAGATTGCCAGAGAAATATCAATAACCTCAGATATGCAGATGACACCATCATTATGGCAGAAAGTGAAGAGGAACTAAAAAGCCTCTTGATGAAAGTGAAGGAGGAGAGTGAAAAAGTTGACTTAAAGTTCAACATTCAGAAAATGAAGTTCGTGGCATCTGGTCCCATCACTTGACTTAAAGTTCAACATTCAGAAAATGAAGTTCGTGGCATCTGGTCCCATCACTTCATGGGAAATAGATGGGGAAACAGTGGAAACAGTGTCAGACTTTATTTTGGGGGCTCTAAAATCACTGTAGATGGTGACTGCAGCCATGAAATTAAAAGACGCTTACTCCTTGGAAGGAAAGTCATGACCAACCTACACAGCATATTTAAAAGCAGAAATATTACTTTGCCAACAAAGGTCCATCTAGTCAAAGGTATGGTTTTTCCAATGGTCAGGTATGGATGCAAGAGTTGGACTGTGAAGAAAGCTGAGAGCCAAAGAATTGATGCTTTTGAACTGTGGTGTTGGAGAAGACTCTTGAGAGTCCCTTTACTGCAAAGAGCTCCAACCAGTCCATCCTAAAGGAGATCAGACCTGGGTGTTCGTTGGAAGGACTGATGCTGAAGCTGAAACTCCAACACTTTGGCCACCTCATGCAAAGAGTTGACTCACTAGAAAAGACTCTGATGCTGGGAGGGATTGGGGGGCAGGAGGAGAAGGGGATGACAGAGGATGAGATGGTTAGATGACATCACTGACTCAATGGACATGAGTCTGAGTGAACTCTGGGAGTTGGTGATGGACAGGGAGGCCTGGCGTGCTGTGGTTCATGGGGTCGCAAAGAGTTGGACACGACTGAGCAACTGCACTGAACTGAACTGAACTAAACACAGCACCCATTCTGTAGTCCTTGGATCAAGGACTCATATTGGCTTTCAAGTATTATTATTTAAGAAATAACACTTCATACGGCTATAGCCACCATAAACTGTGATTCCTCTGGTGGATTTGGTCAAAGTAAATTGAAAAGCTCCTAGAAAGGATTCACCATTCTAGATGTCATTAGGAACATTTCTGATTCATGAGAAAAGATCAAAATAGCAACATTAACAAGAGTTTGGAAGAAGCTGATTCATGGATGACTGTAAAGGGTTCAAGACATCAATGAAGGAAAAAACTACAGATACGGTAGAAATGGCAAGAGAAATAGAAGTGAGGCCTGAAAATGCAACTAAAGTGCTGCAATCTCATAAAACTTTGATGAATGAGGAGTTGCTTCTTCTGGATGAACAAAGATGGGATGTACTCCTGGTGAAAACGCAGTGAATATTATTGAAATAACAGGAAATGGCAACCCCACTCTAGTGTTCTTGCCTGGAAAATCCAAGGGACAGAGGAGCCTGGTGGGCTATAGTCCATGGAGACACAAATAGACACACAAAGAATTTAGAATATTTCATAAACTTAGTTGATAAAGAAGCAGCAGAGGTCGAAAGAATTGGCTCCAAATTTGAAAGAAGTTCTATGGATAAAATATTAAACAGCATGGCAAGCTACAGAGAAATCATTCATGAAAAGTCAATCAATGCAGCAAACTTCATTGTTGTCTTATTTTAAGAAATTGCCACATCCAACTACCCTCATCAGCAGCCATCAACATCGAGGCCAGACTCTCTACCGGCAAAAAGATTATGACTTTCCGAAGGCTCAGATGATGGTTAACAATCTTTAGCAATACAGGATTTTTTAATTAAGGTATGTATATTTTTTAGACATAATGTTATTGCACAGGTAATAGATGATGTTTTAATTAAGGTATGTACATTTTTAGAAAGAATGCTGTTGCACAATTAATAGACACAGTATAGTATAACTTTTTATGCACGGGGAAGCCAAAAAACTTGTGTGACTCACTTTATTGCACTATTCGATTTATTGCAGTTGTCTGGAACCAAACTTGCAATCTCTCTGAGGTATGCGTATACAACATTTGGCCAGTGATAAGAGAAGACTGCAGGAGGCATTGTATGACTAACACAATGAGCAATGCAGATGTTCAAGTGCTGAATTTGGGATTGATAACATCACTGGTCTCCACTTGTCCTTCCCCTTGACCTCCAGAAAAGCCTTGCAACAGCTCCAGAAACATATGTTCATGGTTCACCACCCAAGCTGCCTTTCTCCAGACACCTGAGAAGTTCTTTTCCTGGCATTACAAGGGGAAAGAAGGACCTGATGGAATGAAAGAAGTGAATGAGACCCGGGAAACTATTCCCAGGGTGAGCAGTGGGATACATCACTTCAACTATTATAAATCTCTATTTTTAAACAATTTTAACACAAAAAGCCATCTTTGGGTGAGTTAAGGAAACCAGTCATTCTGATTGCACGTACTTTAAATAGAAACCTCTCTGCATTGGTTTAATTGGCTATCCTCTTTCCCAGCTCCAATCTGTAAATCCAGAAGCCAGGGGAACTTGGGAAATTGTTCACTTATACAAGATTGCTTTGGCCTCTAAGTCTTTTGATGATAAAAACTATAACATTTCTTTCTCCCTCCCATTCTTCTTTCAGTTCTTTCTTTTTTCTGTCTTCCTCCTTTCCAATTTTTTTTGTGAGTGTAAGACTGGAAAGACTAGAAAGATTATCCCAAATTCTAAAAGGAAGAGACTATAAGAAATGGAATAAAATACGATGGATTACCTAAAAATCTCCTGAAGGAGTCGCTGCTACATCAGATCAATCTCCGACATTGTTTCCAAAGAGACAACTTCTCCATCATGGATTCCTGGGAAAGCCCTCAAGATCGACTGGTAAAGAATCATGTAAATCCAAAATAAGCATTGATTGGAGTCTGCATTTTATCATTTCTCATTTAGAGAGTATTCTGAATGCACATGCCCTGCTCTTTTCTACCCTCCTGTCAATCAGTGCTGTGCTGTGCTTAGTTGCTCAGTTGTGTCTGACTCTTTGCGACCTCGTGGACTCTAGACTGCCAGGCTCCTCTGTCCATGGGGAGTCTCCAGGCAAGAATACTGGAGTGGGTTGCCATGCCCTCCTCAGGGGATCTTCCCAACCCAGGGATCAAAGCCAGGTCTCCCCCATTGCAGGAGGATTCTTTACCACCTGAGCTACGAAGGAAGCCCAAGAATACTGGAGTGGATAGCCTATCCCTTCTCCAGGAGAACTTCCCAACCCAGGAAGGAATTGAACCAGGGTCTCCTGCATTGCAGGCCATTCTTTACCAGCTGAGCTACCCCGGGATGCCCCCTGTCAGTCAGTAGTCCTAGACATATGTTAGCCTTCCTCATGAACAGAGCAAGGAAAGCAGGACTTAGAACAAAATGTGTTTCCTCTAAAGTGAAGTAACTCTACTACAGCTCCCTCGGGCACACTTACTGTTATCTTCAGCACCACCCCCCCATCAACAACATTACTATCATCATCTCCACATGTTCTGCATCCCTAACAAAGGACGCAGAAAGATGAGAAAAGAAAGCTGCCTAAGCATTGCCAGTCCTCAGTTCCAGTGTCTCTCACGCTCAAGTTTTCTGATCACATGCCGCTTATCTAAACACTCCAGGCTTATTTTCATCATCTCTAAGATGAAAGTGTTGGATCGCTCTCCTACGTCCCTTCTAGATTTAATCTTCTATAATTTTTTATTCTACTTTAAAATAATATCAACAAACAAAGCCTATCCTGTTGGATAAATATGGAAAAATTGGATTTCAGGATTATCATGGAAAAATTGATTCAGACAGTAATTCTTAAAGAATAAGAGTATATTGTTACTATTACCTTAAAGTTTAAGAAACTGGACCAAATGGTCAAATTACTTGCCCAAGGTCAGTAAGTTTATGAGCAATGGAGTTATTAATCAAATTCTCATATAGCTGAACAGAGTTTAAGGAGTTAGGTCTGGATTTTAATTTTGGTTCTACTGCTTGCTGTGTAACCTCAGGCAAGTTGCTTGAGTTCTCTGAGCGTTGATTTTCTCATTTTCTCATTTATATATCCTAGGTTTCAAGATGGTTTGGATTTAACACATATGAAAAATGCCTAGTTAGTGCTTGACACATAGTAGGCTTGCCGAAAGTGTTAATGTCTTCTCTTAGTAACACCATGTTGCCCATTGTGTGCAAAAGGGAAGGTAAGTGCTGGGTCTAATGCCGGGGAGTTGCTAGCAGCTGTTGTTCCTTGTAGTGGCTGTTGACTGGGATTTAATCTCTGTGTCCTACCGCCCTCTTCTGGATAGCAAACATCAGCTCTGCTCAGGAATTCAGCGCACTCGTCCCATCTAACTGAGCAAACTCTGGACCTGATTCAGTCACAGCCACTCCAGAGACACAAAGGAATCAATTACTGGACACAACAAGAGTGCACTAACCACAGAAGCAAGAGCTAGAAATGACAAGAGATCACTGCCTGCCACGCCTAGTAGGTCTAAGCTGTGATGAAGTGGTTTAAAGTGCAGTTTCTTTCATGTCTGTGCCAGGACCTCCAAGTTAGTTACAAATACTGCTGCTGCTGCGCTAAGTCGCTTCAGTCGTGTTCCATTCTGTGTGACCCCATAGACGGCAGCCCACCAGGCTCCCCAGTCCCTGGGATTCTCCAGGCAAGAACACTGGAGTGGGTTGCCATACCCAACGTTAACCATGTGTAGATAAACAGACGTGAGTAAGCAAAGAACACTTTGAGATGAACTTGAAAGGAAATCCGAAACTGTTTGAGGTTGGGCACACCTCCCAACCTATCTATTCAGCCATTGGTTCTGAGAAGTTATTTTTATCCAAGCTTTTAAACCTTTAATTGTATTTATTCACAGAAATACAATCCATCTGTTTCTAAGTCATTTACACCTTTTGTAATAAAGTGCTGTTTTGTATTAAGTTGATGTCCAAAAAGTCAAAGACAACTTTATAAGGATTCATATATTTACAAGTTTTTCTTAGATAAACATAGTGAAATGTATCAAATGAATTATAAAATATTTGCACTGAAAATAGCTAGCATATCACAAGATAACGTACAGAGATTCAAAACATTGGAGAGCAATAAAAATGAAAAAAAGTTAAGTGAAAAATATTGGAGAGTGAAAGTTAAATTACATTTGAAATGTACCACAAAGAAAGTATAGGAGTCTGGAAATAAATCTTTCTATAAAGTGGAGAATGATTTTCTGTGTCTAATCACATTCTCACTTATGTCTCATGAATCTCTAGTATCACACACTGAGTGTGTTAAAGCAGTATTATTTATTAGAAAACACTGAGAAATGTTCTTATTTACACTTGACAGTCATAGATGAGAAATGTCTCCAACATCACCTGGTAAAGGAAGGATGGAGTAAGAGCCAGTCTAGAAGATACTGGATACTAGACTACAAGACACTAGACATCTGCTCTGTTCCCTTTGGCTGCTCGTGGGCTCAGTCCCCTCAGACTTGTCTGACTCTGCAACCCTACGAACTGTAGCTCACCCAGCTCCTCTGTCCGTGAGATTTTCCAGGCAAGAATACTGGAGTGGGCTGCCATTTCCTCCTACAGGGAATCTTCCCCCGCAGGAATCAAACCTGCATCTCCTTTGTCTCCTGAATTGCAGGTGGATTCTTTACCACTGAGCACGGGGAATCCCAGCACATATACAATTTCAAACACAAACACATGCACATGCATGCACACTTCCACAAAATTCAAATGCTCAGCTATTCATTCAGCAAACACTAGCTGTCTATATGGAGAAGGCAATGGCACCCACTCCAAGACTCTTGCCTGGAAAACCCCGTGGACAGAGGAGGCTGGTGTGCTGCAGGTCACGAAGAGTCAGACACGACTGAGCGACTTCACTTTCACTTTTCATTCTCATGCATTAGAGAAGGGAATGGCAGCCCACTCCAGTGTTCTTGCCTGGAGAACCCCAGGGAGGGGGGAGCCTGGTGGGCTGCCGTCTATGGGGTCGCACAGAGTCGGACATGACTGAAGCGACTTAGCAGCAGTAGCAGCAGTGGTCTATAATCAAGACCCAGTTAAAAATTATCTTATCAACAAATCCTTAACATGACACAACGAAATGGATGACCCTTTTCTCATTTACCCTGCCCACTTACCCGTTCTTCTGTGATTGCCTTTATTGCATTATAATCTGGGCTTCCTGGGTTCGTCCGTGGTAAAGGTCCACTTGCTAACGCCGGAGCCGCAGTTTTCAATTCAGGGGTTAGGAAGATCCCCTGAAGGGGGAAGCGGCAGCCCACTCCAGCATTCTGACCATCCTTGCTGGGGTAATCCCATGGACAGGGGAGCTACAGAAGGTCTACTGTTCATGGGGTCGCAAATAGTCAGACACGACTGAACACACAGACATTATGCTGCTGCTGCTGCTGCTAAGTCGCTTCAGGCGTGTCCGACCCTGTGCGACCCCAGAGACGGCAGCCCAGCAGGCTCCGCCGTCCCTGGGATTCTCCAGGCAAGAACACTGCAGTGGGGTGCCATTCCCTTCTCCGATGTGTGAAAGTGAAAAGTGACAGTGAAGTCGCTCAGGCGTGTCCGACTCTTAGCGACCCCATGGACTGCAGCCCACCAGGCCCCTCCGTCCATGGGATTTTCCAGGCAAGAGTACTGGAGTGGGGGGCCATCGCCTTCTCCGAGATGAGAGCATAGTGGTGGGTGAATCATTTCTGGCACATGCCCTCAGTCCATGAGCTATTTACCCACAGGGAAAACTAGCCCATGACTGACCACCCAGAGGTCACTGGAGACAAAAATGACAGCTTGCAACTCATTCACTTCTGAACTAAACCCACCAGGAGTTGAACCTAACTCTTAAAAGAGAAAACAAACAAACATGTACACACACACACACACACACACGTGTACATTTGTTGTTGTTGTTTGTTGTTTACTCACTAAGTCATGCCTGACTCATTTGCAACCCCATGAGCTGTAGTCTGCCAGTTACCTCTGTCCATGGAATTTCCCAGGCAAGAATACTGCAGTGGGGTGCCATTTCCTTCTCCAGGGGATCTTCTCCACCCAGGGATCAAACCCAGCTCTCCTACATTGGTGAGTGGATTCTTTACTATTGAGCTACTAGGGAAGCCCATGTATTTATATATATACATATACATGTATATATATAAATACATAAACAGTGTTTTGAGTTATTTCAAAATATATTATTATAACTATCTATTTTTAAAGCACTTGTAGTAAAATATGAGGTTTTTCTTCAGCAAAACAAAAAACCAACATTGAAGGAAGATCAGGACCTGCAAATTTAATGACATGATATTGCACAATATAAAATTATTCCACTTGAACAACTTTTAATTAATTATAGTGCATAGATGCCAGTTATGCCTGATTTATTAAGAGGAGTTCAGCAGCACTGGATCCTAATATATAACACTGGTTGCCATGGCACCCAGCCTTTACAAGAACATCTTGAGGCTCAGAGATGGTGTCTAGGTGATAAGCGTGACCTTCCAATGGATTTAATGATAGATTACAATACTGTCCCGTCAAAGAAAACACCTTAGACTCAAGGTAGAGTGTACATGTATATATGCAGCTTCTTATTTTATTAGAGATCATTTAAAATCAGCCAGAGGGAAACTGTGTCTCTTACACACAAGTTTGCATGTTTGTGTATATATACGCACACATATACTTACATATTCACATATCACACACACATATGTTTAATTGACTCTTACAATATTCAATTAAAGGATGAATCTTGAGAGAGGGAAGATAGGTGAAGCACAGGGATTTCTGAGGCAGTGAAATGACTCTGTATAATACATGATGGATACATGACGAAACCCACCGAGCCCATAAAACAAAGAGCGAAGCGATATGAATTATGGACTTCAGTCAATAATGGATTTATACCAGGTTTACTAATTCTAACACACAAACCTCACAAATACGAGATAATAATGGGGCAACTCTGTGTGATGGGTGTGAATCTCTGTACTACATACTCAAGTTTTCTGAAATTTTTTAAATTTCTCTAAAAATAAAATCTACTGGTTAGTATAAATTATATATCAGTTCAGTTCAGTTCAGTCACTCAGTCGTGTCCGACTCTCTGCGACCCCATGAATCGCAGCACGCCAGGCCTCCCTGTTCATCACTGTCTCCTGTCACTCAGACTCACGTCCATCGAGTCCGTGATGCCATCCAGCCATCTCATCCTCGGTCGTCCCCTTCTCCTGCCCCCAATCCCTCCCAGCATCAGAGTCTTTTCCAATGAGTCAGCTCTTCGCATGAGGTGGCCAAAGTACAGGAGTTTCAGCTTTAGCATCATTCCTTCCAAAGAAATCCCAGGGCTGATCTCCTTCGGAATGGCCTGGTTGATAATACATATTATATATTTATTGTTGTTATTTCTCAGTAGCTAAATCAGGTCTGACTCTTTGTGACCCCATGGACTAAAGAACAACAGGCTTCCCAGGTTTTCACTATCTCCCAGAGTTTGCTCAAATTCATGTCCATATATTTTTATACATGTGTATACGTATGTATATATATATATATGTCATATCTTTTGCATTTTCATACTGCTCACAAGGTTCTCAAGGCAAGAATGCTGAAGTGGTTTGCCATTTCCTTCTTCAGTGACCACATTTTGTCAGAACTCTCATAGAATAATTGGTGCTTTTGAACTGCGGTGCTAGAGAAGACTCCTGGGAGTCTCTTGGAGTGCAAGGAGATCAAACCAGTCAATCCTGAATATTCATTGAAAGGACTGATGCTGAAGCTGAATACTTTGGCCACCTGATATGAAGAGCCAACTCATTAGAAAAGACCCTGATGCTGGGAAAGATTGAAGGCAGGAGGAGAAGGGGACGACAGAGGATGAGATGGACATGAGTTTGAGTAGGCTTTGGGAGTTGGTGATGGACAGGGAAGCCTGGCATGCTGCAGTTCATGGGGTTGCATAGAGTCAGACACGACTGAGTTGCTGAACAATGATATATACGTGTGTCTGTGTGTGTGTGTGTGTTCCTCCTAGAGGAACCACTAGAGAAAACCTCATAAATTAAGATGATATGATCAAGAAGTAAGTGGCATTGCCAAAAATTAAAAATATTTGTCTCACAAACTGGTCCTTTTCATGTCTCACTCTCCATCCCCTTTCTGTACTCCCAACATGCACACACATCGTCCTCCTGCTGCCCTGTGCTTGACCAGAGCCTTCCACCATCCTTCTCACAGGAGTTCATCTGTATTCCAGACCTTGGTTTGCCCAGAAAAACCTGCTCACCCTATGCTCCAATTCCCCAGGGTTGCTGTCCTCACAAAAGCGATGCCAAAGGGGAGAAGGAAGTACCTCTGCCCACATCATACTCTACACTTGCATCCACTCCCTCCAGAAACGGCCATAGTCCTACAGCTTGGCTTCAAGTCGCATGTCTTTGGCAGACACTAAAAAATCATTTTAGTAGCAAAAAAAAAAGCATCTTTCAGATTCTGAGCCCTGGAAAAGGGATATCTTGAAATATAGGATCCATTCAATGGCTTCAAACCCACCACAACCGTCTCAACAGCTACTGTCGCTGTCTGTCCATAGAAAAGGAAGGGAAGCCTACGTTCTGCGCCATGCCAAGCACAGGGAGCTCACCATGTCAAAGGAAGACAGTTCCTCTACCTCTGTGGTTATTTTCTTGTGACTCTCCTGTCTTCGCCAATGTCATTCCTCTGCTGGTTTTGCAAAGAAGTCCCACTTGTTCCTAGAGGCAGTTCTGTTTTGGGTCTCTGCCTAGGGATAGTTACTGGGGCTGCTACGGTTGTGGAGATAGAAACAACAGGGAGTTTTGTGCCAAAGAAGGAAGGAAAAAAGAAAACATAGAGAAAAAAAATTATAGCTATTCAAGACTTCATTAAATTGCTCAGCACACTTCCTGTAAGGTCCTCCTACCCTTTAGAAGAGATCTTTCTCTTGGATATTTTCCTTCTGCCCACATTTCCTCTGCCCTTAAGTCTCCAGGGACTACCTTTGACCTTTATAGGGAGCATCAAGCCCAGCACTGCCCAGTGTTTCTCTATTCCCCTTCATCAAGGAGGCCTGGGACCCAAGATCCCCGAAAGAATGATCTTCTGTCTACAGTTACTGTTATAAATGTTCCTCTGGAACTCACTAGTGGCCGTATGCTCTTCGGTTTTATTTGAGAACATTCTTGGCTTGTTTTCTATTAAAGGCAAGGCAGGCAGAGAGCATAGTAAATGAAAAGATATTTCCAGCTGGGTTCTCAGTGAGATTTATTTTTCAGTAAATAAAGTACCCCTGGGAATAAACTGCTCATCCTTTGAGATGTATTACTATAGTTCCTATCATATCTGTCAATTCAGAAAAAGAGACAATTTGCTAAGTATCCTGTTTCCCTGGAAATTAATTCTTCTGTGAATCGCTTCAACCACTTTGTCCTTTTACCCCCTAGATCAAATATAGACTCTTGGCTTCCTCTTCAGGGCCACCCAGCACTCCAGTGCTCTCAGAGGCTCTCTTGCCCTCTTGACAAGCTGTGCTGTGGCCAGCCCATCAGCCACTTGCTGGCTTCCCTGTCTGTGCTCACGACAGCCTTGGCCTCACTGAAAATGCCAACTGCTTCATCCATTAGCTGAGTCCATCCTAGAAAATGACCAAAATGAAGAAGCCAAAGTATTTATTCTTTCCTGGAACACCCCACTAGCTCCTTCCTGTTGGCCTTAATAGCAAGCAGATTTTTGTCCGTTTTCCATTCTTGGAATAGTCTTCTGTATTCAAAATGGATTGACAGTGACATCTATGTGAACTCTCAGTTCCTCTGCTCCAGTCCTGCTCACCAGCAAGTACTAAGGTCAGCAGATTTGGTCTTCCTTGGGTGCAGCATTGGGGTTTGGGGTTGGTAAGCAATCATCTCTCCCTTTCTGGGTTCTTAACCATGTGAGAGCCGACGTGAGCAACCAGAGAGGAATCAGAATCCTTGATTTTTTTATTTTTAATTGATTGATGATTGGTTTACAACATTGGCTTGATTTCTGTCATACATCAATGTGAATAACCATGGGTGTCACATATGTCCCCTCCCTCTGGAATCTCCCTCCCACCTCCCGCCATTCCCACCCCTCTAGGTTGTTACAGAGCCCCAGTTTGAATTCCCAGAATCATACAGCAAACTCCCACTGGCTATCCGTTTACATACGTTAGTGTATATGCATCCACGCTCCTCTTGATTTACCTTTTTGAGAGCTGGGTTAGAGAATATGGCAAGGCTTCTCTCCTCCCTCCTGAAAAGTGGGTCCTAACTGCCACTGACTCAAGCAACCTATGGCCAGAGGAGAAGTCGGAACCATGTGAGCAGATATCTGGTCAGATCTGGTGGGGATGTATGGTTCTTGGTCTGCCTACCACTGGAGAGTGGAGACACAGGTTTCCACAAAGAGCTCCGACAGGTCGAGCAAATCTAAACAGTAAAGGCAGATGCCAAATACTTCATCCATGAGCTGATGCTGTCCTAGAAGTTATATGGTAGACACGAACAATCTCAAAATCTCAGGGGCTTACAAACACTTATTTCTTCCTCATGTTACAGAGTCATGCTGAGTCAGCTACAACTCAGCTCTGCACCCTCTCCCAACTCCAGGACCAAGTTAATTCATCTGAGATATTGCCAGCCAGATGGCAGAGGGGAGAGAGGTTTAGCAAATCCCATCCTGGTGTTTAGAGCTGCTGCTCAGAGGGGGCCCACTTCACTTCTGTGCAGTAAAGAATCTGGCTTTGCCCAAAGAGCCTTCTTGCCTTTGCCCTCAGCTTCTGGGAGACCATCTATGTCCCACCTCACAGGAGTGTCTTCATTTAGGACAAAAGCTGCCTATATGAATCTTAAAGAGTGGTCAGCAGCACCTGATAATCTTCAGGTGGGGGTGGTCATGCCAGAAAAACCAGCCATGTGACTTAGGATGGGTGCTGTGAGTCAATCACCTGGGCAATTAATAAATCATGCCCATGTAACAGAGCCTCAATAAAAACTCTGAACTCAAAGCTCAGGTGAACTTCCCTGGTGGGCAATACTGTATACATGTGGCTCACACTGTTGCTGGGAGGGTGACACGTCTGAGCAGAAAGGAACTCTCAGAAACTCTGCTCTGCACATGGCTTCTTTCCACTGATTTCTCATCTATATATTCTTCCTATAATAAACTATAACCAAGAATATAGTAGCATTCTGGGAGTTCTGTGGGTCTTTTTAGCAAATATGAAAACTGAGCATGATTTGGGAAAACCCTGAACTTGCGCTCAGTGTTAGAATTGAGGGTGGTCTTCGTGAACTCTTCCCTCTAAATCTATAGCTGGCATCAGAAGTTTTAAGCAGATTTCTCAGCCTGGTGGATTGTGCCCTCATACCTTACAGGGTGGGGCTAACTCTGAGTAACTTCCATTCACACTTCTTCAGCCAGAGCAAATCATAGACCATATTGTCTGAATTCATCAAGGCAGGGATACCTGGTCCTCCCACAAGAAGGAACAATCTACCACAGTATGTCAGGTAAAGAATTATAAACACTTGAATTGGAACGGCACCAGAGTGATGACAAGAGAAGACTAGAGAGGATAGAATAAAGCCAAAATCAAGAATATTTGGTGCTCATTACATGGGAGAGCAATGAAGTGAAATAGGAATCATTTCGACAATTGTAGATTGTTGGTGATATCATCCACTGAGAAGACCAGAACTGGAGCTAAAAGGGTTAATATTTAGCATATTAAGCTTGCAGATCATTCAGGAAGAGGCGTTTGGTTCGACTGTATTGATACAGAATTCAACAGAGGAATGATAGTCAAAAATACATATTCAGAATTCATTTCCATATAAGGAATACTTGAGTGAATGAGATTGCTAAAATTACCTAGAATACAAGATGAGGAGGGCTGAAGATGGAATCCCAAGGCAATTGTTTCCAGCTTTTTTCATGTGAGGCCACATACATATTTGTGCAGCTCATTGAGGTTAAACAGACAAGGCAGCTCAAGTCTGTAGGCAACAAGCCTGTGGGCTCTGGCCGCTGCAAGGACAGTGGGGATCACTAGTCATGCTGATAGGGAATTCAGTCCTACAGAATAAATACATTTAGGAACTGGAAAAAGCCAAAAGGAAACCGAGGGAGGAGGGAAAATGGAACAAATGCCATCATGGAGGCTACAAAAGGGAAGAGCTGTTGAAAGGAACTTCAGAGAAGTTGCAGAATATGAAAACTGAGAAGTATGAGTCAGTTTTGGTAAAAAGTAAATCACTGTCGAATTGAGAGAAAGAGGTTTTGTGGGGAGGTGGTGTGGAATCAAGACTGGAGGGGGATAAAAGTGTTAGAAAAACATAAACCACAAGTAGAGCTAACTCTCAGTATTGCCTATGGATGAGATGAAAGGCATTGATGATAGCAAGTTTGTCATCAGATGTAGGGGGATTTTTAGGTGTAGGGGGAGTCTTTATAAGATGGCCAAGACTTCAACATTTCTAAAAAACAAGGACAAAGTAGCAGTGGAAGAGAAGTTCACAATGAGGAAAGAGAGGGCAGTGATTTATAAACAAGGGCGGTCAGAGGAGGGGATCCAGGGTAGTCACTCTCCTATTGCCGACATCCTGGGGTGTGAAGTCAAGAGGACCTTAAGAAGCATTACCGTGACCAAAGCTAGTGGAGGTGATGGAATTCCAGCTGAGCTATTTCAGACCCTAAAAGATGATGCTGTGAAAGTGCTCCACTTAATATGTCAGCAAATTTGGAAAACTCAGCAGTGGCCATAGAACTGGAAAGGGACAGTTTTTATTCTAATCCCAAAGAAGGGCAATGCCAAAGAATATTCAAACTACTATTCAGTTATGCTCCTTTCACATGCTAGCAAGGTAGTGGTCCAAATCCTTCAAGCTAGTCTTCAGCAGTACGTGAACCAAAAACTTCCAGATGTATAAACTGAATTTAGAAAAGGCAGAGGAACCAGAGATCAAATTGCCAACATCCATTAGATTAGTGAAAGCAAGAAAATTCCAGAAAAACCTCTACCTCTGTGCCATTGACTATGCTAAAGCCTTTGACTGTGTGGATCACAACAAACTGGGAAATTCTTAAAGAGATGGGAATAACAGACCACCTTATCTGCCTCCTGAGAAACCTGTATGCAGGTCAAGAAGCAACAGTTCGAACCAGACATGGAACAATGGACTGGTTCCAAATAGGGAAAGGAGTACATCAAGGTTGCATATTGTCAGCCTGTTTATTTAACTTATATGCAGAGTACCTCATGTGAAATGCTGGGCTGGATGAAACACAAGCTGGATGAAGCACAAGACTGCTGGGAAAAATATCAGAAACCTCAGAAAGAGAGATGATACCACTCTAATGGCAGAAAGTAAAGAGGAACTAAAGAATCTCTTGATAAGGATGAAAGAGGAGAGTGAAAAAGTTGGTTTGAAACTCAACATTCAAAAAACGAAGATGATGGCATCTGGTCCCATCACTTCATGGTGAATAGAAGGGGGAAAGTAGGAACAGTGTCAGATTTTATTTTCTTGGGCTCCAAAATCACTGCTGATGGCGACTGCAGTCATGAAATTAAAAGACACTTGCTCCTTGGAAGAAAAAAGGTGACAAACCTAGACAGCATCCTGGAAAGCAGAGACATCACTTTGCCAACAAAGGTCCATATACTCAAAGCTATGGCTTTTCCAGTAGTTATGTATGGATGTGAGATTTGGACCATAAAGAAGGCTGATTGTTGAAGAACTGATGCTTTTGAATTATGGTGCTAGAGAAGATTCTTGAGAGTCCCTTGGACTGCAAAGAGATCAAACCAATTAATCCTAAATAGAATCAACCCTGAATATTCCTTGGAAGAACTGTTGCTTAAGCTGAAGCTCCAATACTTTGGCCACCTGATGTGAAGGGTCAACTCATTGGAAAAGACCTTGATGCTGGGAAAGACTGAGGTCCGGAGGAAAGGACAGGTGACAGAGGATGAGATGGTTGGATGAAATCACTGACTCAATGGACATGAGTTTGAGTAAACTCCGGGAGATGGTAAAGGACAGGGAATCCGTGGGGTCACAATGAGTTGGACATGACTGAGCGACAACAACAACAACTCTTCACTGAGATAAATATTGGTCAGTGCATTTCCTAACATATCATCTTACAATTCTAACTTTAATTTCTAGCTTTGGAATAAAGTGCTTTTTCCACATTAAACTTCAGCCTCATAAACAAATATTCAGAAATATTTTTAAACACAGGACTTTTAAGTTGGCTAAGAGATGGGAAAAACAAAGAACAGTGTCTCTCCTAACTAATCCTGCCCTATTACATGTCACTTCTGATCCCTTTGGCTTACAGTCCTCTGTTTCAGCCACCACTGCACCAACCAGGCCCACATGGGCTCCAGACAACTTCATGCTGGTCCAACCTGCAGAGCTTTGTCTCATGCCACACATGGGCCTTCACTTCAAAGCCAAGGCTTTCTTCTAGATGCTGGCAGGCCCTAGTAGGCATATTTCTTGTTTTTGTTCAGCTGCTCAGTCATGTCCAACTCTTTGTGACCCCATGGACTGCAGCACGCCAGGCTTCCCTGTCCATCACTAACTCCAGGAGCTTGCTCAAACTCATGTCCATTGAGTCACTGATGCCATCCAACCATCTCATCCTCTGTCATCCCCTTCTCCTCCTGCCTTCAATCTTTCCCAGTATCAGGGTCTTTTCCAGTGAACTGGCTCTTCGCATCAGGTGGCCAAAGTACTGGAGCTTCAGTTTCAGCATCAGTCCTTCTAATGAATACTCAGGACTAATTTTCTTTAGAGTTAATTGGTTTGACCTCTTCAAGGGACTCTAAAGAGTCTTCTCCAGCACCACAGTTCAAAAGCATCAGTTTTTCGGTGCTCAGCTTTCTTTATGGTCCAAATCTCACATCCACTCATGTCTATTGGAAAAACCATAGCTTTAACTATGTGGATCTTCATAGACAAAGTAATGTTCCTGATTTTTAATAGGCTGTCTAGAAAAGGCAGAGGAACCAGAGATCAAATTGCCAACATCTGCTGGATCATGGAAAAAGCAAAAGANATATACATTTTTCTTGTTGTACATAAGCATATATGTATGCACACTTAATATTGTACACAAATAAGGCCACATTGTGTAAACTGTTTTGTAACTTGTGGTTGTCACATTACAACATATTTTGGCAGCTTTCAAAAGAAAAGAGAATATCAAAGTCCTAAAGTTATTATTAACTTAAGGTAAAGTTATATACATGTGTGTGCTCAGTCGTGTCTGACTCGTTGCGACCCCATGGACTGTAGCCTGCTAGGCTCCTCTGTCCGTGGGATTTTCCAAGCAAGAATACTGGAGTGGGTTGTCATTTCCTACTCCAGGGTATCTTCCTGACCCAGGGAACCCACGTCTCCTGCACTTCCTGCATTTCGGGCAGATTCTTTACTGCTGAGCCATAAGGTAAGGTTAGGAAATATTATTTGAAATGTAGTATTCTTAAGCCTATGTGAAGTTTAAAATGTTTAATTGTTAAAACAGGATACAGTATGATGGAAACACTTTTTGGCTCTAGCAGATCAAGAATCATCAATGATCAAGCAAAGTATTATCTGAGTTTAGTTAGCATGTTGTAATTCTGAGCATAGTATTGCTTGTATTCTTACTTTAGTTCAGTTATTTGACTACAGTTTGGGAAAAAATATTCCTTAAAGTATACAATACTTGTGTTTGATAGTTTAAATTTGCCATAAGTCAGCTGTATCTGTGTATGGACTGTGCTACAGACCTCTCCTACTAGGTCAAATGACTGAGCTTAGGTATCTACAAGTAGTTAAAATATAGCAACAGTAGAGTACTGTGGTATTTCCTAGCCGTGGTCTAATAAGACTTTGAGAAGCACAGTTTTTCAGGGGAGTAGACTGCTTTGGAGAGACAGGTGTAAATACATCAGCACTACCCACTTGGTGCTTAGCAGAAAACCAACTAAGAGAGCAGGTACATGCCAAAATTCATGTATGTGCCATTTCCTAACACGCCAGGAAAGACTACATGATTGCCAGCTTTCTTCTTATGTGAAAAAATGTGAAACACTTCTCACAACAGTACATAAATAGCATCCTGCTAATAGAACCTTCATAATTGTTTCCCATTTTTAAACACACTGACTGAGAGAAACTGCTTTGCCCACAAGAGTTATGCTGCAGCTAAGGTAGCTGAGGTCCAGAGATTCTAAATGTATTTCTACATAATCAGTGATGGGGCTGGAAAGAAAAATTTAGTTCTTTATACTCCCACTTCATAGCAATTTCAAAATTTTTTTAATCAGGTCATTCTTCAGGTTAAACAAATGAGTCAATCAATCCCATAACTTTCAAAGCTTAAGTTAAATTCTTATTATGGTTAATTGAATTAAGCTTTCTTGAACTTCTCAGAAAGTGATCATACTAAATTTCATAATGTACTTAGATAATGAAACTTTGAGATTTTTTAATGTTTGACACAAACATGATGAAAAAAATTCTCTTTTGCAATGGAGAAAATTTCCCCAGTGACTGGGAATCTAAATAATAAAAGATGAAGTCTCACTGGTTGATGTGCAGAATACTGACTATGGAGACAAATTAGATACGACTTAACTACTGAGCCAGTTTAGGGCAAATATTTAAATTCTCTGAGCATTAGCCTTGTTGTGCATAAATCTACTGACTTAGTAAAATTATTGCCATGAAGGTTGAAAAGATAACATGTGTTCAGAAGTCTGATTAGAAAAATGCCTGGGACATGGTATGCACTCAGATAATTTTCTTCCTGCTTTTGGGGTTCATATGTCTTTAATAGATGGAAGATGACCTAATGTATAGTGCTTGAATTGACCTGATACATTCTCAAGTATAATTTTAGAAGTTGAAGCTTACTCAATAGTCATCCTGGCCACTGATTCAAGGGAGTTGTAGCCGGCTGCTGTGAAGTTATCTTTATATCTTTCCATCTTAATAGCTTGTAGCCATTCTCCAACTGAACAGAAGGTAGTGAAGTCAGGAGTGTTTTGATCCAAAAGAGGGCTTATTGGCCTGGGTGAGAATAAAACAGGAAAGCAAATTTTTCCATGAACTACTAAAGAAAGCATGTCTTCGCCCCCAGAAAAATAAGGATATAGGAAATAAAATTACATATTTTAATTGATGTTATAGTAACAAATAAACAGATATGCTAATAAAAATCTAATGTGTAAAGGTTGGCCAATAACTACAAACTCCAAATGGATAAGCAACAAAGTCCTACTGTATAGCACAGGGAACTATATTCAATATCCTGTGATAAATCATAATGGAAAGGAATATTAAAAAGAACGTATATACATGTATAACTGAGTCACTTTGCTATAAGGCAGAAATGAACACAACACTGTAAATGAACTATACTTCAATGAAATAAATTAGGAAAGAAAAGCAACTACTAACTCCAAAATTTCTATTTTATTTAGATATGATGTCTAGCAGATAGTATCTTCCATGTATTTTTCAAAGTACAGCCAACGATATTTGTAACCAGTAAATATTTGTTAATCTGCTTCTCTGAAACTAACTGGGAGTAAAGAAAACACAGACTTTCTCAGAGGGCGCTCTTGAGAACATAATGCACCCACTGTACTAATGGGACTCTTGCAAGCACCTTGTGAGTTCATGCTCCTTCATAAGGGCCTGACTGCACTATGGATACAGTGCAACAGGTTTACCTGACAACTGGAGCTGAATAAGTACTAATCTACATTACCATGGAGCAAGCCAAGTGTAAAATATAAATGGGGTGGTTAGGCTCTTTTTAATGAGCATACCTCTTAAATCATGTATTGAATTACCTTTGTAAACTTTAATTTCATGGAATCATTTTACTATTAAACTTGAAACCAAACAATCCAACAGATAGTAAGGATATAATAATAATAATAAACTAAGGCAACAGCAATAAAAATACATGTAATAGCAATTGTTTGAAAATGTAAAATGCCACTAAATCACACACATCCAGTTGAGAAATTTTTCTAAAATGATGATTTTAGAAAATCATATCAATATGATTTTGATCATATCAATAAGTGATATTGATTCTAAATTTTTCAAAAAGCAATAATAAGTTTCTTTCAAATTGATTTAACTAAAGTTAAGCCATCTGAAAAGAAAAAAATTAACTTCTATTAAAATAACAAATTTATTATGAACTTGAATAATTTAACACAAATGTCAATATGCTGTTGGGATGGAGCTGTGGAGATAAATGGTTCATGTGAATGTTTGAATTTCTCCCAGATTTCATTTCCTTAGCTATTTCTTACCTACTACACGTTCCCAGGGGTGTCTTCAGACTATTTGGGTTTCGAATCATTTTGTCTAGAATTCCAACTATCTGTTCAAACTTTGGCCTTTCAGCACGTTCCTTCTGCCAACAATCCAGCATCAGCTGGTGAAGACCGGCTGGGCAGTCCATGGGTGCTGGCAGACGATAACCTTCTTCTATTGCCTTTATAACCTAATAGCCAAAAGGATATTAAAATATTACTGACTGAGGTCCAACTAGAATAAAATAAACTGCCCNTCCCTTCCCGGGCCCCCACTCTGCCTGGCCGGGAGAAAGCGCGCCGCGCTCTCACCAGGCTGCCGGACGGGACACGATGCGCCCGCCCCGTCCCGCCCCGCCCGGCGGGGGAAGGAAGTGCTGGGGCGCGTTTATCAAGCCTTGGCGTTATTAATATTTTAAAAATGTGAACACAAAACAGTAACGACAAGTATAAAGAACTTCATAGACAGGAAAACAAACCCCGCCCGCAAACCTCACCGCGCAGCACACGGAGTTTTGCTCGCGAGAAATCCGCGTGGAAACGCGTGCCCCGCGCCCGGGGGGAGTGTGCAGGGACCCGAGTGGAGCGGGTGTGCCAGTGGATGTCCGTGGTCCCCACGGTCCGGCATCGAGTCCCACTGTGTGGGGCCGCGGCCTGATTTCCCCTCCCCACAGAGGGGCCGGCGGGTGGGAAGCAGAGGAGGGGGCCTGGGAAAAGGAGGGTTTCATTTCTTCGAGGTCGGTGGGATGTGTCTATGCGAAGCGGTAGGAAGCCTATTCAGGCTGAACGAACAGCACGTATAAAGGCCCTGAGGCGTGGAGGCCCTCGGCTTCAGGCAAGAAAACCAGGTGGCTGGGGTGGGCATGGGGAGTGGACGTGGCCGGGCGCCTGGTGAGGAGAGGTCGGCAGGGGCACCCCGGGGCGGACAGCTGGAACTTATGCGCCCTACAGCTCCGGGTTTAGGGAAAAGGGGCCGAGACTGCGGGTAGGTCACGGTCCGGTTAGGGACCTAATTATGTGAATCTGTACAGTCGTTTGGAAGTGCAGCAGAGGCTTTGCACACTCACGACTTCCCCTGCGACCACCGGAGAGAAGACCCACTTTTCAGACCAGATGGTGTTATCCCCATTTCCCAGATGAGAAGACCAAGGAGATGCCAGTCCCCGACCTTTGGAATGTTCAGAGGTGGAGTCGCGCTGCCTCGGGGCACTCCCGGGCGCGGGCGCGGGCGCCCCGGGCGGGCCCTGGTCCCGGGCCGCTCAGCGCGGAGAACCGTGGGCCGGGGTGCCGACCCTGCCACGCAGCCGCAGAGGCTTGGCCTCGCTGGCGGGCGGGCGGCGGGAAAGGAGGCGGCGCCCCCAGGAGCGCGGCAGGAACCTGGTCGGGCCCGCCTCCCTGCCCGCCGAGCAGCGCCGGCCCCTCAAGTGATGAAAGCCCCGGCCGAGTCCAGGTCACGCTGAAGCCGTTGCCCTTTTAAGGGGGAGCCTTGAAACGGCGCCCGGGTTCCATGTTTGCATCCGCCTCGCGGGGAGGAAACTCCATGTTGTAACAAAGTTTCCTCCGCGCCCCCTCCCTCCCCCTCCCCCTTAGAACCTGGCTCCCCTCCCCTCCGAAGCTCGCGGGGATCCAAGATCCAACCAGTCCATTCTGAAGGAGATCAGCCCTGGGATTTCTTTGGAAGGAATGATGCTAAAGCTGAAACTCCAGTACTTTGGCCACCTCATGAGAAGAGCTGACTCATTGGAAAAGACTCTGATGCTGAGAGGGATTGGGGGAGGGAGGAGAAGGGAACAACCGAGGATGAGATGGCTGGATGGCATCACGGACTCGATGGACGTGAGTCTGAGTGACAGGAGACAGTGATGAACAGGGAGGCCTGGCGTGCTGCGATTCATGGGGTTGCAGAGAGTCGGACACAACTGAGCGACTGAACTGAACTGAGGTTTCTCATAGCTTTTTTTCCAAGAAGCAAGTGTTTTTTAATTTCATGGCTGCAGTGATTTGGACCCCAAGAAAATAGTCAGCCACTGTTGTCATTGTTTCCCCATCTATTTGCCATGAAGTGATGGGACCAGATGCCATGGTGTCTCTCATTTTATTGAAGAGACCTCTAATCTTTCCCATTCTGTTGTTTCTCTCTGTTTTTTTGCATTGTACACTTAAAAAGGCTTTGTTATCTCTCCTTGATCTTGTTCAGAAGTCTGCATTCAGAGGGATGTATCTTCCTTTTCTCATTTGCCTTTTGCGTCTCTTCCTTTCTCAGCTATTTGTAAGACTTCCTCAGACAACCATCTTGCCTTTTAAAATTTCTTTTTCTTGGGGATGGTTTTGGCTTCTGCCTTCTGTGCAATGTTATGAACCTCTGTCCGCTGTTCACCAGGCACCCTGTCTACCAGATCTAATCCCTTGGATCTATTTGTCACTTCCACTATATAATTGTAAGAGATTCAGTTTAAGTCATACATAAATGACCTAGTTTCTCTACTTTCTTAATTTTAGTCTGAATTTTGCAGTAGGGAGTTCATGGTCTGAGCCACAGTCAGCTCCAGTCTTGTTTTTGCTGACTGTGTAGAGTTTCTCCACCTTCGGCTACAAAGAATGTAATTAATCTGATTTTGGTATTGACCATCTGGTGATGCCCATATGTAGAGTCTTCTCTTATGTTGTTGGAAGAGGGTGCTTGCTATGACCAGTGTGTTATCTTGGCAAAACTCTGTTAGTCTTTGCCCTGCTTCATTGTGTACTCCAAGGCCAAACTTGCCTGTGACTTCAGGTATCTCTTGACTTTCTACTTTTGCATTCCAGTCCCTTATGATGAAAAGAAAATCTTTTTTTCTTTTTGGTATTAGCTCTACAAGGTCTTGTAGGTCTTCATAGACCATCCAACTTCAGCTTCTTCAGTGTTAGTGGTTGGGGCATAGACTTGGATTACTGTGATATTGAATGGTTTGCCTTAAAAACAAACCAAGATCATTCTGTCACTTTTCAGATTGCACCCAAGCAATGCATTTTGAATTCTTTTGTTGACAATGAGGGCTACTCCATTTCTTCTAAGAGATTGTTGCCCACAGTTGTAGATAAAATGGTCATTTGAATTAAATTCGCCCATTCCCATTCATTTTAGTCCACTGATTCCTAAAATGTCGATGTTGATTCTTTCCATCTCCTGTTTGGCCACTTCCAATTTACCTTGATTAATGGACCTAATATTCCAGGTTCCTGTACAATATTGTTCTTTACTAGACATCTAGGAATGCATAATCAGTAAACTGAGAACAGTATATCAGTTCAGTTCAGTTCAGTCACTCAGTCGTGTCCAACTCTTTATGACCCCATGAATTCCAGCATGCCAGGCCTCCCTGTCCATCACCAACTCCCAGAGTTCACTCAATCTCACGTCCATCGAGTCAGTGATGCCATCCAGCCTCTATCATCCACTTCTCCTCCTGCCCCCATTCCCTCCCAGCATCAGAGTCTTTTCCAATGAGTCAGCTCTTCACATGAGGTGGCCAAAGTACTGGAGTTTCAACTTCAGCATCAGTCCTTCCAAAGAACACCCAGGACTGATCTCCCTTAGAATGGACTGGTTGGATCTCCTTGCAGTCCCAGGGACTCTCAAGAGTCTTTTCCAACACCACAGTTCAAAAGGACCAATTCTTTGGCACTCAGCTTTCTTCACAGTCCATACATGACCACTGGAAAAACCATAGCCCAAGGGTTAAACTATGGACAAAGAGAAATTGGAGCTTGTGGATAAATCCTAACTTCTGTCTCTGCTGTGGAATTTTGAGTCAGACTTGAAGATCTGATTTGGATATGTAGATGAGACTTTGGACTTCAGAGCTGATGCAGGAATGAATTAAGACTTTGGGCTGTTGAGATAAAATTAATTTATTTTGCATGTAAGAAGGGCATGATGGAGTGGGAGACAGGACAGAATGCTATGGACTGAACCGTGTTCCTCTGAAACTCATTCATGTTGACATTCTCACTCAATGTGACCATATTTGGAGATAGAGCCTGTAAGAAGGTTCAGTTCAGTTCAGTTCAGTCACTCAGTTGTATCTGACTCTTTGCGACTCCATAGACTGCAACACACCAGGCTTTCCTGTCCATCACCAACTCCTGGAGCTTACTCAAACTCATGTCCATCAAGTCGGTGATACCATCCAACCATCTCATCCTCTGTTGTCTCTTTCTCCTCCCCCCCTTCAATCTTTCCCAGCATCAGGATCTTTTCCAATGAGTCGGTTCTTCGTATCACATGGCCAAAGTATTGGAGTTCCAGCTTCAGCATCAGTCCTTCCAATAAATATTCAGGATTGATTTCCTTTAGGGTGGACAGGTTGGATCTCCTTGCAGTCCAAGGGACTCTCAAGAGTCTTTTCCAACACCACAGTTCAAAAGGACCAATTCTTTGGCACTCAGCTTTCTTCACAGTCCATACATGACCACTGGAAAAACCATAGCCCAAGGGTTAAACTATGGACAAAGAGAAATTGGAGCTTGTGGATAAATCCTAACTTCTGTCTCTGCTGTGGAATTTTGAGTCAGACTTGAAGATCTGATTTGGATATGTAGATGAGACTTTGGACTTCAGAGCTGATGCAGGAATGAATTAAGACTTTGGGGCTGTTGAGATAAAATTAATTTATTTTGCATGTAAGAAGGGCATGATGGAGTGGGAGACAGGACAGAATGCTATGGACTGAACCGTGTTCCTCTGAAACTCATTCATGTTGACATTCTCACTCAATGTGACCATATTTGGAGATAGAGCCTGTAAGAAGGTTCAGTTCAGTTCAGTTCAGTCACTCAGTTGTATCTGACTCTTTGCGACTCCATAGACTGCAACACACCAGGCTTTCCTGTCCATCACCAACTCCTGGAGCTTACTCAAACTCATGTCCATCAAGTCGGTGATACCATCCAACCATCTCATCCTCTGTTGTCTCTTTCTCCTCCCCCCCTTCAATCTTTCCCAGCATCAGGATCTTTTCCAATGAGTCGGTTCTTCGTATCACATGGCCAAAGTATTGGAGTTCCAGCTTCAGCATCAGTCCTTCCAATAAATATTCAGGATTGATTTCCTTTAGGGTGGACAGGTTGGATCTCCTTGCAGTCCAAGGGACTCTCAAGAGTCTTTTCCAACACCACAGTTCAAAAGCATCAATTCTTACCCCCATTGGCGCCAAGGGGGCTGGGAGATGGGGGGTGCTGAAGAGGGCGCCTTCAGGCCACCAGCTGAGACTCCGCCCCCTCCGGGCCGCGGTCTGGCTGGGTCGCGGGATGGGGCGCAGAGGTGACAGCGGGCTGGGGAGGGTTGGAAAGATCTCCCGCTAACACAGGGCCACGTTCCCCACAAACTTCCGCGTCCCGCGTGGAGGCGCGGAGAGACGACCACTTCTAAGGATCGCCCGCGCGCCCGCAGGAGACGCGTGATCGGACCGCGCACTTGGCTCCCCGAGCCGGTGGGCGCCGTGTCTGTGCATACACGCAGAGACCCGAGATGCTGCCAGCCTGGGCCGGGCACCCCGGGACTGATGGTTCTGGTCTAGGGGGTCTGCCCCTCCCTGTCCTCCTGTGGATTTAAGAGGCTAGGAAGTTCCTCCAGGTCTGTGCACTTGTGGCCGGGACCTAGCTCCGCCTGGGGTCGGGGGTGGGGGGTTGGATGAGGGGTCGGGTGGAGGGTGAGCCAGTCTATTAGCGGGATCTAGGTTGGCGGTAGGTCCGGGCGGGGGCGGAGGAGGAGGGGCCAGTAGGTGGCCGCAGGACACTAGATTCAAGCCCCCACCCCCTGTGTCTGGGCCCAGCTTCAGGGAGGACTTTGGACCTCTGGAGGTGGAAAGTGGAAGGAGGGCGGGAGTGGGCCCCAGGGCCCCAAGCCCCAGCCCTCTTTTGTAGGGGCCCCACTGACCGGGGCTGCTCAGGTCCAGTGGGTGTTAGGAGGTGCCCCTATGCGCTGCTCCCCCAGCAGAGATGGAAACTGTTGGGAAGAGAAAGCACTTCCTGTCCCAGCCTCCAACCAGCCCACTCCCTAATGTGGGTGCCGTTGTACCCACATTAGAAGAACTTGTGGGGAGCGGAGGGGTGGCCTGCAGCCAAGACTGTCAGGCTGCCACCTGAGTGTGTCTCCCTCAATGAAGGAAGCATGGCCAGACCCAGGGGTTGGCAGCTGGGCATATAGGCACAGCCCTGCAGGCCAGGCAGTGTGCACGCCCCCACCTTGGGCCTCCCTGCTTCAGGTGACCAGAAGTCAGCAGCCTCTCAGAAGCCCCGGGGCCGGGGCATCCTCCACTCGCTCTTCTGCTGTGTCTGCCGGGATGACGGGGAGGCCTTGCCCGCCCATAGCGGGGCACCCCTGCTCGTGGAGGAGAATGGTGCCGTCCCCAAGGTGCGTGCTGGCCAAGTGAGGGCTATGGGGGCACCTGGACTCAGCCCTTCGGGGGGTGTATGGGAAGGGGGCTCTTCATGACGTGCTGCTAGGCCCTGTGGAGGAGGGCGAAGCTCCCTTACCCCCCACCAAGCCCTCCACCCTCTCAGGCCTTCCCAACCCTGACTGCCTCCTGAGGGCCCCCAGCTCCGAGGATTCTGAATTTCCGTTTCAGAAGTGGAGGCTTTCCTCTGCGTTGGTTTCCCAGGTCAGGAACTGAAGCCCTGAGAGCCAGGCAGCCTACCCCCAGGCTCCAGGGTTGGCAGGGGCAAAGCTGGGAAGGAGCTGGTGTCTCCACTCTGTCCCTGGGGCTCTCCAGGAAGAGGGCTGGGGGAGGAGAAATGACTGGGGCTTGAGAGAGGTGGTGGCAACCAGCTCCCTGCTTGTCCCCATAGCAGGCCCCAGTCCAGTACCTGCTCCCTGAGGCCAAAGCCCAGGACTCGGACAAGATCTGCGTGGTCATCGATCTGGACGAGACCCTGGTGCACAGTTCCTTCAAGGTGGGCCCCTGCCCAGCAGCCCTCAGGCCCTGGTCTCTGAGCCCTAGATGGGATTTTGATAAATGTGGAATTGTCAGAAGTCCAGAGAGGGTGTGAGACTTAGCTGAGGTCAAATAGACCCTGGCCTGGCCTGGGAGGGTGGTCTTGGCGGGTCTTGCCCCAGCTCCAGCAGCTCTCTTCCCCCTGCAGCCAGTGAACAATGCTGACTTCATCATTCCTGTGGAGATTGATGGGGTGGTCCACCAGGTGAGGGGCTGGGGGTGGGGGGGAGGTGGTAGGGTTGGCATCTGTCTTCCAGACCCCAGGTTCCTCCCACCAGTCCTGAGAGCCCTAGATGGGATTTTGATAAATGTGGAATGTCCGGGGCCCAGAGAGGGTGTGAGACTTGCCTGAGGTCACACAGACCCTCGGGGACTTGGCCCAGCTCCAAGGCCTGCAGGGAGTGGGGTGGGGGGTCTTCCTCGGTGCCCCCTCGCCCCCACCCTGCCCGGGACCCAGTTCAAGTAATTCAGGATAGGTTGTGTGCTGTCCAGCCTGTTCTCCATTACTTGGCTCGGGAGCCGGTGCCCTGCAGCCTTGGGGTGAGGGGGTTGCCCCAGGCCCCACATCCGGCCGAGGCCCTGGCGGAGGAAGGGGTGGGAATTAGTGATTCCCTCTGAGGTAGGGCCCGAAGACAGGAGTCGGAGGTTATTTGATCCTCTTCGGGGATAGTGGGTGGTTTACCTGGCAGTGGTGGGGGTGGCTGGCCAAGTGGAGCCCACGGGCCCTGGGGCCAGCTGCCCTCCTGTGCCCCTCTGCCTCCTGCACCTAACTCCTGCGCAGTCCCCCGGCCACCCTACCCACCCCACCCTGCCCAGGCCCATGGGCCAGCAGTCCCCTCACTGGCCCACCCCCCAGGTCTACGTGCTGAAGCGGCCCCACGTCGATGAGTTCCTGCAGCGGATGGGTGAGCTCTTCGAATGCGTGCTGTTCACCGCCAGTCTGGCCAAGGTGAGCCCTCCACCCTCCGCAGGGCTCCCTGGGCACCTCTGCTTCCTGTCTGCCTCCGACACACAACCTCTGGGCAGAAGTCTCTGGGTCCCTCTTGGTGCCCTCCCCGCCCCCGATGACCCACCTCCCACCCCCCAGTACGCAGACCCCGTAGCTGACCTGTTGGACAAGTGGGGGGCCTTCCGGGCGCGGCTGTTTCGGGAGTCCTGTGTCTTCCACCGGGGGAACTATGTGAAGGACCTGAGCCGACTGGGCCGAGACCTGCGTCGGGTGCTCATCCTGGACAACTCGCCCGCCTCCTACGTCTTCCATCCAGATAACGCTGTGAGTGCCCGGCAGGATGGGGGTTGGGGACCTGCAGGGGTCTGGTCCCTTCCATTCCTCTCTCTTCTCTCCTCGGTGGCCCCTGCCTGCTGCCCGCTCACCTTGTCCATCCACAGCTCATTCAGCCCATTCTGCCTGCATGGACAAGGGGCCTGCTGTGGGTTTGGGTCCCTTGCTGGGCACTAGAGCAGTTTCCACTTCATCTTAACAGTTGTGAACTGTTAGTGGATCCCAGAATTAACTTTTTAAAAAAATGAACCAAAACTGTTCAAGTGCTTAACACACAATAGGGTAAAGGCTTCCCGAGTGGCGCTAGTGGTAAAGAACTTCCTGCCAATGCGGGAGACATAAGAGACGTGGGCTGGATCCCTGGGTCGGGAAGATCCTCTGGAGAAGGGAATGGCAACCCACTCCAGTATTCTTATCTGGAGAGTCCCATGGACAGAGGAACCTGGCAGGCTACAGTCCATGGGCTCCCTAAAAGTCAAGACACGACTGAAGAGACAGCTCAAACATGCAGGGTTGAGTATGTTTCCCTAAAACTCTGCTCTGACTTGTGTGGTCAGTGTGACTTACTGGGAAACTGTGGGGGAGGGTGCTCGGGGCTGATCTGGACGCTCTGTGCCCAGAGCTCCCTGCCGCCCTCACTGCCCCGCACCCATCTTCCAGGTACCGGTGGCCTCATGGTTCGACAACATGAGTGACACGGAGCTCCACGACCTCCTGCCCTTCTTCGAGCAGCTCAGCCGTGTGGACGACGTGTACTCAGTGCTCAGGCAGCCTCGGCCCGGCAGCTAGTGAGGCGCCATGGGGCTTGGACCTGCCCCTGACCACACCTGCACCCCACTCACTCGGACTCTGCCTTAAGAAAACTCAGCGCCAGGGGGAAGCGGGATCTCCCTGCCCCTCCCGCCCCCCCACCAGCCTGGCCAGGCTCTGGAGGGGGCAGTAGGCTGCACGGAGGGCGCTGAGCCCCTGGGTCCCTGAGTCAGTGCCTTAGAACCTCCTCCTTGGGGGACCTGTGGGGCTCTGCGTGCCTCTTCCCCCTTCCTTCCTTTCTCTCTGCACCGCCATGTTTCTCTGCTGCCAAATTGGGCCCCTCGGGCCCTTCCAGTTCTGCTTGGGGGAGGGGCAGGGTTTGAGCTGCCCTCTGCCTTGGACCCCCCACCCCCCAATCTGGGAACAGTGGACACCAAGTGCCTTGCATAGAGCCCTCTTCCCAGCCGATTTTCCCAGCGCCACAATCCGGGTCAGCTCTGCCAGGAACAGCCTTCAGGTTGCTGCAATCTAGGCTGGTGGGGGAGGACTCATTCTCCCCACCTCTTCCCTGGAGACTGCTGCAGGCCCCCCTCACCCTACCTCTGCCTAGGGCGGGGAGGGTTGATCTGTTTCCACTTGTGAAGGGAGCAAGGGTCTGTTCAGGACCCCAGAATCCAGCTACTCTGGGCTACCAGCTGCTGAGGGCTACTTCCCACACTGCCCCAAGTTCCAACCTCTCACCTCTGCCTTGGCCGGCCTGGAGGCCCTGGGGCTTGGCGCCCCCAGCTCTGTGTGGGGGCCCAGGCAGTATCCTGCGGTGCCGTATAAATATGTATATGTGTATATAGACTTTTAGGGGAGGGGGAAAGGGAAAAGTCCAGGTAGAGACACCCTTCCCTTGCCCTTTCCTGGGCCCATAAACTAGGGGGGTGGGGAGGAGGGAAAGGATTTTTACATTTTTTAAACTACTATTTTCTGAATGAAACAGGCTGGCCCAAGGGGCCCCAGGCCCAGTCCTTTGTCCCTCACACCCTCTCTGCTCCATTCATTCATTCATTCATTCAAGAAACATTTATTGAGCACCTTTTCTATGCCCAGTGCTGTGCAGGTTCACCAGCAGAGTCTGTGTGTGGGTCTGTCTAGACCACCTAACTGGTAGGCCTCCCCACCCCCACCCCATACTTCACTGGTGCCTTTAGGGGATCTGTAGGAGGTGGGACCCTTCTTGTGGGGTTTGGGGGTCTCCAGGAAACCTGGCCAAACTGTTTCCCCGCCCCGTGCCAACCCCACTTCTGCAGCCCCTCTGCTTTGCCCCCTGCTGGCTGGGGGCAGCTCCCAGGACGCCCTGCCTTCCAGCTCTGAGTCCTTTATCTGGAATCCCTCCCCAAAATGCTGAGTCTGGAAGCCAGGGCCTTGGGCTCTCCCAAAGGCCTAACGGTTAAGGGGACGCACATACCAGTGCCAAGGGGGATGTCAGGTGGACATGTCATTACCCTCCCCCCCAGAGAGCTGGGAGTGGGAAGGAGGACAAAGTTGTTCTGGTTCACCTCCGTGATCCTCCCATCTAAGTGCCTTCTCTGTAACGGAGAACCCCACAGTTTGATAAGAACTAAAGCGAAAGCCAGACCCCCCCCCATCCTGGCTTTGTGGTTATTGATGGGGAGGGGGCTGTTGAAGTTGGGGGGAAGTCCGGTGAAGCCACACCTGCTTCAGCAAACCCTTTGGAGGGAAGGGCTGCCCTCACCCTTCCAGGGGCATCAAGCCTGAAAATGCAAATTTTGAATGGGTCCGAGTGCGTCTGCGCTGTTTAGTCACTAACTCGTGTCCAACTTCTGAAGCCCCGTGGACTATAGCCCACCAGGCTCCTCTTTCCACGGGCTTCCCCAGGCAGGAATACTGGAGTGGGCTGCCATTTCCTTCTCCGGGGTGTCTTGCATCGNGCGTGCTGCGATTCATGGGGTTGCAAAGAGTCGGACATGACTGAGCGACTGAACTGAACTGAACTGAAATATAACCATTGTAATTAAGGCAAAAAGGAGCATGGACAGACCCCATGATAATAGGCATGTAATACTCAGAATACGATATAACACGATTGGCTTCTGTTCTGTTGTGCCAATTTTTATCTCATTAACCTAATAAAAACATGACCTATATTTTATGCAATTAAATATTTGGACCCCACATACAGAATTATGGCAAAGTTTTACCAAAAAATCTATACTTCTTTTCTATCATAATATAAAAGAAATGAAAGTAATAAATCAGTCATAACTTTTAAAAGGAAAAGTTGAGGGCTCACAATTTAGTTGAGAATAAGTTTAGTTATAAACATATTATGTTTTCAAAGCTTTTAAATGTCTTTTCATGGACCATTTTAAGGAATTACCTTTATGTCTCCTATCTTTATGAAAGCTTAATCTTTTATTATCCTTATGACTCCTACTAGTAAAACCAATGATGTATTGGCCTACCTTGAAATAAGAAGAAACAATTTTGTGGAATATGATAAACAGAAAAAAAAGTAATCCATGGAATAAGAATTTTAAAATTTTATAATTTGACTATGAAAATTACATTTGAATTAAGACATAAAGGTGAAGTGAAAGTCGCTCAACCGTGTCCAGCTCTTTGCGACCTCATGTACAATAGAGTCCATGAAATTCTCCAGGGCAGAATACTGGAGTGGGTAGCCATTCCCTTCTCCAGGGGATCTGGAGGGGAAGCCAACCCAGGGATCAGACTGAGCCATTCCCTTCTCCAGGGGATCTTCCCTGGGGAAGCCAACCCAGGGATCGGAGTGAGATCTCCTGCATTTCAGGCAAATTCTTTACCAGCTAAGCTACCAGGGAAAACCAAGAACTGGAGTGGGTAGCCCATCCCTTCTGCAGCTGATCTTACCAACACAGGAATCGAACCGGGGTCTCCTGCATTGCAGGCGGATTCTTTACCAGCTGAGCTACCAGGGAAGCCCATGTGAATTAAGACATAAATTCAATTAAAAGCTTCTGTGAATACCAAGTGTAAGTATTTCCAATGTACATATTACTTTTTATATTTGACTGCATTTATACACATACAGTTTCTCTTTGAAAAGTCATTAATGAAAAGGGCTAACACCTACAGATTTTAAAGAAGAATGAAAGCTGGAGATATATGGGAGAGCCTATTCTCTTGGCTTTAATTGCAAATGCCTAGATTCTAACAGTTTTTATTGCAGTTAAAACTCATGGACGTTAATGGGCACATGAAAAACAATGAACAGTAATCCTGTGATAAATCTATTTGGGTGTCAGTCAGTTCAGTTCAGTAGCTCAGTCGTGTCCTACTCTTTGCAACCCCATGAATCGCAGCACGCCAGGCCTCCCTGTCCATCACCAACTCCCAGAGTTCACTCAAACGCATGTCCATTGAGTCGGTGATGCCATCCAGCCATCTCATCCTCTGTCATCCCCTTCTCCTCCTGCCCCCAATCCCTCCCAGCATCAGAGTCTTTTCCAATGAGTCAGCTCCTCACATCAGGTGGCCAAAGTATTGGAGTTTCAGCTTCAGCATCAGTCCTTCCAAAGAACACCCAGGACTGATCTCCTTTAGAATGGACTGGTTGGATCTCCTTGCAGT
>SJYX01006626.1:203464-221688 GCA_006410675.1 Oreotragus oreotragus | reverse complement strand
AAGCCAACTTTTTCACTCTCCTCTTTCACTTTCATCAAGAGGCTTTTTAGTTAGTTCCTCTTCACTTTCTGCCATAAGGGTGGTGTCATGTGCATATCTGAGGTTATTGATATTTCTCCCGGCAATCTTGATTCCAGCTTATGCTTCTTCCAGCCCAGTGTTTCTCATGATGTACTCTGCATATAATTTAAATAAGCAGGGTGACAATATACAGCCTTGACATACTCCTTTTCTTATTTGGAACCATTTGGGTGTAGGTATCTTCATATATAAGCATATCATTTTTTCCCGACATGGTCTTGTTCATTCCCTTGTGTAGCTTGTGGCCAAAGCCCCCTGGCAACTGTCTACCTCACTGATTTTACAACACAGTCACCCTCCATATCCTGAGACTGCATCTTCAGATTCTGCGTCAGTGGGTAAAAATACTCAAAAAGAAAAAGGAAAATGAGAACATTCCAGAAATCACAACCTGAATATGCCACATGCCAGTTACTATTTGTACAGCATTTATATTGTATTTATACCTATTTATATAATATTTATATTGTATTAGGCACCATAAGTAATTTGAAGAGAATTTAAAGTATACAGGAGGGTGTTCACAAGTTTAGTGAAAAAACAATGTCATTTTACATAAGGGTCTTGAGTATTCACAGATTTTAGTGTCTGCCTGGGTCCTGGATCCAATATCCTATGGTTACTAAGGGACTTTGTGCTCAGTCACTTTATTTATGTTGGACCTTCTGCGACTCCATGGACTGTAGCCCGCCAGGCTCCTCTGTCCACATGCATGCCCTCCTCCAGGGGATCTTCCCGACCCAGGGATCGAACCCATATTGCTTGCATCTCCTGCATTGGCAGGTGGAATCTTTACCACTAGTGTCACCTGGGAAGCCCCCTACTAATAAGGAGCACCCCCTTTTTGATTTCTTCAGAGTAACCACAGAAACCTCACTTTATTTAGTTTTCAGCCTAGAGTTTTGTGGAGTTCCTGACAAACTTAATTATCAACTTAGGTTTTGATTTATCTTGTTTTACATGTCTTAAGAAAAGTCTCTTATAATCCAAGGTATTTGAAAATTTGAGGGTTTTATAAAATCCTTGACAAATTTCTAGCAACTAAATTTAAATCATATAAATTGATTTGATTCTTTCAATCTAATATTTAAAATATTAATATTGCTGAAGATTTATAAAAGCATAATTTTCAGAAAAATAAAATATAATCACATAAACAGAGGATTTCCAGAGACATCGAGGAGTTAGTAGATCATTTAAGTCTCTCCACAGTCTCCTACTTGGAGACTCTACTACAGCAGAATTCATTATTTTAAATTCAAGTTTGTTCCACTATTTGTATATTGAAAATGAAATATATAATTGCTCAAATAGCAGTTTAACATAAGTATAAAACAATGAATATTATCCTTTAAGAAGAATGTTAATATCAATGTCACTATAAAACCTGAACTGTGTAGGAAATTTCTTGTGTTTAAATTTAATAATTTAATAATTCAGACCTCTGCAACTGAAAAAAAGAAGAAAGATGGTGCTTAATGTTCTAGGTCAGAATTAAACACTGTGCTCTTAAAACTTCATTTGATCAATACAAACATTAAAACTTGACAGACAAAAGATATATATATGATATTTAATTTTCAATAAAACAAATGGGAATTCTAAATATAAAATAGAAGATTTTTTTAACCATTTCTATTATTTGTTTTTAGAAGTTAAGTGAACTTTAAATTTAAAGTTATCTTATATTCCTGTCATTCCTTTACGTTTGAATCTAGTACAGAAGGAAGGTGTCAAAAGAAATGAAACTCTACCGAGTGTCTAGGGAATGTAAATATTTCTCTTTCTCTGCCCCAAGGATTTGTTTGCCCACATTTTGACAGTCCATGAAATCTTTGACACTGAGACCTGTCAAATATTAACAACTTTGCCTCTGCCAAACGGACTCATCATTCAGACTTTTATCTTCAAAAAACCAAAACCAAAAAAAAAGAAACTGCCATTAAAAAAGTTTTATGTCATTACTCAACTCAAAATAGTAAATGATTTTCAAACCTCTCCTTCTTTTGGCTGTGAATTTTTTAGTCAGTGCAGAAATTTGTTTTAAAAAGTACTGAAAATCACCTTTCCAACAAACAATCTGATTTTAGTTGTCTAAAAATAACTTACTAGTTTTAAGAAACATAGGAACTTGATAGGGAAAATTCTAAAATAAGAAAAAAGATATTAATTTTATATAGCAATGATTATGATCTATTTTTGAAAAATAACTCAGTATTAACCTTAGTCAGCTTCTGTAATATCTCAAGAATTCAGTACTTCAAACTAGTTTGCTTGTCACGTGCTTCTTCGCAATGGTAATATAGACTTTCTTCAAGCACCAGTTTTTTGTTTTTGTTTTTACTTTATTCTTCAAGCGCATGCATGCTTATCATTTCCAAACTCTTTAAAACACTTTTTTGGGTCAGTTTTCCCCAACCTAATCTTCATTTCAGGGGCTTTCCAGGTGGTGCTCGAGGTAAAGAACGTGCTTTTTGCAGGACACTTGAGAGACGCGGGTTCAGCCTCTGGATTGGGAATATTCTTGCCTGGAGAATCCCATGGACAGAGTTCATAGGGTGGCAGACTTGGACATGACTGAAGCGACTTGGCACATGCGTATACAATTTTCATTTCAGATCACTAATGACATATGTATCTATGTTATAGGATAGTGACTCTACTTAGTTGGTCCACGTACACTTCATTAAGCCTTTGTTTCTGCACTTTCCAAAGTGTTCCCTTGGTGAATTCTCTCCTCAGCTATGAACAAAGGTCTTCTCCATATTTCTAGTTTAATGCAGGGTACCTTCCTAGATTTTATACTTACTCTACTTTTACCTAAATTTCACTCACATTTTCAATAAAGGCATATGAATCTGACAGTATTTGTAAGTTTCTGCCTTACAAAAATGTTAACTTTATAAAATTCAACTTACAGAAGTGAATATTTAGTTGCACTTAAGCTATTGTTGTTGTGTTAGTCACTCAGTTGTGTCCGACTCTTTGTGACCCCATGGACTGTAGCCCGCCAGGCTCCTCTGTCCCTGGGATTCTCAAGGCAAGAATACTGGAGTGGGTTGCCCTTCTCTTCATCAGGGGATCTTCCTGACTCAGGGATTGAACCCAGGTCTCCCTGCACTGCATGCAGATTCTTTACCATCTGAGCCACCAGGGAAGCCTTACGCTATATTGTTTTATAAATGGTCTCTTGGAGTGAGATGTACACACCCGAGAACTATCATCAGTTTCTTTTCTCAAAGGTTAACAATGTACTCGTTGCCTTAGTAACAGGATACACATTTAATAAGTTGTATTTTTAAAAGGAATTTCCCAAGATATTCCCATTGTGATTATATTCTAAAATATTTCTATGAAACACATATTGGTTGTTAAATTTAGGTTATCTCATGAAGTTAAAACTTAACTAAATCAACCAACAACATAATTTAAACAGATTTTATCAGGAAATTAAAAGCAAGAGAAAGATAAGCTTCAAAGACAAAATAACACAGGCTTCCTTCTCTCCCCTCCATAAATGAATCTTTTCCTCAGGTGACTCTCCCACTACAGCTGTGCAAGATCAACATCATTACTTTTATTAAAGAAATATCTTTTTCTGGCTTCTATTATGTTCAGAGAATTTAAACGAAAAAGAAAAAGCAATTCTTCAAAATGAAGACAAAAGAAAATTAGTTGAACCGCTAATTTACAGTAATTATTGTGGTAATTTGTGGTAATAATCATGTAAACTCAGCAACCATGTTTTTTAGAACTGTAAGTTTCTTCTTATGAGCCATTACCTACATGTTCCCATAAAATGAATATTAATGTATTAAATCCTTTTTGTTTAAGTAGTATAACACCTACATCTTGATTTGACATGTCCCAATAAGGTCTCTCTCCATAAGACATAACTTCCCACATGACTATTCCATAGCTCCATACGTCACTGGCTGATGTGAATTTCCGATATTGGATGGCTTCTGGTGCTGTCCACCTTACTGGAATTTTTCCACCCTGTATTAAAAGAAATTGACATTTTAGATATATATAATATATATAAATCATTTATAGTAGAACCATAAGGCTAAGCTAAATGCCTGTGTATTTCACTGACAATTCAGCAGGATCAGGTCTATTCATCTTGAATTTCTCCAAGTGTAGTTAAAGTTACTAACTTGCTTTTTAAATGTCATGGTTAAGTTTTCAATTCTAAGGCAAATCAATTATGAACTATGTGGTTGTATGGCCAGAGTCTACTCAAAAAGACAATGACAAATCAGGTAAAATAACTACTAAAATGGAAAGACATATTGGAATAATAGTATACAAGTAAATCCCCATATACTTTCCTTTTTTCTAATCTTGCAAACTTACAAGAATTAGCATAGTTATATTTTCTTAAAATCTTGATTAAAAAGTGGGATTATTGTTTTCTGCTACAACTATGAGCACTAGTAACCAAATGCTGTATATGTTTATTATATATATTAGCATCCCAATATGAAATAAGCTATTGACATTCTTATTATACTTCTCCTCTTAGTCTATATGAAGACTGTAAAAGCGATGATGATTCTTCCAAAAGGAAAAAAAGTCACGACAAACAAAGGTAGAGATCAATTTGCCTCTTTTCTCCTGTTTCGTTTTGTATTATTAAGCCCTGCTTTCTTGGTAGGAAAATTGGCAGAAATATGAAGAGGTGCAGTAATAGACTTTTTCTTACAGTCGTTGTATAGACAGCTTCGGGATCGTCCTCTATAACCCGGGATAGGCCAAAATCTGACACTTTACAAACAAGATTGCTGTTGACAAGAATATTGCGAGCTGCAAGGTCCCTGTGAACATATCCCATATCAGCCAAATATCTCATTCCAGCAGCAATTCCTCTCAGCATTCCTACTAACTGAATGACTGTAAATTGCCCATCGTGTTTCTACAGGAAGACAAAAATGAAAGTCCAGTTAACCATACTTTGAAAAGAGAAAAAAATTACCATGAAAAATGTCTGCACATAAGTGATTTTCTGTCATATAAGAGGAATTACTACTTAATTTTCTACATAATACAGACATTTGTGAAAAACAACAGGTGCTGATTTAACTTAATAGTCAAATAATATAAAATAGAATTCTAATAATCATAAATATAACTATACATAATTAATTATTGTTTAGGTTTTCATATACGATTAAAAATGCAGTTTCAATCCCTTTCACTTTCACTTTCAGTGAGTCAGGACAGGTTAAAAAACACTGGGGTGTCTGATATGTCAGATACCTTAAGAGGTCCGGTCCTATGACCTCACCCATCGAAAAGGGAAGAGGTCTCCTAGAAGGGTTGGGTTCCTAGCTTAGGTCCAGAGGGTGTAACGAGGCAGATTCTTTACCAGCTGAGCCACAAGGGAAGCCCAAGAATACTGGAGTGGGTAGCCTATCTCTTCTCCAGCAGAAACCCAGGAATCGAACCAGGGTCTCCTGCATTGCAGACAGATTCTTTACCAACTGGGCTGTCAGGGAAGCCCCAAAATAAAAGCACAGATTGTCAGGAAGTTAGGAATNTGTGACCCCACAGACTATACAGTCTATGGAATTCTCCAGGCCAGGATACTGGAGTGGGTAGCTTTTCCCTTCTCCAGAGGATCTTCCCAACCCAAGGATCGAATCCAGGTCTCCCACATTGCAGGCAGATTCTTTACCAGCTGAGCCACAAGGGAAGCCCAAGAATACTGGAGTGGGTAGCCTATCTCTTCTCCAGCAGAAACCCAGGAATCGAACCAGGGTCTCCTGCATTGCAGACAGATTCTTTACCAACTGGGCTGTCAGGGAAGCCCCAAAATAAAAGCACAGATTGTCAGGAAGTTAGGAATGAAATATTAAAAAAAAAATATATCCCTGACAGCTAAGCATTTTACCCACTTGCTAAAAATTTACATAAATAGTCTAAAAATATATAAAAGGATGAAGACACATGTATTAGATTTTTTTCGCCAAATGGTAAAAAAAGGAAGGGTGAAAAATTGTTTTAGCAACAATGGAGTGAAATTAAGAGGTAGGAAGGGATTGTACCGGCTGAACGTTTTCATCTTTGCTTTTCATTGTTGTGCTGTAGGTAGGAATATTACTTGCAACAAAGATTCCCTGAGGTATATGTGCTAATAAATGGGATTGAGAACTTTTTGCAACCAACTGGCCACCATATATTTCTAACTTATTTTTAACCCACAGATTTCTCCAGTTGAATTCCAAATACGATGCAAGCTGACAGTGGTTTGAATAGACGAATTTGCTAAGTGATGCCTTCTTCTAGAAAGTTGACAGCTATGCATATTAACAAGACATAGCATGTCAAAGTCCTCTTAATGCTTATTAATCTGGATTGAATGTCCCATTCTAGATCATGTATGATCTCTACATGTTCTCTTCCTCTTACTATTTTCTCTTCGCCCTTTAAAAAAAGGTTAACACCTCTTCACGATCTTAGATGAAAAGTCTGAACATAAAAATATGTATGTTTTTGCATTCAGAACTTATTATTTATAAAAATAACCTATTTTAAAATGGTAATAATTCTTTGTTTTAAGCTTGATGTTCATATAACACTATA
This sequence comes from Oreotragus oreotragus, assembly GCA_006410675.1. Lineage (NCBI taxonomy): Eukaryota > Metazoa > Chordata > Mammalia > Artiodactyla > Bovidae > Oreotragus > Oreotragus oreotragus. Next base: position 215,019 of record SJYX01006626.1, on the reverse strand, counting down.
GTAGAAATGGTTCCACAGAGCAGAGTCCTACCAACACTGAATGGTTATCTCACTTTTTCTCTTTATTACCTCTGTATTTCATTTATAATTGTAAATTTGAAAAAGTAAAATGCTACTCTACAACAAGTATTCCAATTATAGGGCTTCCAGTATCCTCAGTATTTGTGGTAATATATCAATGGAAACTATTTTTAAATGGCATTATATCGCTTAAATGCTCAAAAAATCTTTCTCAATCCAGTCTTAAGACTTTTTAAAGCTGCTTTTCAAAGACAATTTTGTGACCTGTTCAAGTTTCTACTGTTCACATTTTACACTGCAAAGAAAAGTTCAGAAAATTACATTGGTAACAGGCATAGTATATTTAGAATGGAGAATAATTTTGTTACCTACCCTGAGAAATGCATCTAGGGCTCCATTTTCCATGAATTCTATTACAATCATGACTGGCTTCCCTAAAATTAAAAAAATAGATATATATAAGGAAAAAAAAAAGTGTTGCTTCCAAAGCTGTAATGTAAACTTCAGATTTATTCTGTTTCTCACCCCAGGTAAAATATCTAGTGCTCTTTTGAAAGACTGACTGGGTGAGTGGTGAGTATTTCTAACATTTCTAGTGCTGCTGCTAAACGCAGAGTCATTAACTGTCTGTTTGGAACATAGTCATGATTGGTAAAATTAAACAATAAAAGTCAATGTGTTCTTCTGACTCCTGTTTTGTGAACGAAACTCAGAGAAAATGACACTTTACAGAAAAGGGAAAGACTAAACTGTGATACATTTATGACTTTTGAAGATAAATGAAAATATCTGTCACTTCATCTATCTATCAAATTTATTCTTTAATTCTCAACCTGGATTCATTTATCCACTCTTTGCCTGAGATGGTAGCACAAAAGAAAATTATTTTAGTCAGTTACACATCCAAAGAAAAACTCATGAAAACTATGCAGTATATTTACAATTTGATTTTTTAGTATCTGTGAAATAACAGATTTCTGACAGTCCATTTGGTAAATGAAGTATACTGTCAATATGTACCTCTTGTAACAACCCCTTCCAAATGGACAACATTTGGGTGGTCAAATTGCCCCATGATGCTGGCTTCACATAAAAAGTCTCTCCTTTGCTTTTCCGTGTAACCAACTTTCAGGGTTTTTATGGCTACTGCAACATCTCTTTTCCCTGGGAGTTTCAAACGACCACTGCAGACTTCTCCAAATTCTCCTAAAGTAACAGAACAGGCAGGTGTACTTTAATTACAGAAATATCTCCTCTCTCAGAGTAACTGCAATAAATTCTTTAAAAACACTTTTAAACTTTTTTAAACTGTTACACAAACTCCTACTTTTTTTTTAACTGGCTTAATTAAAAAAAACTCTTTCAGAAACAACATTTAGGTTTGAAATACACTGCAAAATGGACACTGTTTACTGGAGTGTAAGGGCACATTAGCAAATTCTACATATTGCTATTGTTTTCATGACTTGAAATACCAATATTTCTGAAAGATTTAAAAATCTGGAATTCATATGTACCTAGGTTTGCTAGATGTAAGGGGCTTCATCCAAAAATGTACAATTACTGTGAAGATACATTGTACACATAGAAAATAATTTTCCTTTCAAATAATTAATACATATTAATTTTCTACATGAAATTAAACAGTACAACAGCTACAAATATAACAAAAAATAATAAAAATGAACACTTAGCAGGAAGATGATAAATCAAGTCAGAGGATGTATATTCCAGCAATATTCACAACATTATAATTATTTTAAATATAAATTCATATATTGGATGGGCCAGAACTATTATGAAATAGCTTACAATAGAACAATATCTTAAAAATCCAACAAGAGACAAAAGATACACAATTCTCTGCACCACATGCTTCTTTTTCACTTTTTTTTCCTTAAGATTTCATAAACAAGTACAGGCTCATTGCTTCCAACATTTCAGGTAAATGCAAAGGTTCTATACTTGAGGTATAATTATTTGCCTGTCATTATGATGTATGACTTTCGATCTTGGCTAAATGGAACAGCTGAACAAGGAAGCTACAACAGCCTTACCTGCGCCAATCACACGCTCAATTTTAATACAGGAGGCATCTAGCTCCTTGGCGAATTGATGGACAGCTCTATTTGGGTCCTCATAGGTTTCAGGGTCAATGTAGGTTTTGGTGCCTGGAAATTTAACTGTAATGATGTAAGAAAGCATGACTGTGATGAAGCAAAGCACTTATTGTGCAGTCAGCCCAGGAATTTCATTATGCAGAGTGCTCCTTGGAACAGTGAACTTGCTTCCACATCACCTGATTCACAGCAGTTTTAACAGACTACTTCAGTCTGCAGGCGTATAGGTATTATCTGCAAGCTTCTATAGGTAACATAGGATCCAGCTCATAGGTGACTAACTGAATTGCTTTTCCAGTAAATCAACAAAAGACAGCACCAAAATTCTCTGACATGACTCTTATCAGACTGGAGGTTTAATTAAATTCATTGCTATCATGGCATAGTTCAAGCCATACTGAGGTTTGTAATGGACTTGGAAACACATTTGTAAATCTATCAGTCAGTCAATCAATCAAATTAATACACTGGGAAAAGAAGACATTTCATTTACAGGTAGCCTACTACACTGACAGTAATATTAAAAACATTTAGACATCTTACTTATTCTTTTGATTTATTTTTTTAAAGACCAACCACCGTTGACATATACATAAAATTAATACAAGCTGTGAGGGACTGCTATCACAAAACCAGAGAGAAATCTACTAAAGACACAGTTTCTTCTTCACCTTGAAGGGCAATAGAAGCCAAATGTACAAAGTGCAGAATAAAGTTAGAAAATTTACAATATTCCTGGGATCTGCTAACCATGTATGACAGCAATTTGAAAGAGGAATTGTTTATATGAACTTTCAATTATAAGGCTCTGGAAGTTCTTATCTGCTATGAGGAGGTAGCCAATACACCTCAGAAAAGGTAGTCAGGATTCAAACAACATAGAATCATCTTAAAAGTTAAAATTGTCTTAAAACGCACCCAGAAGCATGCAGGTAACAGATAATGCTATGTCAACTTTAAATCAATTACAATAATGTATTCCAAATCTAATCATTTGGTTAAAGACAAAGATAGATAGGCATATATTTGGTTATATTAATGCAATGAAAATAATTACACTATATCCTCAAAAAAAACTTTATTGTTTTTTTAACAAAGCCACTGAACAATCTTTTCATTAAATCTTACTATTTGGAGAACAATATATTTCTTTATGTATTACACTGCAGCCTAACTGTGCTTATGTCATCACATCAACTTGAAATTATATTTTTAAAATAAATACATAACAAACAAAAAGAAGCAGAATGTATAAAGGAAAAATGGGATTTAAAAATCTTGATTTATTCTGTTGTAGTTGATTGTTTATCCAAAATTGATTGTCTTAAACAATTACTGTTGCAGTTTATAAAACTGACAGATGCTCATTTGTTACTAAAGCTGAACATGAGAAAAAAACACAAGAAGAAAAGAGAGAGGGGATAGAAAGAGAAAAGAGAGAAAAAGGAGTACAGGGAAGAGGGGGGGAAGAGAAAAAGAGAGAAGGGAAGAAAACAATAGGTTAACCTCCTAGATTGGCAGGCAGATGGAGAATGAGCCATCTTCTCCGTTTTATTCTTTCTTTCATTTTTTTTTTTTTTGGTTTGATTTTGCGATAAGGGAGCTAGATTGGAGGTAACCTTCTGCATCTCAAACGGGTCTCTGATGATTCTTTATTCAAGTTGTCACAAAACATTTTGACAGGCCAGAGCAATTTTGGCATAAAAACATGAAATACTGCCCAGCTTGGATTCAAAGACATTGTTAGAAGAAATGGTAGGAGGAAACAAAATGTAAATCGGAATTGGTTCACTAAACTCCTCCATTGTGTTTATATCTTTAAATGTAGCACTTGGGGCCATGGAGAGTGGAGGGCACCTGATACAAATGACTGGACATTCTATTAAATTCAGTGCTCTAAAAGCTAGTTAAATGGTTGCTTTCATGTTTCTGTAAAAATTCAATCTGGTGTCTTAGCACCTAAGAAAATTGTCTGTATACTAAAGGAATAAAAGGACACCAACTTGTAAATAGCTGGTGACCACAGTGTTGTACTTTATGTACTATAAATACAGTCATAAAATCAAATAAAATGCCTGGTTCTCATCAAATGACAAGAAAAGATATCCTTGTAAAAAGGGTGATTCAAAAATATCAACGATTTACCAAGATAGGATATCTTAAGTGTATTTCTTTCATTATTCGTTTAAAAATGGATGTTTTAAAATAAGAACAATTTTGACACAGTTTCTGAATATTTTGGTTTGTTGCTTATCTTGATTTAAGAGTGTAAGCTTTTTGTGTTTTAATATCTCATTTACATCTCTCATGAATCTTAAATATCTTAAAACCACCACTGATATTTTACTCTAGAGATGAAAACTGTTTATATACACAAGTTCCAGTTTATCTTTTCTATGTTAACAGGTAAAACACACAGCTTTATTTTTTCTAGTTACAAACTGGATGTCAAATGTGAAAAAAAAGGAATGACATCAAAATATTAAAACTGAATGATGACAGTTAAGCAGAAAGCTATACAACATGTTTTAGGTAAGCCATGTTCTAATTTACCTTCAGCATTAACTTGCAAGCTAAAAGAAAATTAACTAAGAGGCAGTATTTGATCATTTGGAGATATCTTGGCTATCTTCAATAAGCAGAGAAAAGTGACATACTGATTAAGCTATTATTAAATGATTCTTCCATCAAATTATTCACATATGGGTAGAATCTGGGATTCCAGGAACTATAGTCTTATGTTACTCTCTTCTATATATGTTTACTGTCATCTATATACAAATTTGACACAAAAATTAAGGCATTCAAGTTTTGATCCTCTCTTTCCTGTCTGGGGAAGTGTTATAAGTATTCTCTCATGTCATGAAAGAGAAAAAAATATAACTTCCACTTTTTCTGCATATCCTCCAGCTATAAACAGTCTACGATACTCTCATCACTGGGACTTGTCACAAAATCACTGCCAGTTAGCAAGAGGAAGCACCAACATTAGGAGTATGTCAATAATCCCAGGAGAGGGGTCATAGAATCACGTGTGTTCAGCCATAATCAGGTGCAGATTTAAGTGTAGTGAGGCTTAAACCTTCTGCAATTTGGGATATTCTCTTTAAGAGAAAAGATTCTACACACTAACTTGTTAGGACTCTTTCAGGGCCTTGAAAGGAATCTGTGAAAACCAGGGGCCCTGAAACTTAATCATCATGATAAAGGCCCCTCTGGTCATAACTTTTACTATAATTTCTAGAGTCCTAATACACTCCCTGCCTTCAGCGGTTTGAATTATACAGTTTCATCATTGATTTGAATATGTATTATGTAAAGATACTTTTGAAAACTAAAGTCAAGGGAACTGTTGGTTCAACAATTAATAACATGCTGAAGAAACTTAGGAATGATAATAATGGTGTTCATATTGTGTTTTTTCAACCACACACTTCCTTGATTGATGCTACATCTTTCCATGACTTAAGAATCAGGACATGACAATATCTTCTTAGATACTGACATAAGAATTTGATGAGTAACACAAAAAATAGATGTCATTCTTATGCCATTTATAGAAAATTTATCTACCCATGATAAATTTTAGTAAGGAGTATGGTTACTAAGAAAAATTACACATAAAATTATTTTCAATGTTTTCAAGGATTAAAAATAGGGATACTGGATTTAGATAAGAGCATCATTCACTGGATTTTACCTTGGCTGCAAAAAGTCAACATTTATTCTCAGAGCTCTCAGGGTTTCACTTGCCATCCATGTGCAACAACAATAAGATTAATGCAGTTGAGCATCTATTTTTTTTGGTTCCCTGAGCTATGTTCTGATATAATTTCTAAAATGAAATATAAGAATCAGGTAGCTCAAATCCACAGGAAAACATCAGAGTACTGAATCCTATTATTACACTATTTGTGTCTCAAAATATCTACCTGTGATGGCCAGTTTATAGTAGAGGGACAGAGAGAGGTTCCTTAGTTTTTCACTATAGCATCATTCATTGGGTAGGAAAAAGGGCCTATCCTTCTAACTTAAAATGAATTCCTGAGCTAGAACATGGGCACATGCAACATTTAATGAATCATTATTAGGATGATATGAAACACTTGGGCAAAGATTGCAAAAGGAACAATTGTGACATGAAAGCTGCTGAACATCCTTTCAGTTATATTAAAATTTCTTATGAGAGATTACATTTCTGAATATATTTTAAAATTCACATTATATTTTCATTCTACATATTTGTTCAAATGCTTTAAAGCAAAATTTTGAGCTCATGGTATATTTTCAAGCCTGATGCATCAGGAATTTATTCATGCCAATACTGACAACCAGATTTCTGTATTAACTGGGGTAAATAAATAAAGAAAAGCCAAACACTTACAATGAAAGTAAAGCTCTTCATCCCCTTCTTGGTCAGCTTTGCTATAACCACAGTGCCTGAAAAAAAATAAAATTTTTGATGATCTCAATCAATACTCTAGCTTTGTGTACTTAAAATTCAGTATGATATATCTTAATTAATTAAAACTTGCTAGTTAGAGCTATAAACAAAATATATAAACTTTCTGTCCATAGTTCTGGACTCAATAATAATATAGCAATTCACATGATTTGAAAAATGCAAAGAATATAAAGTGTGAGACAGTGTGGAAGGGACCTATTTCACAGATTTATATTTACCAATGAGTGAATATTTGCTTATATTTTTCTCCTGAAAAACAGCAACAACAGATTTTAAATGGCTTCCACAAACCATTAACTAAAAGAGTAAATCTTTCTCCAGGTGTCTCCTATATTTATATAAAAATCAAACTCTGAAAATAACTAATGAAGAGTTACCTAATAGAAATGACACTACTCATTCCTCTTTTGACCTTGGGAGAATGAAAATTTATTGACCTTTAGTGTTTCATATGAGACTAAGAATAACTGCATTTACTAGTAAACATTCTAAACTAAACAATAAGTAATAGGCTGACATAATTCTGAAAAATCAATACATTTTATGTTAGAGATTAGAACGAATTTGTGTTCTACCTTCTTCCAATGATGAAGCCAAAGACCATGAATACCAAAATGATAGTCCCGGCCACTGCAACCACAGCAATTATAATAACAGGATTCTGTTCACTTGAGACTGCCGTAGCTGTAAACAGAAAAAAAAAAAAAAAAAAAAAAAAGGCTCAATAAAATACTCAATACTATTCAAGAACTTGAAAGATTAGGCAAAATCTTATAAGCAAGATATCTATGCTATTAAATTCGCCTCTAACTTAAATGTATTCTATTGTAACAAATTNTGCCGAAAAAAAAAAAAAAAAAAAAAAAAAAAAAAAAAGGCTCAATAAAATACTCAATACTATTCAAGAACTTGAAAGATTAGGCAAAATCTTATAAGCAAGATATCTATGCTATTAAATTCGCCTCTAACTTAAATGTATTCTATTGTAACAAATTTAAATAAACATTTATTTTTTACATTTTAAGTATGTGGTAAGCACAATACTTTCATCTATTTTATATTCTTCAGCTAGGAAAGATCCCTGCAAAATGCCTTGTTGAATGGCGATCCCCTGCTTAATTGTTGGAAACTTAGTTATGATCCAAGAGATAAAGATTTTTCATTTACAGTTGCTAGTAAATCCCCATTTTTCCCCTCAGTAAGGTACTTGATCCCACTGTGTCTATTTTCCTGGTGTGTGAAAAAAAAAAAAAAGAACCCAAATAACATACTCTTCACATTTTTCAAAGTACCTGAAATGATTTATCTCTCACATCATCAATATAGAATAAAAATCATGATGTAATCATAGCAAGTCAATATGAATTTATAATTCACCTTAATTCAGGAACATAAACAGAATTACTTATATTAATCTGACAAAGTATGCAATGCACACATTTGAGAGTTTAAGATTACAGAGAAGCTAGGCTGTTTATGGAAGAGCCAACTTTCTGCAAGTACTGTAAAAAACATTTTAGCATTATCTAATTGTAGACACTTCCTGTACAAGGCTAAGTGATTCTTCTACGCTCGTTAAGGCAAGCCCAGCTGAATCTTTCTGAGAGTCTCTCTGGGAGCAGTATATGTTTACATGTCCTTTAAAACAGCCTCTGATTCTTATTCTTCATCAAGTCACATGGTATTTTTCCAAATTAGTGAAGATTTACTTATCTGGCAATTCACAATTGTCATATTTTCCCCAGAATATTCTATTTTCAATACTAGTATAAACCTAATAAAATAACCAAATGGATGCAAAACAGTGAAAATGTATATTCCAATAGATGATTCAGTTACAGATTAATATCTAATATAATGAAAACTAATATAGTTTGTTTTTTACTGAAACAATCAACATCTGTACACTTTCAGGTAGGATGGAAAATACTACTCCTTCTTAGTGGTGGCAAGGGACTTGGTCTCCAGAGCAGTTAATTATATGTAGGTAGAATGTGTCTTGCCACAATAGGCAACATAAAGGTGTTGATTTTTTTTTATTGGTCTTTCTCTCTCTTTCTATGTCTCCCTCCTTTTGACAACTCCTGTCTTAATTTTGTATACTTACGCTAACTATAGATAGCTCTTATGTTGAAACACCAGTAAAAATAGCTCCAGTGTAATAAGTTTCCGAAAAGAGATATTATACACACTCCCTAAGTCAGGACCTGCTGATTTGCTCCCCGAGAGAATGAAACAAGGGAAAAGGAAAAAGAAGAAAAAGAAAACAACTTGAAAGCTTTAATTTCTGAATTACAGCCTATTATGATTCAACAGAGAAAAGATGACTTCAAGTAATTTTGTTGCTTTGGTTGGTTTTTTGTTTTTATCTTTCTTTTAATATATATTTAGAGAGCCACTTCCTTTTCACTTTTCAGTTTCATGCACTGGAGAAGGAAATGGCAACCCACTCCAGTGTTCTTGCCTGGAGAGTCCCAGGGATGGGGGAGCCTGGTGGGCTGCCGTCTATGGGGTCACAGAGAGTCAGACACAACTGAAGCGACTTAGCAGCAGCAGAGAGGAAAAAGAATGGAGTAGTTTTGTTCACGAGGAAGGAAAAAATTAAACACGTATGTGTTGAAATTATTTCCATTCAGTTTCTCCCGTGGGTCTAATTCTTTGCTTGTCTTAGACTCTGTTCTGCCCTTAGCTTCAGAAACACAACTCCAGTGAGAAAACTGAAGTCAGGTATTAAAAATAATTTATACGTCATAATCACTATACCACAGTTTAAAAATTGTAAAATTGATAGCAGTGGTTCTGTGTAGAAGGGGATTTTAGGATATATGTAAAATGGGATAATATGTTTAAATTCCCTTTCCAATCTGTGCTCAAGTAACTTCTTTCGGGTGGATCTTCTTCCTAGCCCTCCTTCCTAGCACAAGAGTCACTGTTTCCTGACACTATGATAGCAGTGGGCCATGCACTCTACCAGTGCTTAACTGTATGGCCCGGACTTGTGAGCAAGTCTCTCTCACTAACTGAGCACATCAAATGTGCTTGTGTGCTTCTGTGCATCCCTAATCCCTAGCACAGTAACCTGTGTGCTAAATCAGTAGTTCTTAAAGCATGTCTGGGAAACCTCAAGGTATCTGCAAGGTCAACTATTTTCACATAATAAAATGTTATTTGTCTCTTTCACTTACTCTCACATGCTCACAAGTGCACCTTTGAGTTTTCCAGAACTTAGATGTCAAGTGATAATGTCATCATTCTGCTGGCTAATGAAATGTGTGCTGTGAATACTTGTGTTTTAAAAATTTCTCAGTTTTAATTTCTAAAATAGTGAATATCAAATAATATAACCCAAATAATCAAAATCTATTTGGGGATCTTCAATATTTTTTAATAGCTTATAAGGCTTCCCAAGACCAAAACACTTGAGAATGGTTGTACTAAATAATGAAAGCTGACATTCAAAGCTGTCTGTGTGCTAGGCGCTGCACTTGGCACTTTGTGTACATTAACTTATTCAATCCTCACAATCGCTCTGAGAGTTGGGTGTCACTCTCTTAGCAATTTGGGCACAGAGAAATAGCTCATCCAAAGTCCCACAGCCAGATATGGCAGGCTGAAATGTGAAACCAAGGATATCTCTACTAGCTTCAACTGACACTGATAACTTGTTTTTTGATTAATGTGAGGTATTCATTTCTTGCTTACTTAACGAGTGTCTTCTATGTGTCAAGTACTATATTAGGCACTTGTAAGACTAAAGTAAGAAATGGGAGATATGGATTCTTCTTTCATCAAACTTTACCTTCCAGTGGAGAGAATATTCTGATGATAAAAATCACCAAATCCTTTCTAATGCAAAATGCATTTTTAGCATTAGTTTCATGTGCTCATTTGGGTTCTACGACTTCATGTCAATCTTTATGATTGCTAGTTATTTCATTTTTAAATAATGAAATCAGATCTATGAATCTCAGTAGGTAATACATAATAGCTTGGCCCAATATTCTTAATTTACAAAGTCAGGAAAATACACAAACTCATTTTTTAAAGATTTTAAACTCAAGCTTTAACTGATAAAGAATTTTTGGGTAACTATAACTGACTGATGTTTCTTTAAGTTTGAACTAACCACTACAATATGAAAAAATCATTTAATTGTTTAATTATATTAGAAACTACAAAGTAAAATATCAGAAGATCAGTCTAAGTGGAAAACTGCTAAGTCGCTTCAGTCATTTCCGACTCTGTGTGATCCCATAGACGGCAGCCCACCAGGCTCCCCCGTCCCTGGGAGTCTCCAGGCAAGAACACTGGAGTGGGTTGCCATTTCCTTTTCCAATGCATGAAAGTGAAAAATGAAAGTGAAGTCGCTTAGTCATGTCTGACTCTTAATGACCCCATGGACTGCAGCCTACCAGTCTCCTCCATCCATGGGATTTTCCAGGCAAGAGTACTGGAGTGGGGTGCCATTGCCTTCTCTGAAGTGGAAAATTACTAGAACACATTTAACAGAAGACTACTCAAACAATTAAATGTTGATAGAGTAAAAGACTATAATATTTTAGAGGCACTGAACTTAGATATTCTCAATTTTAATCTTATTCCATTTTAATCAAAACCTCAGATATGCAGATGATACCACCCTTATGGCAGAAAGTGAAGAGGAACTAAAAAGCCTCCTGATGAAAGTGAAAGTGGAGAGTGAAAAAGTTGGCTTAAAGCTCAACATTCAGAAAACGAAGATCATGGCATCTGGTCCCATCACTTCATGGGAAATAGATAGGGAAACAGTGGAAACAGTGTCAGTCTTTATTTTTTTGGGCTCCAAAATCACTGCAGATGGTGACTGCAGCCATAAAATTAAAAGACACTTACTCCTTGGAAGAAAAGTTATGACCAACCTAGATAGCATATTCAAAAGCAGAGACATTACTTTGCCGACTAAGGACCGT
>SJYX01006626.1:179681-203319 GCA_006410675.1 Oreotragus oreotragus | reverse complement strand
AGTTGGACTGTGAAGAAGGCTGAGTGCCGAAGAATTGATGCTTTTGAACTGTGGTGTTGGAGAAGACTCTTGAGAGTCCCTTGGACTGCAAGGAGATCCAACCAGTCCATTCTGAAGGAGATCAGCCCTGGAATTTCTTTGGAAGGAATGATGCTAAAGCTGAAACTTCAGTACTTTGGCCACCTCATGCGAAGAGTTGACTCATTGGAAAAGACTCTGATGCTGGGAGGGATTGGGGGTAGGAGGAGAAGGGGACGACCGAGGATGAGATGGCTGGATGGCATCACGGACTCGATGGACGTGAGTCTGAGTGAACTCTGGGAGATGGTGATGGACAGGGAGGCCTGGCGTGCTGCGATTCATGGGGTCGCAGAGAGTTGGACACGACTGAGCGACTGAACTGAACTGAACTGGGAGACAGTGGAGGACAGAGGAATTTGGCACGCTACAGTCCTTGAGGACATGACTTAGCAACTGAACAACAACAAGAATAATTAAGACAGTATGAAATGACTGCATGGGGACTTCCTTGGAGGTCCAGTAGTTAAGACTTCACCTTCCAATACAAAGGGTATAGGCTTGCCCTTTGGATGGGGAGCTAAGATCCCACATGCCTTGTGGCTAAAAAACTGAAACATAAAACAGAAGCAGTATTGTGACAAATTTAATAAAGTCTTAACATGGTCCACATAGGAAAAAAAAAACTTTAAAAAACAAAAAGATTGCATGTATACATAGATCAATAGAACAGAATAGAAACTCATAAAACAGACCCAAATACATTTGGGAATTCAATATATAGTACATGTGGCATCTTAAATCAGAGAAGAAAGATAGCTTATTCTGTAAATGTTGTCGAAATTACTGGATAGCCAACTGGAAAAGGATAAAGCTGGAACCATACACACACTATTCACTAAAAAAAAACTCCAAATGGGGCAAAGATTAAAATATTAAAAAATGAAACAGTAAAAACAACAAGAAAAGAGACAGCCTGGTATTGTCTGCCTCTGTTGGAAGAACACACCACCTAGAAACAGTCTTGGAAAAAAAATCTAATCTAAATCTGATAGCGCTTTGATTAAACTATTAATTTACAAAAAAACACAGAGGACAGAGGAACATATAAACTCCACTGCAGGAATGCAATCAGCAAAGCCAGACTGTGGGAGACTCTCCAGGATACTCATGGGGAAAAACTCCAGTGAAAACAGTAAGAATCGTGTGCCTGGCAACCATATTCGTTACAAGGTATAAAAGAATATAGAATAGAATCTTCTTGTATATACATTAAAAAATCTCTAGAGAGAGTCACATAAAACTAAAAACAGTGATACCTTGGGGAGGGAGAAAATGACATGAGAAATGGGATTGGAAGAAGAATTCCCTTTACAGTTTTTAAACTTTGGTATTTTCGACATGTAAATTCATTACCTATTTTAAAATTAAAAGAAATTAAAAACCCAATGAACTTTAAAAAAAAAGAAAAAGCCTTAGGTCTTAACCATGTAATGATCATGATAAAAATTCCTGAGTAGAAGCCCTTGTAGCAGTTAACAGCAGACAAGAAAAAATAAACATCTGAACCAAGGGACTGTGCCTTGCTTTTCTCAATGAGGCATTGCAATAGTTTCCAAATTCATTTTCCTGACTGATTTTGGGCCTTCCAGTCCATATCACATGTGACTGTCAGATCTAAAATGTGGATCTTATCATGTTTAAAAACTTTCAGTATCTCTCTTACCCTATAGGATCAAGTTCAGGTCCCAAGCATGGCACAACATTGACATCTTTCATAATGTAGCCTTAACCTGCTCCCTTTCCAGAGGTCTGCCCCATCCGTCCTCACTACAGACCCTCAACAGAAGCACACAGGATTACTGACTAGATTCTGAACACATCAAGCACATTTTTCTTGGTCATGGTTACCCATCTGCCTTTCCTTCTGGGTTATTATTTACTTTCTATTCACCCTTTGAGACCCAGCTAAAATGCTACATCCTTTAAGAAGCCTGCCCTCCCTTTCTCCAAGCAGGAGTTCCCTTTCCATTAATTTCCCCCTTTCACTAGGCTCACAGAGTCCTTTGTTCAAACCTCTAATACAGCATGTGTCACAGCATGCCATAATTATTGTTTCTTCTAGTCAGTATTTAATAAATGAATAATCATGCCTTACAGGCAATCCAACTCCTTCTTCCAGGGTCGTAAGCTCAAAGGACAAAATTTTTTAAAAAAATCAAAAGCCGCGCTTGCAAAAAAAAAAAAAAAGACTAGGCCACCAAAATGAATTTATTAGCCTATCCTCCTTGCAGATGGTCTTGAAATCAACATCCTGTATTATTCATACAGCATACCAAGAACTGAAGTGAGGCTTGGGTCCCTCCTCCAGCAGGCTCCGGCAGACAATGCACTGCTTCAAAGAAAGGCAAGTTTCCCTTAGGCACAAAAACTGAAACCCCACTGTCTCATTTCTTAGGGAGCAGAGTGAAGTCCAAAGAGCTCGTTTGGATGAGAGCCAAAAATTGGTCACAAGAGCAGACCGGAAATCACAAGTTGTCCTAACGAGACTCCTGAGTTAATCTAGAAATCAAAGAAAGCCTGCAATCTGAGTACTTTTCTCTAGCATGTTCAGGATATTTGAGATTCGGAGAAAGTAAATATTTGGCTTCAGAAATACACCTGAGTGGTAATAAAGACACAGGTGTGGTGCTAGAGTTGAGGAGGCCCTTCTGACAGGTGCCTGCCAACCAGAGCCAAGGGAGGGCTTCTGAAAGCTTTCACTCAAATAGAATCCTTTGATCTCCTTTCTCATATTTCTTGCTACCGAATTTCCCCAGTTCATTTCCTTATTTTACCTCCTTGCAGTGTAAGCCTCAGCGCACCTGATAATCATTTATCTGTTTCACAAATTATGTGGAATCTCTAACAACACCTTTTAAGGTCTTGCCAAGCACCACGTTTGGGCACTGACCGAAATCATTACTATCTACCTGCATTTACTTATGCAGCAGTGACCCCCTGAAATCACAGGACTTGAGCTGGAAGGTCACCTAAGGACCCAATGCCCACAGTGTACAGTCAGTAAACAGGTGAATTTGCTCCTCCAAGGTCATATTAGCTAACTGCAGAATCTTGACCATAATCTGGTCTCCTAATACCCAGCTGACCATTATTTCTATGCGACCCCGTAGACTGCAACATGCCAGGTTTCCCTGATTTTCACCATCTCCCAGAGCTTGCTCAAACATATCTCCATTGACTTGGTGATGCCATCCAACCATCTCGTCCTCGGTCGTACCCTTTCCCTCCTGCCTTTCCCAGCATCAGTGTCTTTTCCAATGGAAGATGGTAGATTTAAATGCCCTGGAGTATAGCCCAAGGGACTTCCCCAGTGGCTCAGTGGTAAAGAATCCACCTGCAATGCTGGAGACACAGGACATGCGAGTTCAATCCCTGGATCAGGACAATCTCCTGGAGGAAGGCATGGCAACCCACACCAGTGTCCTTGCCAGGAAAATTCCATGGACAGAGGAGCCTGTAGGGCTATAGTCCATAGGGTCACAAAGCGTCAGACAAGACTGCAGTGACTGAGCCACACACACAGCCCAAAATAAATGAAAGGAACAATATCAATATAAAATAAATACAATCATCCAAGTCTTCAGGGCACAAACTAGTCGTAGCTATTGTCAGAAGAAAATTTTTGCATATTCAAGTAGACACCTGTTATGAGCTGAATGGTGTCCCCTCCAGAAAAGATATGTGAATCCTAACCCTTAGTACCTTAGAATGTGACCTTATTTAGAGAGAAGGTCTTTACAGAAGTAATCAAGTTAAAGTGAGATCTGTGGGGTGGGCCCTCATTCTATGACTGGTGTCCTTATAAACAGGGAAGGTTTGGACAGAGATGCACACAGAGGAAAGATGGTGTGAAGATGCAGAGAGAACATCACATACAAGCCAAGGAACACCTAAAGTACCAGAAGCTTCAAGAGAGGAATAATCATATCCTCTCGGACAGCACTTTGCCAACACATTGATTTTGGACTTCTAGCCTCCAGGACACAGAGAACAGAACAATCAATTTCTGCTATTTAAGCCAGCCAGTCTATGATAATTTGTTATGGCAGCCCTAGGAAATAATACAACATTTTATGACCAAGGCCGAGTGCCGACAAATTGATGCTTTCACTACATACAAGCCAAGGAACACCTAAAGTACCAGAAGCTTCAAGAGAGGAATAATCATATCCTCTCGGACAGCACTTTGCCAACACATTGATTTTGGACTTCTAGCCTCCAGGACACAGAGAACAGAACAATCAATTTCTGCTATTTAAGCCAGCCAGTCTATGATAATTTGTTATGGCAGCCCTAGGAAATAATACAACATTTTATGACCAAGGCCGAGTGCCGACAAATTGATGCTTTCACACTGTGGTGCTGGAGAAGATTCTTGAGAGTCCCTTGGACTGCAAGAAGATCCAACCAGTCAATCCTAAAGGAAATCAACCCTGAACATTCACTGGAAGGACTAATGCTGAATCTGAAGCTCCAATACTTTGGCCACCTACTGTGAAGAGCCAACTCTTTGGAAAAGACCTTGATGCTGGGAATGATTGAGGGCAGGAGGAGAAGGGGACAACAGAGGATGAGATGGTTGGATGGCATCATCGACTCAATGGATGTGAGTCTGAGCAAACTCTGGGAAATAGTGAAGGACAGGGAAGCCTGGTGTGCTGCAGTTCAAGGGGTCACAAACAGTTGGACGTGAGTGAGCGATTAAAAACAACAAGGTTTCCAATGACCACCTGCCAGTGCTGGCGGGAATCAACTTCAGGTTGGTAGAGGAATGTTAACAGAGGTATACCGCTTAGCTTATTGCACAAAATAAATCCAAGGGTTTTTCCACTTTATAATATGTAATTCACATATTTATACAAAGGCAAACTTTAATACTTCTCTGTAAATATCACACAGCTACTTTTGCCAAACTAGAGTACAGAAAGTGGTCTCACTCACACACACACACACACTCACACACAGAGTATATTCCTATATTTGGCCTTGAATAGATTGGAAGTTTCCATAGTTGCTGGGACAATGATTCCAACGATTCCTGTCAGTTTAGCAGATGAGATCGGAACAGCTGCATCTTCAATACACATCATTGTCTTTAAAAGATGCTCAGAGTGAATTACAATTAAATTACAGAGCTGTCAAAAAGGGTTATAATTATAGTATTTATTCACTACATTTACAAGGCCAGACATACACAAAAGGAACTGAAAGCTGAAAAGAGACACACAAACCCATTCCACATTCCTTACCTCAGCAGGAAATCTGGGTGAGGGGAGAGGGGAAAACGAGGCAGTTATCATGCAAAGAGCCCATTTACTGCGACAACAATGCTTCCTGCTTTCAGAGGGGCTTCGTTCCAGGAGTCGGAGGCACTTTAAGACATCTGGTAGCAAAGGCATCTCTCTTTTACAATCGGAAAAAGGAAGGCAGCAAGGTTGCCATGACTCACCCCCAGTTACAGACAAGTAAGGGAGGAGCTGGGACCTGAACCAAAACAGTAGGCGACTCCCACCAGAGGGCTGCAAGGGGAAATCACAATCAGGGCAGCCGGACCTGACCCCTTGCTTTGCGCTCATCTAGAGGAGGATATTAATTTATCCAACAATTATTTATCATGCAGCTTCGAGAGCCTTGAAAACTGCCCTTCACTTCTCCTGCCACAGCAACACAAGGTAGAAGAGAGGAAGAAAACCCTCAGCTGCCATTTATGCTAGTCAATTCTGCTACTAATCAATAACGCATTCAGAACCACCGAAGAATGGTACAATTCACTTAGTCACCGTCAACCTCAGCATCCGGAAGACAAACAAAGGTAGTAATGCTTATGCAGTGAGCAAACTCCTTGAATACACAAAAGCACTGCAAACTAAAACGCCGTGCATGGTTTCAATCCTGCAATGAACAAATATCTCTCGCTCTCTCTGTAAGACTTTGCATGTAGACTTGTTTTTCAAGACCTCCTGGTTACTTGAGAGAAGACACATAGATAAAGCAAAACAAGGCAGTACACACACAGAATTTGAAAACTACAAACTCAGTCATATAAACAAGTTCAGAGCAAGGAGAAAGTTAACTGATTCTTACCAATCTGTTTCTCACTTGTTTCTGAATATAATCACACAATGGTGGGCTTTCTTAGTACCTTCGGGTTTTCTTCTGTGTTCTAAAATTTTATTTCAATAGGTCACTCAATAGACCCTGCTTTTCCACTAGTCAATGGTATTTCCATTACATATAAAACTCCAGCCCCATCCTCCAACTTAAAATGCTTGCTTGGTGGCAGTGAAATGACTCACTGGGGAAAAGAGAAAACATCTCTAACAGTGCTACCAACAAAAGAATCTATGACTTTGCAAGAGTTCTCTAAATTAAGATGACGATAGCAAACATATGACTGTATCATCCTATCTTAGGCCAGGATAGGAGACTAACTTCTCACTTATTGATCGTGTAATTATTTTCCGATTCAGCGCAAACACGGAATCACAGTTCTTAACATGCCACAGGCAGCCCCTGGCATATCATCAAAATTGACTGCTGATATGGAAACCATTTGCAGTTCATGTCAGATTTTGTGTCTAACTTCTTAATGAGCTAATTATGTCACATAACATTTAGAGCTTTGGTTTTAATACATGATGGGCAGAATGATCTCAGAGATGAGTGAGATGGAGGCTGACAGCTGTAGCTGTCCCCCAGTTTCTACTCTCCCTTTCTTCAACAAGGTCTAACTCCACGATTTTCAGTGAAGTGTCTAGCCATCCACTATGAAGTTTATGGCTAAGGTATGGCTGATGGGATGTAGGAAACTCCCAGGATGTGTGCTAAAAGGAAGGCACACGCCGTTTTCCTCCCCTTCCTCCACTCTGGTGCCAAGAAAGTGCACATGGTGGGAAACGATCCTGGACCACCTTGGTGAGGAACACACACTAAGGCTGGCCAAGTAACAAGGGAGAAGGAATTTAGGTCCCAGATGTCCTTATGGAGCAGGGCCACCATACTGTCCTGGGCCATCTACATCTGAGCTGTTACAAGAGAAAGAAATATGTTCCCATCAAATTTCTGTTATTTGGTGTCTTGGTCTTCATGGTCAAGTTCACATCCTAACTGGTAGAATAAGCACATATCAATTCACACTAACCTAATGACCCAATTTCTTTATCAAAAAACAAAACAATGTGGAAGAGTAAAAAGAAGTTCTGCTTTCAAATAAAAATCAAAGAAAATATTCTTCTAGTCTGCCTTACAAACTTTTAATGGCAGGAACAGCATATTCCTATAAATTCCGAATTTGCCTAGAGAAAAGATGAGCAAGAACCTATGCACACATATTATACATTTTTGTTTATCAGTCAGTTCAGTCGCTAAGTCATGTCTGACTCTTTGCGACCCCATGGACTGCAGCACGCCAGGCTTCCCTGTCCATCACTCACTCCCAGAGCTTCCTCATGTCCATAGAGTTGATGGTGCCATCCAACCATCTCATCCTCTTTTGTCCCCTTCTCCTCCTGCCTTCAATCTTTCCCAGCATCAAGGTCTTTCCAATGACTCAGTTCTTCACATCAGGTGGCCAAAGTATTGGAGTTTCAGCTTCAACATCAGTCCTTCCAATAAATATTCAGGACTGATTTCCTTTAGGATTGACTGGGTGGATCTCCTTGCAGTTCAAGGGACTCTCGAGAATCTTCTCCAACACCACAGCTCAAAAGCATCAATTCTTCGGCACTCAGCTTTCTTTACAGTCCAACTCTCACATCCACACATGACTACTGGAAAAACCACAGCTTTGACTAGCCGGATCTTTGTTGGCAAATCTTTGTTTATAAATCTGTTCACATACAATATCTCTAAGTTCATAAGTACAATACCGAGCCACAGGAGTACCAAAATCTCTTCCAAAATCATAGAGCCTGAATTTCTGCCGTCAGAAATGGCAAAAAAAAATCAGAAATAGATCTGAGGATCCAAGCAAGCAAATATAGTATTTTTTTTTTTTACTTTATTTAATGAGTGCCAGAGTTTTAGTTTCCAGTCCTCTCTTCAACATACTCACACATTCATGCTCACACACACACACATGCTCACACACATACACATGCACAGCATCGGGAAGTCATAATGTTTACACAGGCTATAAAAATGCTTAGAAAAGTTCACGGGGGCTTAGTGTGTTTCAGATGACTTTCCCCAGTCCCGTTCCTGGGTATGATGACTACAATCTGAATAGCAGGCGGGACGGTCGGGTAGTGACTCAGCTCAGTCCTTCTGCTGCTCTATTATGACTTCCTGGGAGGAACATATGCAGGCTTTTAAAAGGCCAATATAAACAGATCCCAACTTCCATACTCTGGTATATGCACTATTTATTTTTGGTGGGTAGGAAAATGAAGAGAAACTAACATCCTTTTAACATGTCAAAATCCAGTTTTAAAAAACCCTCTCAAGGGACTTTCACGATGGGGCAGTGATTAAGACTCCATACTCCCAATGTGGGGGCCCCAGGTTCCATACCTGGTGAGGGAACTAGACCTTACATGTTGCAACTAAGAGTTCACATGCCAGACTACAATTTCTGCACAACTAAAGCTTATACATGCTGTAACCAAGACCTGGTACAGCTAAATAAATAATAAACAAAGATTTTAAAAAAACCAACCCTCTCAAGAACACGACTTCATTTGTTCTTCTCTTCTCTCGCCTCAGTCCTCACCCTTCCCCAGCTTACTCTGGAGCAAATCTAGCCATAAATTATAAAATACTATAGAGGGTGTAACAATTCATCTTTCTCTTTTTATATTTCATTCATTTCTTTGCTTAAACATATACCATCTTAAGACTTGGAGGCTAACCCCTCTAACTTAGAACAGAAAGAGTCTAACAGATCTGTTTGCCTACCCTTAGTAGATGGATCCCAATAATGGATGACTTTTATTCATAAGAAAAAGAAATTTGAAAATAAATGAGCAGTCCCGCCGCGCGTAACCAGAATGAACTAACTGCGGCTAGCAAACCAGACTGTGGGATAGCTTCCACACGAAAAGCTCAAACATAAGACCAGGTCCGCACATGGAACAAAGGGCGGAAAAGAACTAGCCGGCTGCAGACCATCCCCCGCCGGCGGCAGGCAGCCAGAGCCGGAAGGGCTGGAAGGGGGCAATCGCAGCCCCGGAAGACTTTACCTACCAAATCGCAAGCAGGCTTCTTTGCTAAGACTGCTGGGGGTTCTGGACAGTCACCATCCGCCTCACAAGAGGTGCCAGCGGTACACCCAGAAAACTGAGCGGCAGATACCAGAAAGGCGACAAGTCGCAGCTACCGTGCTCGCCAAATACCTGAGCTACTTGGACCTGGGAAGGGCACAAAACGCAGTCCCAACTGAACCTGCGCAGCTGAAGGCTACCTGAGCGCCGAACCTGAGTGGCTTAGATCCGGGAAGGGCATGCAGCCTGGGGCCGGCCTCAGACGGCTCCCGGCGGAGCAACGTAGAGCCTGAGCGGTTTGTGCGCAGCGAGCAGGGTCAGGTCCAGCAGGGCTGAGACACTGCAGGCACACGATAGTGTTATTTGTTTGCAGCATCCATCCCTCCCCACAGCTCAACTGAACAAGTGAGCCTGAGAAAACAAACAAACAAACAAAGTGTCCATCACCACCCCCTCTGTGACAGGACAGGAATCAGACACTGAAGAGACCAGCAAACAGAAGTTAAAAAAAAAAAAGAAAGCACCTTGGAACTGACCCCACACAGCCCACAACACCAGAGAAAGGGTCAGACATATCTTTACTATTTTTACATAGTGTCTTTTAAAAAATTCTCCATTTTTATCTCCTCTGCTTGCTCTGATGTTGAATTTTGAATGTCAGTATCAGATGTGGAAACAGATACTTTTACATAATATATTTTATGCTCTAAAACTCTACAATCTCCAAACCAAAGCATACTGTAAAAATTATTATAAGCCTAAGTGAATGGAGCTATCATTGCATTCACCTATATGTCCTTACTGAATGTAATTTGAAAACAAGTCTGAAATTTTACATTGTGAGGATTAAGATTGTTGGTTTACAAGGCCCATGTGTCTTAGATATGTAAAAAAAAAAATCAACAAAGTACCATATTTCTTATTGTTCGCAATCTTATTTTAATTGTTTCATAACAGTAAAAGATGCTTTAAATAACTATTTTGTTAAATTTGCAAGGATGTTTTCCCCTCTTTCACACTGAATATAATTATTGCACTCTCTTTTTTTGATGTTAAAGTGTTTTAACCACTCTATCCTCAGTTTCCTGCAATTATGATTGAGAGAAGAATTCTGGGTGGTCCATTAGCTTGCTGTTCAGTTCCTTGAAGAAATTGTGACTATTTCATGGAATTGATATTCCAATTTAGTTATGACTCTGCCTTATAAGGGCTTCTCTGATAGCTCAGTTGATAAAGAATCTCTGGGTTGGGAAGATCCCCTGGAGAGGGGAACAACTACCTACTCCAGTTTTATGGCCTGGAGAATTCCACGGACTGTATAGTCCATGTGGTTGCAAATAACTGGACACAACCGAATGACTTTCACTGCCTTACACAGAGAATCCTAAAGGAGAGATATTTCAAGGTAGTACTACGGAAAGAATTATTGTGATACTGGCAGAAACCAGAAAGGTGAAATGGAAGGCTTCTTTAAATTAAATTCCAGATATAGGAAATTTAAAAATATAGTGTGATATTTAGCACTGATACCTTGAAATATATTGGAGACTTATGACAAAAATTCAGAAGTCAGATAAGTATATTTTTAGCTTTATCAATACATAGTCATTAATGAGTATTAAAAAAAAAAAACTTGAAAAGAAATGTAGAGCAAGAAAAGCCCTTTCTCTTTAAACTAAAGGGAATATCCACATTTGGGAAGTTGTAGGAGATAGGAAGAATAAAAGAAAAGCAGGCCCTGACAAGGGCCACAAAAGAAACTTATAATTATTGATAAACTGGATGCTATAAGGCATGAGACTCTTAGAACAAGTCCAGAGGGAACAGTTCATAATCTTGAAAACAAGATATGATCCTGAGATCGGAAAACCGACCCCAGACTGTTTCTCAACTGGTGTCTCAGAGTCACATGTTTTACGTATCTGGTGGAAAAATCTATAGATAAGGATATTAGTTACTGATTTGTTATTGATTACTGTTTCCTAATTACTCAATGGTTAATGATCATTTTGTTCTTTGGCCCCGAAGGCCACATGAGTTACAGTTTAACTCCCCACATATTCTTTCATTCACGGCTGAAAGTATAATAAAGCTGGCTGGGATTCAGTTTTGGCACCTTCACCTTAGAGCAGTGTTGGTCCCCTGGTCCTCGCTTTTCTCTAAATCCTTGTGTCTTGTCTCTCATTCTCTCATCATATCACACTTTCAAGAACCCTGCTTGTCAAACTGGTCTCGACAGGAAATTAGCAAGGAGAGAATGTAAAAGTTCTGAAAGGTATGACTGGTAAAAGAAATGATTTTAGGTGAAAAGATCTTTTTCAAGGATGAAGAGTTGGTCAGAAGTGACACATACTTCAGTAAAATTTACAAAAACTAAAGCTAGAAGAGTACATTTTATTATTTAGTAGAAAAGCAATTAGAGATTTAAAGTGTATATTTATATATGGCAATATGTATATGATTGCATGCTCAGTTATGTCCAACTCTTTGCGACCTCATGGTCTGTAGCCTGCCAGGCCTCTCTGTTCATAGAATTTTCCAGACAACAATACTGAGTGCAATGCCATTTCTTCCTCCCAGAGATTTTCCCCACCCAGGGAATGAACTCGTGTCTGCCATACTTCTCCTGAATCTCCTGCATTGCAGGCAGATTCTTTACCACTAAGCCACCAGGGAAATCCTGCTTTGGATAAGTTAATCAAATTAAGAATATTAAGAAGAAGAAGCAGTTATAATAAAATAAAGATAGTTGGCAGAGAACATTAAATTGAGAATTTTATGGACAAAGATTTCTATTTTTGCCTTTGACTGTTGAATATCTCATCAGCCCTCTCGAATAAAGTTGTTCACACAGTACCTTTCTTTTCTTATATTTATCTTTTTTTTTTTTTTTAAGTCAGTGTGTCTAATCTGGTGACCTTACCTGTTTCTTGGCAGTAATGGAGGCTGAAATCATAAAGAAGGAAACTTCTTTCAACATATGAAGTGTGTTCTGAAAGTGCTAGGTAGCTAAAGAAGCTCTTTGACACTGTGTACTCTGATATCATTTCTGTTTGGGTGAAGTATAAAACTCATTATGTGGAAGAGTGTCAAATTCTAAAAATAGAGCTGAGAAATTCAAATTCAGGAGAGTCTTAAGCATCAGACTAATGAATTGAGACTGTTTGGCAAATGATGTACTGTCAAGGAAACAAACAATATAATAGTGTATTTTTTTCAGAAGATTAATTTGGCAATAATATATGAACGAGAAATCAGAGCAGAATCAAAGTAGTGAAGAGGTTTTTTCAACAGTGAAATGATGATATCTTACAAGTTCTGTTTTTTTCAGCCCTGGTGGCAGCAGAAATAAAAAGAGGTGGAGGACAGTACAATCATGTAAACTGTGCAAGCTGATTTTAAAGTACTTGACAACAATGTGAAAAAAAAATGGTTTAAAAGTTGAGGCTGGTTCACTATGTTAGGTATATGAAAAAGAGGAGAGCAAGGGGATGAATTAGACTTTTGTCTTAATAAAGATTTGTAGTGGAACACTCAGTGGATATTTAGTATTGAATAATAGACATTAGCAAGGAAGGGGCTAAGTATATGGTAAAGCAAGCATTTTAACATATAAATGTTGGGAAGAGAAATACACCTTTTTCTGAGACCAGATGATAGAATAAGAGATAAATATGGTAAAAGAAATTTGCTGAGTTTGGGAGAATATTACCTGAGGAAGTTCATATTGGGAGTTGTTATTAAAGTGTGTGTAAATTGGGGATTTAAAGTGATACGTTAGTTGCTCAGTGGTGTCCAGTTCTTTGCAAACTTGTGGACTGTAGCCAGCAAGGCTCCTCTGTACATGGGATTTCCCAGTCAAGAATGCTGGCGTGAGTTGCCATTCCTTTCTCCAAGAGATCTTCCCGGCCCAAGGACTGAACATTTGTCTCCTGCATTGCAGGCAGATACATAACCACTTGAGCTACCAGGGAAGCCCTCTTAAAGTGATATGGTGATGTGTAAATTTTAGTATTACTTTCTTAGAAGTATGTTGCTGCTGCTGCTAAGTCAATCATGTCTAACTCTGTGCGACCCCATAGACAGCAGCCCACCAGGCTCCCCTCTCCCTGGGATTCTTCAGGCAAGAACATTGGAGTGGGTTGCCATTTCCTTCTCCAATGTATGAAAGTGGAAAGTGAAAGTGAATTCGCTCAGTTGTGTCTGACTCTTGGTGACCCCATGGACTGCAGCCTACCTGGCTCTTCCATCCATGGGATTTTCCAGGCAAGAGTACTGGAGTGGAGTACCATTGCCTTCTCCATGGAAGTATGTTAGAGAATGAGAAAAAATGTGTGAACTGAATATATTTTGCAATAGTGAGTCCCACTAAAAAATGAATGCCATGTTTTTTGAAGGAATATTTGCCAGATGACTCAGTTCAGTTCAGTTCAATTCAGTAGGTCAGTCATGTCCGACTCTTTGCGACCCCATAAATCACAGCACGCCAGGCCTCCCTGTCCATCACCAATCTCTCAGAGTCACATCCATCGAGTCAATGATGCCATCCAGCCATCTCTTCCTCTGTTGTCCCCTTCTCCTCCTGCCCCCAATCGCTCCCAGCATCATAGTCTTTTCCAGTGAGTCAACTCTTCGCATCAGGTGGCCAAAGTACTGAAGTTTCAGCTTTAGCATCATTCCTTCCAAAGAAATCCCAGGGCTGATCTCCTTGCACTCCAAGGGACTCTCAAGAGTCTTCTCCAACACCACAGTTCAAAAGCATCAATTCTTTGGTGCTCTGCTTTCTTCATAGTCCAACTCTCACATCCATACATGACCACAGGAAAAACCATAGCCTTGACTAGATGGACCTTAGTCGGCAAAGTAATGTCTCTGCTTTTGAATATACTATCTAGGTTGGTCATAGCTTTTCTTCCAAGGAGTAAGCATCTTTTAATTTCATGGCTGCAGTCACCATCTACAGTGATTTTGGAGCCCCACAAAATAAAGTCTGACACTGTTTCCCCATCTATTTCCCATGGAATGATGGGACTGGATGCCATGATCTTCATTTTCTGCATGTTGAGCTTTAAGCCAACTTTTTCACTCTCCTCTTTCACTTTAATCAAGAGGCTTTTTAGGTCCTCTTCACTTTCTGCCATAAGGGTGGTGTCATCTGCATATCTGAGGCTATTGATATTTCTCCCGGCAATCTTGATTCCAGCTTGTGTTTCTTCCAGTCCAGCGTTTCTCATGATGTACCCTGCATGTAAGTTAAATAAGCAGGGTGACAATATACAGCCTTGATGTACTCCTTTTCCTATTTGGAACCAGTCTATTGTTCCATGTACAGTTCTAACTGTTGCTTCCTGTCCTGCATATAGGTTTCTCAAGAGGCAAGTCAGGTGGTCTGGTATTCCCACCTCTCTCAGAATTTTCCACAGTTTATTGTGATCCACACAGTCAAAGGTTTTGGCATAGCTGGAAGACTCAGCAGGCAAATAATCTGCCTGTGATGCAGGAGACACAGGAGACATGAGTTCAGTCCCTGGGTTGGAAAGATCCCCTGGAGGAGAAAATGGCATCCCACTCCAGTATTCTTGCCTTGAAAATTCCATGGACATAGGAACCTGACAAATTACATAGTTCATGGGGTCACAAAGAGTCTGATACAACTAAGTTCATGGTACATATATATGACTTCATGTATTTAAATCTTTAATCAGCAATAATATATGGCCTAGAAGTAGAGAAAGGGCAATAAACTCTGGGGAAATCTGAGCTTTGGATGGGTGCATTGGTAGAAATAAAGATCATGATGCATTCTGGAGTCAATTACAGTTAGAGATTAAAGAGCTGAGTAAATTGGCAGAGTTGAGTGATGGGAAAGTGAAAGTGAAAGTCACTCAGTCATATCCAACTCTTTGTGACCCCATGGAATTCTCTAGGCCAGAATATTGGACTGGGTAGCCTTTCCCCTCTCCAGGGGAATCTTCCAAACCCAGGGATTGAACCCAGGTCTCCCTCATTGCAGGCAAATTCTTTACCAGCTGAGCCACAAGGGAAGCCCAAGAAAAGTGAATTGGGTAGCCCATCTCTTCTCCAGTGGATCTTCCAGACCCAGGAATTAAACCAGGGTCTCCTGCATTGCAGAAGAATTCTTTACCAACTGAACTTTGAGGGAAACATTTGGAGTTTATGGTAAAAATACAAAGAATAAGTTTAGTGAACCTGAAAGAAAGAAATGAAAAGAGGTTTATAATAAGAGAAAGCATATAATATAAGATCTTGGAGGTGGAGAGGTTCTGTGTGATGTTCAAGCTGATGAGAATATGATGTGGGGCTTGAAAAACATAACAGATGTTAATAAATTACTAAATAGAGCATGGATTGGCAATAGGAAATATGGGATTGAAAGGATAATAGGGAGCATGGAAAAACAACAAAAATGATCCAGGTTTCGTTTTAGCTGAAGTCACATTTCTGAGGGATTCCTTGTGTTTAGTAGATAAGAATGTTACAAAACCCCTAAAAGGATCCTAAACAGCATGCTGCTACTGCTACTGCTGCTAAGTCACTTCAGTCGTGTCCGACTCTGTGTGACCCCATAGAGAGCAGCCCACCAGGCTCCCCCATCCCTGGGATTCTCCAGGCAAGAATACTGGAGTGGGTTGCCATTTCCTTCTCCAATGCATGAAAGAGAAAAGTGAAAGTGAAGTCACTCAGTCTGTCCGACTGTTAGCGACCCCATGGACTGCAGCCCACCAGGCTCCTCCGTCCATGGGATTTTCCAGGTAAGAGTACTGGGGTTAGGTGCCATTGACTTAAAAGTATCAGGAGAAGGCTGAGCTTTTAAGGTTGAAATGAACACATTCACAGGTAAACAAGGTTTAAATAGGATGAGACAGACAAGATGAATATGAAGTTACTGTTTTGTCACTTAGGAATCCACCTTTTTATCCTTATCCCCTTTAGCAATATATCTCCTAATTGATACTGGAAGCCAGTGAAAAGATGAATTTTTAAAAAATTTTGTTATTGTTTTACATTCCATGTTCTCTTGTTCTAAGGATGTCTATGTATAAAATTAAGCCAATATATACATACTTTTAAAGGATACAATGTTAAATATAGAATATATTTTAAAATGTATATTTTTATTCAATAATAATTTATCACCTAATTAACTTTTCTATGTACCCCTCCACCTACTTCTTTAAACATATCCTGATTTCTGAACTCTGTCTTTTTGCCTGTACCGTGTGGCACATAGGATCTTAGTTCCCAGACCAAGGATCAAACTTGTGCCCCCTGCAGTGGAAATGTGGAGACCTGATCACTGGCGTGTTTATGCTCAGTCACATCTGACTCCAATGTCTATGGAATTTTCCAAGCAAGAATACTGGTGTGGGTTGCCATTTTCTACTCCAGAAGATCTTCCCCACCCAGGGATAAAACCCATGTCTGCTATGTCTCCTACTTGGGCAGGTGGGTTCTTTACCAACTGCACCACCTGAGAAACCCCCTAACTGGACCTCCAAGGAATCCCCTCTCCATTCTCTTCTATTCTTTAGCCAAATTCTTGTGATTTATAACTATCTTCTGAGAAGGCAATGGCACTCCACTCCAGTACTCTTGCCTGGAAACTCCCATGGACGGAGGAGCCTGGTAGGTACTGGAAAAAAACACGCAGCCTAAAAGTCGAGATGTATGTTTTATTTGACAGACACTCTGAGGCTTCAAACAAACCCTCAAGACAGTACTCTCAGGTCACTCTGAGGGGTGGCTCTAAAGAGGCAAGGGGGGAGCCAGGATACATAAGAGTTTTTGCAACAAAAGTCATGTACTCAGAACATCCAGTCAATTCAGTATCAGTTCAGTCTCTCAGTAGTGTCTGATTCTTCATGACCCCATGAACCACAGCATGCCAGGCCTCCCTGTCCATCACCAACTCCCAGAATTCACCCAGACCCATGTCCATTGTGTCAGTTATGCCATCCAACCATCTCATCCTCTGTCATACCCTTCTTCTCCTGCCCTCAATCTTTCCCAGCATAAGGGTCTTTTCAAATGAGTCAGCTCTTCTCATCGGGTAGCCAAAGTATTGGAGTTTCAGCTTCAACATCAGTCCTTCCAATGAACATACACACACACACACACACACACACACACACAGACACGCACACATATCTCAAGCTAAGGAATTTAGTGCTTTTTGGTGTATATGAAGATGCAAATGTCTGGGCTCTCTGAAATCATTCATTTGATATGCACATTACAATCTGGAGCCAGTATCCTCCATATCCTGTGTTTTCTCATCCTGAGTTTCCTCAGGGTGCACTACTGTGGTGGCTGCAGTGGTTGACTGCTACAAGGGCAGAGGGAGTGCAGGCTGGGTGCAGGCATCCTGTGTCCATCTTGAGTTCTCTCAGCACTCATTGTCAGGGAGGCTGTGATGTGATGGCTTGATGACAGCAACATCCTTTGTTTACTGATATGACAGCCAATATTTTTTATTCACACTCTCTAGTATTTGTTAGTATTTTTATACTTAACATATTCTTCACTGCTCATACTTAAAATATATCCTGACTTTTTTATACTTTTTCTTCCTTGCATATGAAATGGTAAATTTACTCATCTTTAGATTCTCTGAATTGCCTTACATCAAGTTTTATAGATAATAAACTCCCATATTTGCTTGAAGATTTGCTATAATAATGACTATAGTTTTTCATTTGATCCCGTGTCTCCTTTTAATTTATTCAGCTATATCATCTTTCAGTTGTACCATATATTCTGAACATATTAATGTAGTGTCATTCATTTTCATTATTTGTCTCCATACCTCAGTGGCATCACTGATTCGATGGACACAATTTTGAGCAAGCTCCAGGAGTTAGTGATGGACAGGGAAGCCTTGTGTGCTACAGTCCATGGGAGTCGCAAAGAGTCAGACATGACTGAGCGACTGAAATGAACTGATACCTCAGAAAATGGGGTTTTAAATACACTAGAGAAAATCTTTTTTTCTGATCATATTTATATTAACTCACTGGTGAATTTGCCTTTAAATATTTATACTTCCTGTGGTGATATTTGAATTATAGTAACAGTGGCAGTAATTGTAGTTTGCCTCACATAATCTGTACTACCACTTTTAAATGATTTCAAATAAATTTGTCTCCTCCAACAAACAGAAGTATTTTAAGTATTTTAATCACAAGAATATCAAATTATTTCAAAAAATGTTTTAAAAAGGATAATGCGTTCTGATTAGAGAATTCATAAATAATTTTAACCTAACTATATAATGTAAATTTTAAAACATCTAAAGTATCAATTATATTTGAGTAAATAGTGGTTCTATAATAGTTACTGGTAATCCCTGCAANACAAGAATATCAAATTATTTCAAAAAATGTTTTAAAAAGGATAATGCGTTCTGATTAGAGAATTCATAAATAATTTTAACCTAACTATATAATGTAAATTTTAAAACATCTAAAGTATCAATTATATTTGAGTAAATAGTGGTTCTATAATAGTTACTGGTAATCCCTGCAACAAAGACTTGTTTTCATTTAAGAAAAATTTTTCTGGAAGAAAAATTTAGTAATAATGTATATTATTATAGCATAACCTTGACAAAATTTCTATTATAAATGTCAATATAAATAAAAGTGATCTTAATATTTTTTGAGATTATTAAAACAAAGCAAATGCAAATATTTGATATTATACCATGATGCCATCCATGTCAGGTTAAACATTGAACAGTTTACTCCTATGACACTAGATTGATTTTTGTTTGTGTAATCTACTTTGTACATGTTCTCAGACCTAACTAGCCTGGCAGGCAGTAGCAAAATATAAATAAAATAATATCAGAATACTATCTCTTGCTTGAAATTGTTATAAAACATAAACCTCCAGATTATGAGATTGGTATTGTTACCAATATTCATTTTCAAATGAGAAAAACAAAAGATACCCTTTGTGAGATATATCACAGTTTGAATTCTTCAGATGAAGAAGCTAAACTTCTTGAGATGAAGGTTAGGGTACAAGAAGTTTATTAGTAATGGCCCTTGAAATTGATATCTGTGAAAGTCCAGCTTTGATGCAGTCTGAAAGCCTCAGCAGACTTTACAGGAATTCTGGAACTAAAATTGACCTGTCAAAATTGTCCCAGGTTGGACTGAAATTGAAATGGTTCCAAGTTTATAGCCCTGCCCTCAATACATATGGCCTCTAGGAAGGGTGTGACCTTGGAAGAAATAAGTCTCAGCTCAAACAATCCCTTAAGGACTGACAGCTGCAGGCTTTCAGCCAACAGCACTGCCAATAGCTGAGCAATAAGTCCCTCTTTGACAGTGCATCTGAGCAGAGCATCTCTATGTTCATGACAGGGTTGCTTGATGAAAATCACATAGTTACTTGAAGAACCAAGAGTCAAATAAATCATATTTATATCCAAAGTAGTATACTACAAATCCCTCATCTTCCTCTCCTTTCAGGTCCTGAGAGCTGCCCACTAAGCCAAAAGCCTTTACCTTCAATCTAACTATTGCTTCTATTGATGGTACCATAGTTTATTTTTCACTGTCTACTGAGAATGCTCAGGACTATAGAAAGATAATCATCCTCAGGTTCATAAGATCACTTTTTGAGCTTCTAGTACTTTCAGTTTAAGAGAACTTGTAGCTACACAAGCTTATATATTGTATACATGTAAAAATGTATATTTATATATTATATGTATTATATGTCTATGTGTGTGTGTATTTATATATAAAACAGTTACTAAAGTGCATGGAAGCATGCTAAGTTGCTTCAGTCATGTCCAACTCTTTGTGACCCCATGGAGTGTAACCCTCCAGGCTTCTCTTGTCTGTAGGATTCTCCAGGCAATACTGGAGTGGGTTGCCATGCCCTTCTCCAAGGGGTCTTCCTGACCTAGGGATTGAACCTGTGGTTCTTTTGTCTCCTGCATTGGCTGGCAGATTCTTTACCACTAACACCACCTGGGAAGCCTGAGTAACAGGTATTTATCAGCAACACGAAAACCCTAGTTTGTGAATAGAATGTAGAAAATAGTAGAATGGTCTTGATTCAAAGAACATTTTCATTTCATTGGTTCTTTAATCACAATTCCTTTGGAAACTGAGACTGTCAGATCATAGATTTTATGCTTATCTACTTCTACTCTCAAAATAATTCCTTCTCCCTGGTATCCACCAGCATCTTTAGACTATGGATCTGGATTCTCTAACTCAACTCAGGGTTTTCTCCCAAACTTTTTATGTCGTACTAGATGAAAGCCATTGATTTTTTTTTTTCTGAATTTTTACTCATGTGCTTCAACAATTATAGAACTTTACTTACTATCTTTCCCGTGGGACTTACAGGTGTTCATATAAATAAAATTCTGGTTGATCATGGTACCGTACCAGTCTTTGAGTTGCCCAGAATTTGGTGTGTTCTGTTCTGAGAAATCTACTCTGGGACCATAGAAAAGAGAAATCTCTTTTTCATGATCATCATTCTACAAAGTAATTAATATATTTTATCAATTTATGCTACCAACAACTGAAGCAATTTTCTTATCTGCATTTTCTGGATACAATTAAATCTTCAAAGGGTTAAATTACAAAGTGTAATTACTCAATAACCTAACTTAAATTCAGATCTTTTGGACTCCAAAATTTATGCTTTTAACTANATATATTTTATCAATTTATGCTACCAACAACTGAAGCAATTTTCTTATCTGCATTTTCTGGATACAATTAAATCTTCAAAGGGTTAAATTACAAAGTGTAATTACTCAATAACCTAACTTAAATTCAGATCTTTTGGACTCCAAAATTTATGCTTTTAACTAGTAACAATGTATTTAATTATGTATACAAAATGAATAAACAGTTAAACGCTCAAGATAGGTTTTGAATACTTTGCCTTTTCACATTAATTTTAGGAATAGACATGGGTTACATTAGCTAATTTTGTATTAAAATTTAAATTTATTTTAGAGGTATCTTATATTTTCTAAAATTAAGTATTATTTTACAGTTCACATCTCACCATTTTCTCTCTATTTTGACTCAAATTGCTCAGAACTGCCTAAATATTAACTAGTGTGAAGTGCTTTCAAATACACTCTGTATCTATTTTGTTCAACTTCGAGAAATAACTTTTATAATCCCCATTTGCATGGAGATTATAAATGCTTTTCAGAATTTAATTATGTGTCCAAGTGAAAACTCCACATTGACTTCCTGTAGTATAAATGATAGAGATGTTGGAGCTGAGGAGTTTGACAAAGAGAATTTGGTAAGATAAGGACAGCTTTTCGAATTACCACAGACATGTTATGCTAAAGGTTTCACTACTGCAAAATGTGTATCTGTCTCTTCAGCCTCTGATATTTTTCCTAACTGCTTGCCACCTATTTGCTGCACTATTTGGCACAAACTGTAGGTTTTTAACTATTGCCACACTCCATTTCCAAAGAAGTATGTGTATTACTCAGGACAGGTTAGAATATGCTGAAGAATCAAGTAAAACCCTAAATGCTGATGGCTGATACTTTAAATGTTTACTTCTCACTGAAGCATCATCTGATTCACATCAGTTGACATGCTAGGTGTCTCTCCTCCAAGTATTGACTCATGGGTTTAAACCATTTCTTGTTTTTTTAGTCATGCTCTTGAAGAACATGGCTTTCAAGGTAACCATGATAGAAGAGAGGGCCAGAAAGCTTGAGAGGTGTTTTAAATTGCTAGAGCAATGAATTTTTGCATCTGTTCTATCCATATTATGTATGCAGTCATATGACCAACATAATTTCAAGGATGACTAGAAAATCTAGAGGAGCACATGGAAACAGTTTCTGCCCCAGTCTCTTGTTGAATTATCTTGCTAAATTTTGAAATCTGATGAAACTTATAAAAATGTTACTATTAAGATAACTGGAGCAATTTTGGATTAGAAAATCTGTGAGATTGACTCCAGGATTGTTTGTTATGGCTTAGTCACTAAGTTGTGTCTGATTCTTTTTTGCAACCTCATGGACTGTAGCCCACTAGGCTACTTTGTCCATGGGATTTCCCAGATAAGAATACTGGAGTGGGTTGCCATTTCCTTCTCCAGGGGATCTTTTTGACCCACACTGATACTCACATTTCCTTCATTGGCAACTGGGCTCTTTGCCACTGAGCCACCAGAGAAGCCCCATATGTCAAGGAACATAATAATATTTATGTCCTTAGAAACTCCTAGTTGCAAGACTAACCCTTATTAAACTTGTTTTATAAAATCATGATTTTATGCTTGGAGGAGAGGTAGCATAGGAAAACAGGTATTAGAAAGTTGGTGGAGTTGGGCCATAGATCCTGATATAACTGTGATCTAACCTGACACATTATGTAAGCTTTCCATGTCTCATTGCCCTCATAGATTAAGTGGAGAAGGTAGCTGATGTGTTCTCTAGATGCTCTTTTATTCCTAGACTTCTATGGCTTCAGCTGTCTCAGAGGGCAGGACAGCAGTGGTTAAAGGCATAAACGTTAATGTCAGAATTCCTTGGTTTTCATTTAATCCTGACATTACTTATTAGCAATATGAGTTTAAAAAACCTTTCTATGCATTTCAGTTTTTTTTCCACATGATTTTTCCTCTTAATATGTTTCTTGAGAGGATTAAATGACTCAATATATGAACATATATATGTGAAAGTGAAAGTTGCTCAATAGTGTCCAACCCTTTGTGACTCCAGGCCAGAATACTGGAGTGAATAGGCTTTCCCTTCTCCAGGGTATCTTTCCAACCCAGGGATCAAACCAAGGTTTCCTTCATTGCAGGCAGATTCTTCACCGGCTGACCTACCAGAGAAGCTCAAGAAAACTGGAGTGGGTAGCCTATCCCTTCTCCAGCAGATCATCCCAACCCAGGAACTGAACTGGGGGTCTCCTGCATTGCAGGTGGATTCTTTACCAACTGAGCTATGAGGGAAGTCCTCATATGTGTGGGACTAGAACATAATATTTAATGTTGTGTGACCTCATGGATTGTAGCCCATCAATTCCATTCCTCTGTCAATGGAATTCTCCAGCAAGAATACTGGAGTCGATAACCATATCCTTCTCTAGGAGATCTTTCCAACCCAGGTATTGAATCCAGGTCTCTTGCACTGCAGATGGATTCTTTACCATCTGAGACACCAGGGGAGTCCATAATACTTCACACTTTTAGTTATTATTTTAATCTGAGGAAAACCTCTGAAGGAAAACTTGGTGGCTTGTCAGAAGCACACAGCTATTTGAGAGCAAAACTGGAAATACAATAGTGATTTTAGTTCTTTCTACTTCTACTAG
>SJYX01006626.1:0-168448 GCA_006410675.1 Oreotragus oreotragus | reverse complement strand
TTTATTTTTTTACACGAACTCCCAAACATGAACCCCCCTCCCACCTCCCACCCCACATCTTCCCTCCAGATCATCCCCATACACCAGCCCCAAGCATCCTGCATCCTGCATTGAACATAGACTGGCAATTCATTTCTTACATGATAGTATACATATTTCAATGCTATTCTCCCAAATCATCCCTCCCTCTCCCTCTCCCTCTCCTTCTCCCTCAGAGTCCATAAGTCCACTCTACACATCTGTATCTCTTTTGCTGTCTTGCATACAGGGTCCTCATTACCATCTTTCTAAATTCCATATATATGTGTTAGTATACTGTATTGGTGTTTTTCTTTCTGGCTTACTTCACTCTGTATAATTTTTAAATGTTTAATACATTTAGTGGAAAAAAGGATGAACAAATTGTACACAAGAAATATGTGCAGTTATTTGTCTATCAATAATAGCTCTATAAAGCTTTAAAAATAATGTAGGAATTTGGGACTGACTTCAGGTCAGACTTGATTTTATTGCCACTGCTTTTGTGTTGAATATGACTAAGAGCCTCCATAAAGATATAAATGCCTGTGGTGGTTTAGTTGCTAAGTAGTGTCCAACTCTCGCAACCCCATAGACTGTAGCCCGCCAGGCTCCTCTGTCCATGGGATTCTCCAGGCAAGAATACTGGAGTAATCAAACCTGAGTCTCTTGCATTGCAGGCAGATTCTTTACTAACTGAGTTATGAGGGAAGCCCCATATAAATGCCTGTTTTGCCTTTTTTTTTTTTTTTTAACTTTTTCTTTTTTGCCATTGCTTTCCTTGTGTATCCCTTGAAGGAATCTTTTAAAATTGTTTAATCATTTAATTACAGTCACTTAAAGGCACACATTGGAGAAGGAAATGGCAACCCACTCCAGTATTCTTGCCTGGAGAATCCCGTGGATGGAGAAGCCTGGTAGGTACAGTCTACAGGGTCGCAAAGAGTCGGACACGACTGAGCGACTTCACGTCACTAAAGGCACACATAAACTGCAGAAAATTTCAGTAGACTGAGAGCACTGCTGCTGATCTCACAAACTGTCTGGCATACTGAGCATAGGTAAAAACGCCAACTTGAATATTGAGGTGCTAGTGGTAAATAGTGGTAAAGAATCTGCCTGCCAGTACAGGAGATGTAAGAGACTTGGGTTCGATTCCTGGGTGGGGAAGATCCCCTAGAGAAGGGAATGGCAACACACTCCAGTATTCTTGCCTGGAGAATCCCATGGACAGAGGAGCCCGGCAGGCTATGGCCCATAAGGTCGCAAAGAGCCGGACATGATTGAAACAATTTAGCACAGACACATGGATAGCTCCTTTTAAAAATAAAAATTCTAAAATGTTATGCCGATACCTGGTTGGACTGTTTTGCACACATTCAGAGGCAAACATCTTACTTTGAAGAAAGAGCCTTTAGAATACCCTATCCTTTTGGCATATAATTATGGCAAGTTCCCCCCCCCAAAGTATAATATTCCTGGTGTATGCATGCTTTTTATCTTTCTATCTCAAACTGTTTTCACATATTTTCTCTCTCAGACCTTCACACCTGGTATTTTTAACAGGTTGTGAAGCCTTTGTTTTTTGAGAGTAATTAACACATGTATTGAATCTTAAGGTGTATAAGGCTAGTACTGTGGGTAGTGCTGAGTTGCTTCAGTCATGTCTGAGTCTTTGCAACCCTATGGACTGTAGCCCACCAGGCTCCTCTGTCCATGGGATTCTCTCCATGAGCTCTTCCAGGGGACCTTCCCAACCCAGGAACTGAACCCGAGTTTCTTACGACTCCTCCCTTGAGACGTGGACTAGTGCCACTCGGGAAGCCCTATGCTAGTACCATAATGTTTCTTAAATTTTAATGTACATTGAAATCACCTGGATTTTTTTTAGTACTGATTCTGATTCAGTATGTCTGGGATGAGGGCTATGGTTCTGCATTTCTAATAAGCTCCCAGGTGATGGTAATGATGTTGGTCTATGCTGCTGCTGCTAAGTCACTTCAGTCGTGTCCGACTCTGTGTGACCCCATAGACGGCAGCCCACCAGGCTCCCCCGTCTCTGGGATTCTCCAGGCAAGAATACTGGAGTGGGTTGCCATTTCCTTCTCCAATGCATAAAGAGAAAAGTGAAAGTGAAGTCGCTCAGTCTGTCTGACTGTTAGCGACCCATGGACTGCAGCCCACCAGGCTACTCCGTCCATTGGATTTTCCAGGCAAGAGTACTGGGGTGGGGTGCCATTGCCTTCCCCGGTTGGTCTATGAAGCACACAGAATTCTACAGTCGGAATGTAAAGAGGTGCATAATCTGATATCCACCTTTAAAGGATTTATAATGTAGCCAGGGATGAGTATGGACATGAACAGAACACCCAAGATTTGTGTAATTGTGATATAGCTCTTCTTTTTTAGTGTCTTTTTTGTCCTATTCTCAAGTCACCTAATTTTACCTACCCTCTTGGATGGTAGCAGCAGGTGCCATGTGTTCAAAACTCACCTGGATTTTCTTAATGTACCCTCTCTGGGATTTTCCCTTTGAGAATTAAAATTAATCTATTATTTTAAAATACGTTCAGTTCAGTTCAGTTCAGTCGCTCAGTCGTGTCCGACTCTTTGCGACCCCATGAATCGCAGCACGCCAGGCCTCCCTGTCCATCACCATCTCTCGGAGTTCACTCAGACTCACGTCCATTGAGTCCGTGATGCCATCCAACCATCTCATCCTCGGTCGTCCCCTTCTCCTCCTGCCCCCAATCCTTCCCAGCATGAGTCTTTTCCAATGAGTCAACTCTTCACACGAGGTGGCCAAAGTACTGGAGTTTCAGCTTTAGCATCATTCCTTCCAAAGAAATCCCAGGGTTGATCTCCTTCAGAATAGACTGGTTGGATCTCCTTAGCATATATTAATGTCTAATCCTTCTCAAATATTATATGGAAATTTGTACCAAGTTGTCTTATGACATAAGCCAGAAGTTTGTATGGTAGAAGATAGTATAAAGACTATGCACATGCTGGAAAATAGACTGTGAGATAGTCCTTGGAGCTGGGAGAAATCTGCCATGTAGTTCTGTGATTAAATATGCATATATTAATGTCTAATCCTTCTCAAATATTATATGGAAATTTGTACCAAGTTGTCTTATGACATAAGCCAGAAGTTTGTATGGTAGAAGATAGTATAAAGACTATGCACATGCTGGAAAATAGACTGTGAGATAGTCCTTGGAGCTGGGAGAAATCTGCCATGTAGTTCTGTGATTAAATACTCAGGATCTGTGGCCTTCCCTGGTGGCTCAGCTGGTAAAGAATCCGCCTGCAATGCGGGAGACCTGAGTTCGATCCCTGGGTTGGGAAGATCTCCTGGAGTAAGGGAATGGCTACCCACTCCAGTATTCTGGCCTGGAGAATTCCGTGGACTGTATAGTCCATGGGGTCATAAAGAGTTGGAAATGACTGAGCAACTTTCATTTCAGTTATATACATAGCACGGTCCCAGAAAGTAAACATTTGCTGAATGAGTGGTATGGTGGGACTGATAGACAGGGAACAAAAATGCAATAAAGGAGCTCTGTTAACCTCGAAATGGACTCATGAAAGGATTAATCATCAGTGATAAATGTTCCTGATCCCCAAAGAGCTGAATGTGTTGTGCTATTCTGAGCAAATTCCATCTATCACTGTTGAGCCATAATAGCTATCCATCTATTATGCTGACTGGTGAAGCTCTGCACCCGCTGAGGTCAGCTTTATGACTTGCTCAGCTCCAGATTGCCACAGTGGCTGTTGCACCATCACTATCACCAAGCCTCCTTCTCTTCACTGTAATTGTCAACATGCAAACAAATGCACTAAATGCACTCACTGCTTCTTCATGCGAAATGAAAAAGAGAAATATGGTGTCATGGTTCTTTCTCCAGGTTTGTCTGCCAAATTTAACTGAGCAATTGAACATAGGTTTTCAAGTCTAATCAATTATTGAATACTGACTGAGTACCAACTTTTCGAAAGTACTTTGTTGGGTCCCTGGGAAACATAAAGATTAGTAAGACCTGGCTCCCACCTTCACACAGCTTACATTATAGTTGTTTTGATAATACACATAACTTTTGGAAAAATCTGTTGTGAGCAGTTGACCAAGTTATTTTTTTACCTTTGTGTTTCCCTACCTAGGAAAAAGTGAAAGTTAGTCTCACAGTCATGTCCAACTCTTTGGGATCCCGTGGACTGTAGCCTGCCCAACTCCTCTGTCCATGGTATTCTCCAGGCAATAATACTGGAGTGAGTAGCCATTTCCTTCTCCAGGGGATCTCCCCGAACCAGGGATCAAACCCGGGTCTCCTGGATTGTAAACAGATTCTTTACCAACTGAGCCACTAGGGAAGTCCAGGAAAAGTGACTGGTAAACAGAGATTGCAAAAATGTTTCTGAAGAATGGTAATTAAATGATGAAATTAAGCAACAGTTTTGGGCAACAATGAAGTACTTTCACAGGACATGATATAACTAACTTTAAAATGAGCTTTGTGTACAGTGATATAGGAATAACATTTCTCAAACTGGGTCCACAGTTTTGCTTCAAGAATATTTTCTTGTCTGTAGATACATGAGAGATACACATGAGTAATTTATATTCAGTTTTCATGTTTGTATGTATTTGACAATATAATTAAATGATTTACAGTAATGTTAGGGGCCCTCAGAAATGTTATTCTTTTAATCAAATATTCAATGTCATGTATGGCTCTTATTTGAATTCTTTTTCAAATAAGCTGTAAAGTATTTTTAAAATTATGGAAGTGTTGAAAATTGTTGCTCAGTTGTATATGACTCTTTGTACCCTCATTCACTGTAACCCACCAGGCTCCTCTGTCCCTGAAATTCTCCAGGCTAGAGTACTGGAGTGGATTGCCATTCCCTTTTCCAGGGGATCTTCCCAACCCAGGGATTGAACCCGGGTCTCTTGCATTGCAGGCGGATTCTTTATTGGCTGAGCCATCAGGGAAGCCCAATTTGAATAATGACTGGATAGTTCATGATCCTAAGAAATCATTGTTATTATTTTTTAGGTGTGATTGTTTTCTTTTTAAAACATATTTGCTTACTTGGCTGCATCAGGTCTTTAGTTGCAGCGTGCAGATTCTTTCATTGCTGTGCAGATTCTCTAGGTGTGGAGCTTGGCCTTAGTTGCTGCTCAGCATGTGGGATCTTAGTTCCCCACCAGGGATCAAACCCACGTCCCCTGCATTGCAAGGTGAGTTCTTAACCACTGGACTACCAGAAAAGTCCAGATTGTTTCTTTTTAAAAAGGATTCTTATCTTTTAAAAATACATACTGAAATAGCTATGAATGAGATGGTGTAATATCTGGGATCTTCTCTGAAATAATCCGGGGGTAAATTGATAGTGGGGCTTCCCTGGTGGCTCAGTGATAAAGAATCGGCCTGCCAAGCAGGAGATTTTGATTCTCCATGGATCAGAAAGATCCCCTGGAGAAAGAAATAGCAACCCACTCCAATATTCTTGCCTAGGAAATCCCATTGACAGAGGAGCCTGATGGGTTACAGTCCAGGGGGTCCCAAAGAGTCAAACACAATTTATCGACTACACAACAGTGAAAAGTTGATAGTATGTGGACGTGCAGACTGCGACAGGTAAGATGGTGGCTTCCCAAAGACATCTATGTCCTAATCCCCAGAAGTTAAGACCGTAGATGGAATTAAGGTTGCTAATCAGTTGACTTTAAGATTCTCCTGGATTAAGCATTTGGACTCAGGGTAATCACAGGAGTTCTTAGATGTGGAAGAGAGAGGTAGAGTCAGAGTCAGACTGATGCAGTGTGACGAAGAATCGGGCGGTCGTTACTAACTTGCAGATGCAAGTGAACCACACACCAAGGAAGGCGAGCAGCCTCCAGAGTCTGGAGCGGGTGAGTGAGTCGACTCTCGTGCAGTGTCTTAGGGAAGGGACTCGGTCTGGTGACAGCACCGTGATTCTAACCCTGCGAGACTCATTCTGGGTTTCTGACTTCCCGAACTGTAGACAATAAATTTGTCTTGTTTTAAGGCTGGCCTAACCCTGACAGCAAAGTTAGAGTGTTTCCTCCTATCACCACTTTGCTTTGAATTTTTGTTTTTGCTTTTTCGTCATAAATGGTTGCTGAATTTGGTCAACTGTTTGTTTGTTTTTTTCTGTATTGTTGAGATGGTTTTACCTGTCTCTCTCTTTTATTTTGATTTTCAACTGTTAAACCTTCCTTGTATTCTTAGAATAATTCC
Organism: Oreotragus oreotragus; assembly: GCA_006410675.1. Classification (NCBI taxonomy): domain Eukaryota; kingdom Metazoa; phylum Chordata; class Mammalia; order Artiodactyla; family Bovidae; genus Oreotragus; species Oreotragus oreotragus. The sequence goes on along the minus strand of SJYX01006626.1, from coordinate 162,158 downwards.
AATTAGATTATGATATAGAAGGCTTTTTATATATTGCTGATTATAATTTGTTTTTCTTTTTTTTAAATTTGCTTTTCTTTTATTAGGGATTTTTATATGTATGTTTGTGAGAGCACTATGCTGGTCTTATAAAATGACTTGGGACACATTCAGTCTTTCTCTGTTATTCAGGAACAGTGTGTAATATTAGTATATATCTTACCATATAGTTGTTCAGTATGGTTTGGGGGAGGGTACAAGTGCTAGAAATTCCTATGTGTTGTTGTTTAGTCACTAAGTCCTGTCTGACTCTTTGTGACCCTGTAACTGTAGCATGCCAGGCACTGTCTCCAGGAATTTTCTCAAACTCTTGTCCATTAAATCGGTGATGCCATCCAACCATCTCATCCTCTGTCTCCTCCTTCTCCTCCTGCCCTCAATCTTTCCCAGCATCAGGAGAAAGATTCCAGTTTCTCATTTTTCCAATGAGAAAAGGACTTTGGCTCTTGCCATCAGATGGCCAAAGTATTGGAGCTTCAGTTTCAGCATCAGTCCTTCCATTGTATATTCAGGATTGATTTCCTTCAGGATTGACTGGTTTGATCCCCTTGCTGTCCAAGGGACTCTCAGGAGTCTTCTCCAGAACCGCAATTCAAAAGCATTAAATCTTCGGCGCTCCGTCTTCACGGCCCAACTCTAACATCCACGCTGCTGCTGCTGCTGCTAAGTTGCTTCAGTCATGTCTGACTCTGTGCAGCCCCATAGACGGCAGCCCACCAGGCTCCTCTGTCCACAGGATTCTCTAGGCAAGAATACTGGAGTGGGTTGCCATTTTCTCCTCCATCTAACGTCCATAGCTTTGACCATATGGACTTTTGTCGGCAAGTGAGGTCTCAGCTTTTTAATATGCTGTCTAGGTTCTTGCCTGGATAATCCCAGGAACAGTGGAGCCTGGTGGGCTGCCATCTATGGGGTCGCACAGAGTCGGACACGACTGAAGTGACTTAGCAGCAGCAGCAGCAGGTTTGTCATAGCTTTCTTTCCAAGGAGCAAGCACCTTTTAATTTCATGGCTACAGACACCATCTGCAGTGATTTTGGAGCCCAATCAAAATAAAATATTTCACTGTTTGCACTTTTCCCCCGTCTGTTTGCCATGAAGTGAAGGGACCAGATACCATGATCTTTGCTTTTTTTGATGCTGAATTTCAAGCCAGCTTTTTCAGTCCCTTCTTTCATTCTCATCAACAGGCTTTTTAGTTCCTCTTCACTTTTTGCCATAAGATTGGTATTGTTTGCATATCCAAGGTTGTTAATATTTCTCCTGGCAGTCTTGTTTCCAGGTTGTCATTTATCCAGGCCAGCATTTCACATGGTGTACTCTGCATATAAGCTAAGGAAAAGACTCTGGAGAGTCCCTTGGACAGCATGGAGATCAAACCAGTCAACCTTTAAGGAAATCAACCCTGAATATTACTCATTGAAAAGACTGATGCTGAAGCTGAAGCTTCAATACTTTGGCCATTTGATGCAAAGAGCTAACTCATTGGAGAAGAACCTGATGCTGGGAAAGATTGATGGCAGGAGGAAAAGGGGAGAAAAAAGATGAGATGGTTGGATGGCATCACCAATTTAGTGGAGCAAACTCTGCAGATAGTGAAGGACAGGGAAGCCTGGCATGCTGCAGTCCATGAAATTGCAGAGCCAGACTTGACTGAGCAACTGAACAGCAACAACAAAGTAGGGTGACAATATACAGCCTGTCGTACTCTTTTCCCAATTTGGAACCAGTCCATTGTTACATGTCCAGTTCTAACTGTTGCTTCTTGACTTGCATACAGGTTTCTCAGGAGACAGGTAAGATGGTCTGGTATTTCCATCCCTTTAACAATTTTCCACAGTTTGTTGTGATCCATACAGTCAAAGGCTTAAGTGTAATCAGTGAAGCATAAGTAGATGTTTTCCTGGAATTCCCTTACTTTCTCTATGATCCAGGGCATGTCATCAATTTGTTCTTTGGTTCCTCTGCCTTTTCTAAATCCAGCTTGTACACCTGGAAGTTCTTGGCTTATGTACTGTTCCTGTCCTTGACTCTTTGTGACCCCATGGACTGTAGCATGCCTGGCTCCTCTGTCCGTGGGATTCCCCAGGGAAGAATACTGAAGTGGGTTGCTATTTCTTGCTCCAGGGGATCTTCTTGACCCAAGGATTGAACCTGTGTCTCCTGCGTCTCCTGCTTTGGCAGGAGGATTCTTTAGCAACTGTGCCACTTGGGAAGCCCAGAAATTCATGTAGTGCCATCTTTTCACTACTGGCTTTTTAAATACTTATTTATACTTTAGTAGTTAATTAGGGTTTACATTATGCATCTATAACTTGTCCCAGTCTACCTTGAATTAATACATAACTTATCTTAAGTTATGTGTAATGTCAGAATCATATAACCCTATCATACTACTTACTTCACTTATTCTTTGTAGTGTTATTGTCACATATTTTAAAGCTATTTATGTTGTAATCCCTCAAATACAGTGTTATAATATTTATATTAAACTCTCCATCATCTTTTAAAAAATAGCATTTCCGGTACTCTTCATTTTTCTTCCTTCAAAACTAAGTTTCTATCTAGTGTCATTGCCTTTTTGTCTCAAAAAGTTTCATCAGCACTTACTGTATAACAGTTCTGCTTATGATGAATTCTCCTAGTTTGTTTTTTTTTTTTTTGGCTATTGTTTACTCTCCAAGAATATACTGAGCACAAAATATGAGAAAGGCACTAAGTAATTGTCTAATGTATTCTACATAAGAAAATTCATTTTGATACTATTTTCAGATCCTTTGTTCAAATACTTTGCTTTTGGTATAGACTGAAAAATAGATAGCAAAAACAAGTCAGGATCAACTAAAACTAAAAGCCAGTAAGAAAGTGAAGTTCAAGGAATTTCATGGAAAAGAGTGGTGATTCATTCAAAGAAATGTAACAGGAAAAAGCCTATTTAAGTTGTTAACATTATCACTATCTCTGTACTTACATTTTATGATTTGGAATTATGGCAGTCTTTTGTTTGTTCATTAGTTTTCTGTTTTTGTTTTGTTTTGTTTGGGCTGCTCCTCATGGCTTGCAGGATCTTAGTTCCCTGACCTGGGACTGAACCTGCGCCCTTGGTAGTGAAAGCGCTGTGTCCTAACCACTGGATCAGGAGGGAATTCCCATATAATAATTGTTTTAGCAAAGTTATTTACAAAGGGAAGCACTAAGTAGCTATATGTTTAAGGCCAGAGTGGCAATTAAAAATTTTCTAAAATAGGTTTATGCAAATAAAGGATAAACTGAAATTTCAAATTGTGTGTATGTGTATGTGTGTCTGTGTGTGTAACAAAGAGGGAAGAGAGACTTCTCAAAAATGAGTAGGTCAGAAAATATTCCTATGGCATCTTATTTCTAGGTTAAGAAAGTTGTGCTGTTGTTTTTAGTAAATGGATTTTTGCAAATGTATGCCTTTTGTCCCCAGCTTCCCTTGTGACTCAGCTGGTAGAGAATCCAGCTGCAATGCGGGAGACCTGGGTTCAATCCCTAGGTTGGGAAGATCCCCTGGAGAAGGGAAAGGCTACCCACTCCAGTATTCTGGCCTGGAGAATTCCATGGACTATGGGGTCGCAAAGAGTCAGACACGACTGAGCGACCTTCATTTTCACTTTCAGTCACTGTAGAAAATGAACAAGCATATAAGAATTACAGCAATTGCTATCAATCTTTTTGTCCTAATTAATTCTTTCTTAGGCATAAAGCTAAACCTGACACTATTTGTTATTTTATCTTGTCATATATATTCCAGTTTGATGTGAAATGTAAAGATTTATGTTGCAAAAGGTTTATAATACATCATCCCAAGAATGCTGACTGCTTGCCATTACAGAAAATATTAGGGATGAGAAGAAACTGGCCTAAAATTATGGCTAATGAAATTATAACCTAGATTTATCAGCATCCAAAAGTTATAGATACATGTTTATTCATTTATTTATAGCAGAGTCCGTATTTTTAGAAGTAACTTTGAAATTTCTTTCTTCTCTACTTTTATGATTTATCCAAAATTATCCATTCCAATCTTATATTTAGGGTAAATATGTTAAAATACTAGCTTAATTTATGTATAAAGACTGCTCCTAAATATGCAGATGGAAGTGCCCTCTGACACGGGGATACATTATGCCACACAGTGACTGAAAATAGAACTAACCCAGAAAGTGATTTTGACATAAGACCTCATTGTTTTCCAAAGATTATTTCAGTCCCAGACTTTGGAGATGAGTCAAAACAACTCAGAATGGGAGAGGTAAGGGAGCAATTTCTTACTGAGTGAATTCTGCAGTATCCAGGCAGATCAGCTGTTAGCAAGAACTTCTGAAAAATCAGGACATGTTTATCAATCAACAGAACTTAATGAGCATGTCCTTTTTGCCTGACACTGTTATAATACTGTGGGAAATATAAATATCTGAAGACAAATAGAAGATCTACAGTTATGCTGGAGAAATAATGCAATTGTTAAGAAAAAGTAAATGCTAAATTTTATGTGCTCAGTTGCTTAGTTGTGCCCGATTCTTTGTAACCCCATGGACTGTAGCCCACCAGGCTCCTCTGCCCATGGGATTCTCCAGGCAGGCATACTGCCTGTATTCCTTTGGGTTGTCATGCCCTCCTCCAGGGGATTTTCCTGACTCAGGGACCAAACCCGCATTGCTGACATCTCCTGATTGGCAAGTGGGTTCTTTACCACTAGCTCCACACTGGGAAGCTGCTGAATTTTATAGTAATATGCAAAAGTAGGTTCAATAAAAATTGAACAAAAATCCTCTCTGTAGTGAACCTACTTTTGTACATTGCTAAATTTTATAGTAATATACAGAACTAGGTTGTATAAAGAGAAAATTTTTGTGGATTTGAAAAGTTAATAAAGTTTTACCAAAGGAAATGGGGAATCAGCTGGATGTTTATTCATCTTGTTTCTGTTCTGGGTGGAATGACTGTAAAGTGAAATAAATAAATCACCAATCAGCCATATTTTTTGGAAGAAATGACTTAACAGTGATCTATGTAGGGTCAGTTTAAGCCTTCCAGGAATTGACCAAAAAAGTTAAAAGATAAAATTCAGGAAGACTTGATTTCTATCTCATTGAGATAAATAAGAAGAGCTGTTCAATAGATGAAATTCTGGGCTTTGCTAAGTTGTTATATTAATCTGTTGCTACATAACAAATCACCAAAAATGTAGCAGCTTAAGATAGTACATATGTGCTACCTTACAGTTTCTCTGGGTCAAGAGAAACTATGGGCCAAGCTCAACTGGGTCCTTTGCTTGGAGCTTTGAAAGGTGGCAACAGAGGCGGCAAGCCATGTTGACCAGGCTGCATCTGGAGGAACAAGGGGGGAAAATGTGCTTCCAGGCTCATTTAGGCTATTGGCAGAATTCTGATCCTTTGGCTATGGGACTGAGGACCCCAGCTTTTTATTGGATGTTGGCTGGAGGCTGCCCTTTGTCCCTAGAGGACATTCATAATTTCCTACTACATGAACCTTTCCACAAACAGTTACAGCGTGGCAGTCTTTTTCCAGACCAGCAGGCCTCAGACATAATTTGCTAAGTCATGTATATATGATTTTAGGTGATATATTCGTCTATCTCCTCTATATCTATGCCACGGGTTTCCTAAAATATAGATAGAAAGAGTAACCTAATTATGAGAGTGACATCCTATAAGCTTTGGCATATTCATTTGGTTAAAACCAAGTCACAGGTTCTTCCTGCAAAGAGAGATTAACTCATGAGGTGCCACCTTAGGATGTGTCCACCTGACTATCAAATATGAAATAATATATTTCTACTATATTTTATTGTACTAATTAGCAACTCAGCACTTTAGTGGGTGATTTTAAATAATCTTTCTTCTCACTAAATCTCAGTATTGGGATACAATTGTCTCTGTGTCGTTCACATTTTTGCACATCTTCTGAGAAAGAGGCATTAACTTCTTTGTTACGTTTGTACAGATGTTTGTATAGACAATGTCTCCCTCCAGGGCAGACGACAGATTTGTTTCCAGATCATAGTGATAAAGATAGATTTCCTTCCTGGAAAACATTAGGCAAGTTTGCTGTTGCTGCTGCTGCTGCTGTTGCTGCTGCTAAGTCGCTTCAGTCGTGTCCGACTCTTGCGACCCCATAGACGTCAGCTTACCAGTCTCCCCCATCCCTGGGATTCTCTAGGCAAGAATACTGGAGTGGGGTGCCATTTCCTTCTAGCATCCTCCTTCTAAAATTGAGGGTTTCCTAAACTCAGAATTCCTCAGCTGTGACACAGATACTCTGCATGTCCAGCATGCACCTGGGTTCATATCTTCATATCCCCATGGAACTTGGGGAGCAATGGGAATTGACTTGAACATGAAGTTCTCATTGCCTGCTGTACCTGGGCACTAATGTCCTTTGTCTCTGACTTGGGTCTCCTGTCTTCTGCCACATCTATGAAACTGTGAGCAGACTAAGCAGGGCAACATCTCAGGCCCTCCACAATTTGTTGACACTCAATTTTCCTCCATGTAATTTGAGAGATTAGAGTGAGATTATTTTTACATTCATTTAATGTTTCATCATTGATATTCTGATACTCTAACTGGCTTTGTCATTTTCATCACTGGTATAGAAGAACTCAACCATTTTTTGTACTCTTCTTTAAAGGGTGTTTAAAGACTTCACAGTAGTCTAGAAATAATAAACATTATTTAAAACGACCTTTTGCAAATAAGGAAACTAAACTTATTTTAATTTGCTAGTTATGCTAATATGAGGCATTTACCTTTTGGAAAACAAATTATTAGGATACTGGTTTGACTGGAGGTCAGATCCTCATCCCTTAGCTCATGCTGTTGTTGTGGTAGTTTTATGCTTTATGGCAACATTGTAAAATTCCATTCTTTGAATTTCTTTGTGTTTAAATATCAGTCTGATATATTCTACATCTTGTGTTTTGTTCAAACTATTCCTTTCCCACATTTGCAAACATTAACTTGTCTGTGACTGTTAATTAGCATTTCTTAATTGATCTTTTTGTTTATTGTGAAAAAGTGAAGTGCTTTGGAAGGGGATAAAATTGTGGTGAACCAATGAATGGGGTTGGAGCCTGAGACGGAATCTTGAAACAAATTCATACAGGCAGGCAAAGAGCACAGATAGATATAATAAGTAGGTTTTCCACAAAGTCAGCGAAGGACCCACAACTGCAGGTGAGATTAGCCTGGTTTTTGCTGTTTTGTTATTTTCTTCAGCTATGATTGAAAGTAACGAACTCAGTTTAACTTTTTATTGAATATGCAAACTTTATAGACTTGTCTAAAAATAGAAGTAGATAAAAATAGAAATAGCTAATATATATTTTTCATTATATTTAGCTTTTTATTGTTGTTTAGTTGCTTAGTCATGTCCAACTCTTTTGTGACCCCATGGACTGTAGCCTGCCAGTGTCCTCTGTCCATGGGATTTCCCAGGCAGGAATACTGGAGTGAGTTGCCATTTCCTTCTCTGAGGGATCTTTGGGACCCAGGGATTGAACCTGTGTCTCCTGCATTGGCAGGCAGGTTCTTTACCACCAAGCCACCAGAGAAGTTCCTATTTGGCTTGATAATTAACATTAAAAAAACTAACATTCTAACATCAGAGTTTGTACCCACATGAGCATCCTATGAGTGTGAGTGTGAATGTGTATGGACTTGTGTTTGTGTAGAGATCAATCTAAAGTGACAGTGTATCCTTACCTCCACCTCCCTTTCTTTGTAACATCATCCTTGATTGACTGGCCTCCTTCCTCACTCACCTTTCTTTCTCAGTTTCTTTTCTTGGCCTCTCCTGCGTGAACAAACTTGATTTAAGTTCTCTTAAATGAATGTTTGAAATGAATGAATGAACAAAATGATGTTCTATTCATCTCTGTGCCTATCCCAGAACCTGGCTCATGAGAGCACTCAATCAGTATTTGCTGGATGTGTAAATGAAGAAGTGAATGGATAGATAAATGAATAAGTTAATAGATGAAGAGTTATGGAAATGCATAGGTAGGAGAGCTTCATTTTACTGGAGTCAGAAAATTTTTTCTAAAGAATGTGAAAATTGACCTGTCTTGAGAGATGTGTCAAGACTTATCTAGTGAGCAAATAAAGTTTTCATTTCCAGAAAGTTTCTACAAAATTAACTTACAGGGTACCATTTCTTAGGAAGCTATGGGGAAATGTTACATTCCAAAAGGAGAAACTGAGCTAAGGAAGAGAAAGACATGAGATCCAGGAGAGCCAACACAAGTGAGAACAAAAGGAAATCTCTTGGAAGACGGATAAGGGAGATGCTATGATGATGACTTGGCAGCGGGCCCAGAGGTGAGCAGTCCAGAGTGGATGAGGAGGGCAGAGCGCTGCAAGGAGATTCATCTGACGGCATATACTTCTACCAAGGAAAATGAGTCTGATAGGTGCACAAAAAGTGAAAGTGAAAATGTTAGTCAGTTAGTGGTATCCAATTCTTGTGACTCCGTGGACTACAGGCCGCCAGGCTCCTCTGTCCTTGGAATTCTCCAAGCAAGAATACTGATGAGGGTAGCCATTTCTTTCTCCAGGGGATCTTCCCAACCCGGAAACTGAACCCTTGTCTCCTGCATTGCAGGCAGATTCTTTACTGTCTGAGATACCAGGGAAGCCTGCACACAGAAATCCATGTTAATCAAAAAGGGATAGTTATTAAATATCGATAAAATTAAAAGTTATTTTAAAAAGAGCTTCATGGATCAGCTATAGATGTTGTTTATGCAGTCATAATAATACAAATACTGCTTGTTTAATTAAAATTTGGTTAACTCTCCTGGAAGGATTAAAGAAAGAGAAAAGTCTGTGCTTTAGGAAGGGATAAGTATGAAAGGGAACTAAATTCTTATGTTTTACATAAGAGAAACATTTTAAAATGGTTGAAACTGAAAATATTATTAAATGGCATTGTACATATATTATTTAGAGATAAGAAGAAATGCTAAAAGAAAAAGCCAGAATAGTTGGGAATGGTTGCCTCTGTGGGAGATAATGGAGGGATCAAGTGATTACTTATTTTCATAATAAACCATATAGAAGTATTTGGAATCAGAATGTACATAAAAAAAATTAGGTAGATGAGAAGTTAAACAATGTCGGTAAAATAAACAATTTAGTCCTCAACACTGGTTTCTCAGTGTTGATGCAAAAAACCCTTACTTCAACGTGGGAAAGCTTTAAAAAGAATTAGTGAAAAGTTTGAGAGTTTTGTATTTAATTAATCTTTATAAACACAAGTGTCTGTCAGCTGACATAGTCTCACAGGGTGATGATGTGACCGTAGGCAGATCTAACTGGAAGAACAGGTTACCTGGGCTGTAAGAAAATGCAGCTGGTAAATATTATAGCTTTTAGGGCTATTTGCAGCTGTGTCATGGTGGTAAACCAGAGACCAGTCAGTGACTGCATTCTTTTGTGCTTTTTGGCAGCCCAGCATGGCTTGTGGGACCTTAGCTTCCTGACCAGGGACTGAACCTGGTCCTGGCCTAAAAGCACCCAGTCCTAACCACTGGACTGCCGGGAAATTCCCAGAGATCAGACTCTTAATATAATCTTCTTCCTAATAAATATGTATTGTGGGTTATAGTCAGGCTTGTTGTAGGAAAATATATTGTTTTCTACGGAAAGCCTTTTGAGGAAAATCATTCTTTCTCTAAAGAACTCTGTAATTTCATAGCTTTTAAGTAACAGAATTTAACTTTAATAAGGAAAAAATAGTCACACATCAGAGGTGACCTATTAAATAAAGTTATAACATACCTAGAAAACTGTGTCTGGTGATAATACAGAAGTGTTGTCACAGGATGATAGTGTTGTCACAGGATGATAGTAACACAGATCCAAGACTATCAACCCACAGACTTAGATTTAAGCAATTGCCCCCAGATTCAGGTTTGAGAACTTTAGTGTAAAAAATTCCTTCTGTTAAAAGATGAAAGAGTGACATCAGACAGTTTGCGTTTGGGCAGAGGATAATTTTCCTATAGCCCATTTATGTCTGTGGGGCTTAGCTGTGGAGGCGAAATAAATTTGGATAAAGAAGTTATTTTATGGAATAAAGAATCTTGCCTGGTTGAGTTTCTGCAGAAATGAGCCTGAGAGGGGCTAGGGCATCCTTTTCCAAAATGGTTCTATTTCTTTGTCACATCTTGGAGCCTTCTAGTTTTTCCCTTAAGAGTCTTAACATGATTTTTAAAAAAAAGAAATTTAAACTTTTTATTTTGTATTGAGGTATAGTAAATTAGCAATGTTGAGATAATTTCAGGTGAACAGCAAAGGGACTCAGCTATACACATATATGTATCCGTATCCATTCCCCCCACCCCCAAACTCCCCTCCCATCCAGGTTACCAGGTTACCACCAGGTTAGCAAAATTCCATATGCTGTACAGTAGGCCCTTGTTGGTTATCTGTCTTAAATATAGCAGGGTGTACATGTCCATCCCTAAGGGTCCCTTCCCCCTACAGCCATAAGTTTATTCTCTAAGTCTATTAAAAAAATGATTTTTGAAGAAAAGCCCTTGCTTCCCAGCCAGTCTTATTAATTCTTTCTTGTGGGGAGGGAAGGCAGCAAAAGAAATCGTGATGGGTTCAATCATGTACCTCTGAAAGATATGGCCACTTAGGACCTGTCAATATGATCTTATTTGGGGAAAAAAAAAAAAAAGTTCTTTGGAGATGTAACTTAGTTAAGGAACTCCAGACGAGATCATCTTGGATTTGAGTGTGCCTGATGCTTTTGAACTGTGATGTTGGAGAAGACTCTTGAGAGTCCCTTGGACTGCACGGAGATCCAACCAGTCCATTCTGAAGGAGATCAGCCCTGGGATTTCTTTGGAAGGAATGATGTTAAAGCTGAAACTCTAGGGATTGGCGGCAGGAGGAAAAGGGGATGACAGAGGATGAGATGGCTGGATGGCATCACCGACTCAATGGACATGAGTTTGAGTGAACTCTGGGAGATAGTGATGGACAGGGAGGCCTGGCATGCTGCGATTCATGGAGTTGCAGAGTCGGACACGACTGAGCTACTGAAATAACTAACTAACTAACTACATTTAGTGTCCTTAGAAGAGAAGAGAAGGGGCGGAGACACTCAGGGGAGGTCATGCGGAGACAGAGGGAGCAACTGGAGCACCACACACAAGCCAAGAAACCGAGATTGCCAGCAACCACTGGAAGCTAGAGGAGAGTCATGGCGCTGTTCTCCCAAGTGCTTCCAGAAGGAATGAGCCCAGCTGAGATGCTGATTTCAGACTTCTGCCTTCCTGAACTGTGAAAAAAAAAATTCTATTATTTTAAGACACCCAATCTGTGATAATTTCTTGCAGTAGTGGAAGAAAAGGATACACAGCTATTCCAATATGTCTTTTCAGCAGAGCCCTCACCCAGCTGGGTCTGCCCTCTTGTTGCCCCCTATCCAGTTCTCTTCAGGAGGGAGTTTGTGTAGTCAGTTGATTGGTAACATTTTTCTAAATATATTTGCTACAAAAATACTTTATATTTTCTTAACCTTTTCTCCCAATTTAACAGGTTTATTAATTTAACAGATGTCTGTTAGATGACTTCATCCAAGGAAAAAGCCAAATCTCAAGGAAGTTGCAACAAGACACTGGAAGTCTAAAGTCATAGGAAAATCAATGTCATTCAACTAATATTTACCTTGGATCTAAGATGAACCAGACACTATGGGAGATCAAGAGGTTGAGTCACATGTTAGTCCTTGCCTTTAGAAATATTAAATCCTATAAAGGATAAAAGACACAATCTTAAACGACCTTTAGGGAACAAAGGAATTGATGTTATCAGAGCCAAATAAGGTCCCGTGCTCCTTCTGGCAAGGTGCCAATTTCTGCCTTAGGATGGCCTCAGGGCTCACTAGAATGGAGTTTTCCATGCAGTTCTCTAAAGGTAAATTTAGAGAAATGTACATGGGAAGCAGGAAACAGGAGTCAGTTTTGGGAAGATCTCCTGGAGAAGGAAACGGCAACCCACTCCAGTACTCTTGCCTGGAGAATCCCACAGGTNAATTTCTGCCTTAGGATGGCCTCAGGGCTCACTAGAATGGAGTTTTCCATGCAGTTCTCTAAAGGTAAATTTAGAGAAATGTACATGGGAAGCAGGAAACAGGAGTCAGTTTTGGGAAGATCTCCTGGAGAAGGAAACGGCAACCCACTCCAGTACTCTTGCCTGGAGAATCCCACAGGTGGAGGAGCCTGGTAGGCTACAGTCCATGGGGTCACAAAGAGTCGGACACGACTCAGTGACTTCACTTCACTTTAATGAGTTAGTTGAAGTCCAAGATTGAATGAGGTCAAGCACATGATTCTTTCCTTCAAAGTTGGAGACAAGATTTAGGCACCTATATCATTTAAGAGTGTTTTCACTTAAAAGTATCAGAACACAGAGTGGCTTAGCCAGTTATCATCTTTTGTAATCAGCAATCTACAATCTTATGTAATCAGCAATATGCAGGTAGGTAGTTTCCAGTGAGGAGAAAGCAGCAGGTAAGGAACCATCTGGAAATTAACACCAGAAATCAAATCGGCCAGCAAAACTGTGAGGAAAATGAATTTTTGTTGTTTAAGCCACCTAATCTATGGGTTTTGTTATGGTAGCCCAAGCTATTACAGGAAGAAAATTTCTCTTAGGAACCTCCTTGTAAAGTCTGCTTTAAATTTAATTGCTGGGGAAAAGTCACATGGCCACCACTAGCTTCATGAGAACTTGGGAAAGTATGTGAAAAAATGCAACGAGACCAGCACTATTGGCTTCCATCCGTCACAGCCGACCATGTGTGACTGGATGCATCATCAACCCTAACAAGACAGATGTTCTGTCAATGGGAGGAGGCCAAAGTCTTCAGATGGGCAAATGACCTTTCTGCTGTGGAGCCTGGGACAGTTAGAGAACTGTGCTCAGGATTGGGGGCAGGAGGAGAAGGAGACGACCGAGGATGAGATGGCTGGATGGCATCACTGACTCAATGGACGTGAGTCTGAGTGAACTCCGGGAGTTGGTGATGGACAGGGAGGCCTGGCGTGCTGCGATTCATGGGGTCGCAAAGGGTCGGACACGACTGAGCGACCGAACTGAACTGAGACATTACTCCCAATTCTATCAGTTGAATGTCTCAGTTCAGTTCGGTCGCTCAGTCTACTTGGCTATAATTCCATTGCCTTCCTCCTCTGTCAATAGAGTGTCTATTTCGTTAGGGATGACTTCAGTACAGTTTCTGTGCTATAGCTGGTGCATAACATGGAGCTGATCATTTCCTACTTACCATCTTTTCCCATCATTTCTGAATAAGACCCGTTGCTCCTTATGTTCTAATTCAGTCTGTCTTCCTTGTCTCATATCCTGTTCCATCACTCTGTCTAGCCATGTGAATGTGCTGACAGTTGCCTCAGTCTATCCAGTATTCTTGCTTTCTATCCTTAGCTCAAGCAGTTCTCTCTCCACACTGAATGCAGTCATCCAGTTTCTTTACTTGGTAGACATAGAAAAGCAAAATACAAACTATTTTCTCCAGGTATAGCAAGGCTTGTCCTAGGCAAACAGTGGTTTTCCTGTCTTTGCTTTGAGGTTTTAAATCAGTCTTATTTAATCCACACAGCCTGTGCTGTAAGAATTATTGCAGACAAATTCCACTTAGCAGAGAGCTATTCCATTTCATGGAAAGGATAACTGAATCTGGACTATATGAGGGCTGTACAGCAAAGGGCCATAGGAATGTATTTCCTTATCTCATCTACTGGCGATCACCTTTTGCTTCTTTTCAAATCAGAAATTGTAACATATACTCACTCATACTTTCTGCAAACTACTATACAAACAACTGTTGGTCACTTTCCCCTAAGCTATTTAAATTGATCTTCATGTGTCAAAAGGCCTCCATCAATCCCTGATTGACTTCTGGATTCTACCATTACTTGGTTACTTCTATCAGTTTTTTTGACAGTGCTCATTTATCATAAAATGTGCATTTTCACATCTGTTGTGAACTCTGCCATAGCATCTGGCAACATCTCCAACACTATCCATTTGTTTGCTATTTGTCAACCATTAAGAGGTCACACTGATCAACAAAACATAAAATAATGGAAGAAAAAAGATCACATCAGAGTAAATTGACTGGGAGCATATGATATTGCTTAGTGTATATGTTGATTGATGGGTCATGAGGAAAATATATATTTTAACTGCTCAGTAGAGTAATAAAAAATCCATTCTTAAAAAATATAAAGCTATTTCTTCTCTGCTGGCAAGGTGGAATGCTGCCCAGCTGACCAATCATTTAATAAAGCCAATTATACCTTTAAATATATATATATATATAAAGCTATTTCTGAGACAGTCTATAACAAGCTAGTACCATGCAGGTCAGAACTAAATGAGGAATGTTATGCTTACAGGAGATGTAAGTGAGGCAGCAATGGAGAAATGGCTCAAGGCCACTTTCCTAAGATTAGAGCCAAGATTGGAACCCAAGTCTGGTGGCTCAGATGGTAAAGAATCTGCTTGCAATGCAGGAGACCCAGAGTTTGATTCCTGGATCAGGAAGATCCTCTAGAGAAGGGAATGACAATCCACTCCAGCATTCTTGCCTGGAAAATCTCATGGACAGAGAAGCCTGGTATGCTACAGTCAATGAGGTTGCAAAGAGTCAGACATGACCAAGTGACTAATACTTTCACTGCCTTGCTCTGTGGCAGATGTTCTTTTCACCATACTGCTCTCTCTGTCTATAGCTCTTGACACATGCTGTTGTAATCACTACTTTTTTTTTTTTTTTTCTAAATTGTCTCCCTCTTTAAAGTGGATTGAGGAAGAGAATGTTATGGCTGGTTTGATCTTCCATGCAGACCACGAACATTTTCTCTGTATCAGCAATAAGGCTGTTTCTCTTACCATTCATGTACTCTTACCTGAGTACCAGTTTTTACCTTTTATGTGAGAAGGTTTGGGATTGTATATATACACAGATTTTATTCCAAATTCTAGAGGCTGGCTTGTTTCACACCTGTTTTTGTGTATCATATCACTTGTCTTAAAGTCTCAACAGAAAATGTTAGCTTAACATTCCATTATATATTCAAAGCTTGGGTTGAATAAAATTGTATCTTCACTTTTCAGTTCTATACATTGAAGTAACAAAATTTGAAAGTTGATAAATTTTACATTCCCTTAAATTTTACCTTCTTCAGTTTATGGTGTGAATTTTATGAGCTGGAAAGAAAATACCCAGCATACATTAGAGTCCCTGTTAGATGGTTTTACACTTGATTTTGCTAATCAGTCAAACTTTTCTTCTTTAACTGAACTCAGAGCCTGGCTCCAGTTTGCCCAGAGGCGTGGGAACTTCAATTGCTCAGTCATTCCACACCTTACACATTGAGTTTCTGATCTCAGTTTGATAGTTTTCTATTTGGGTAAGAGGGGACCCTCATACTTCTTCTTCCAACCAAATATAAACATTTTATTTGAATAAGATTATGATTACTTTGTACAAACATAGCTCATGAATGCTTTGGTGACTATGAATTTCAGATATTAGCCTGTTGACAGGCTAAGTCACTGGTTATTTTACTTTCTTACACTGTAGAGTTTACAGTTTCCACAGTTTATCATCACACGTGCTTATTAGCAATAATAGCAGCTTTCTTTTCCATTCATGAGACACTCTAATATTTGCATTTTCTGTAATGAGACTTAGTGTTGCTTAGAAGAATTTTTGCCTTTGAGGAAAAGCTTTTAAGAGATTACCCATAGGCTAGAGATAACTGCATAGAAAAAGAACTAGGCCAAGACTCCAGAGACCTGGATTAAAGTTCAAAAATGCTTGAGAGAAACTAGGAAACTATGTTATTATCCTAATTTTTAATGTTACTTTTAATAGTTTTAAAATCTTTTTTTTTTCCTGTGTAAGTATATTCTCTTTTAGAGTGCCTCAAATTAATGTCTAATATTATTTAGTATATAAATAGATAATCCCATAATTTGTTTAAGCTTTTACAGTTTTCAAAGAAGTTTAATAAATATAAACTTAGGAATATCAATTATTTTGCAAGATACAGTGTTTATAAATCACATCAATTTAGTCAAACACACTTTTTATTTAGAAAAAATCATCCAGCATTACCAAATGATAACATAAAAAACAGAAATTACCTGTAGGCATGATATTAACCACTGTTTACAGTTTAATATACGTTTCCCTGATACTCATTTTTCTAAACATTCACTTGTGATTTTTTTCCTTTTTAAACAAAGATAGAGCATCATCATCCATGCAGTTTTTTCATATATCAATAGCTCTTGAATAACTTCTTGTGTTTACATTATGTCAAATCTATTTCACCTTTTAAATTGCTACACAGTGTTCTAGAGTTCATTCAGCCAGTCGATTATTGATAGACATTTAGATTATTCCCAGTGTTTCTTTAATATGATCGAAGCTGCATAGATTTTCTCACTTATGTTTGGAATTTCTGCAAGTACATCTGAAGGATAAATTTCTGTTTAGAATATCTGTGTTTTAGAATAAGAGCATTTGCAAATTTAAAAGGCATTCCCAAATTGTCTTCCAAAAAAGGTTATATCGGTTTCCACTCCCACCAACAGTGCATAATCAGAGTTTGACAAACTACTTATTTTCATATCCTTTTTTCAACATGTGTAAAATGAGTTGGCTGGAGCAAATACATTTATATTTTTGCCTGATTGTCTCCCACCATGGTTGGCAAACTCCTAAGGTCAGACAGTATGGCTTGCTCAACTTTAGTTACTTAGTGTATAGCACATTGCCTAGCACATAGTACATCAGTGATTAGAATGTGTGAGATAACAAAATATGTATATATATATATGTGTGTGTGTGTGTGTGTGTGTGTGTGTGTGTGTGTGTGCTCTTTGCCTTCTGTTCTAGTGAGGTAACTCCTGGTAGGCTCCAGGATGGATGATGGTCACCAGAAAGATGAAGCCATGATTAGAAACTTGGAATTTTCAACCCTACTCCCCATTCTCCAGAGAAAGGAGAGGAGCTGGAAATAAAGTTAATGGTCCATCATGCCTAGGTGACGGTGCTTCCATACAAACCCCTCAAGTGAGTCTGAAGAGCTTCTGGGCTGGTGATTGCTTAGAGGAGCTAGGACTGTAGTGGTCTGGGAGAAAGCATGGAAGAAGCTCTGTGCCACTTCCCTACACGTCTCGTTCATCTGAATGTTCATCTGTATTTTTTATCATATCCTTTTACAGTAAACCAGCAATCAGCAAGTATTCTGCTTTCCTTGATTCTGTGAGCTGCTCTGTCAAATTGATTGAACCCAAGGTGAGGATTTTGGGAATCTCTGATTTATAGCTAATGGCTCAGAAGCACTGGGGACGAACTGGACTTACTATTGAAATTCGAGTGGGAGCAGTCTTGTGGGACTGAGCACTGCTTAAGCTATGTATCTAATGATACCTCAAGGTAGATAGTGTGAGAGTGGAGTTAAATTGGAGGACACCCAGCTGGTGTGACAGAATTGCTTGGTATGGGGACAATTCCCACACATTTAGTGACCGGAAGTCTCAGAAGTGAAGTGTTCTGTGTGAGTGGTAAAGGGGAGACTCACAAGAAAATGAGTTTTCCCTACTCAGGAAGGCTCTTGAATTCCTACAGCTCTTACATAGTGTCTTTCAATTGGTGATGATAGTAGGTTGAAAATAAAACTTTCTCCTTTTATAAAGGTAGGCAAAATATCAAGAAAATTTTAGTGCATCCCATCATGAGAAGAGCTAAATCAACTCCTTATTCTAGATGGTCTTAAGACTACTGCCTCCATCTGGTTAAATCTGAGACTATTTGATCAATTAAAGGAAATGTTTTCAGATGTATATTATAAAGTCGTAATAGGGCTTCCATTTTTCCCAGTGACAATTTTAGACTTTTATATCTATTCTTCTCTGTGATAATGGTAATATTTTGGGTTTTCATGAGAATTTCTAACTATATGGCAGAAATACAAGCCTGTAATTATGATATATATATATATTTGTTCAGCATAATGAGAATTAGGAAGTATAGGGCTTCCCTCATAGCTCAGTCGGTAAAGAATCTGCCTGAAATATAGGAGACCGGGGTTTGATTCCTGGGTTGGGAAGATCCCCTGGAGAAGAAAATGGCAACCTACTCCAGTATTCTTGCCCAGAGAATCCCATGGACAGAGGAGCCTCGCAGGCTATAGTCCATGGGGTTGTAAGAGTCGGACATGACTTAACAACTAAAGAGAGAGAAAGAGAGAATGTGAAAGCAAGAAGGGAATGTTATGTTGGAATTCCTAAATGGTATAAGCAATGGTGAAAAAAATTTATGACTTGGAGAGACATACAGAGTATTTTTCTTGGCCCTCAAAGGCAATGGAAAATGTGTGATACTGGGATCAGGTAGATTTGGTCCTACCAGTTATTATCTCTGAGTCAGAATACATCTGTTTCCTCATCTATAAAATGGGAATAATATATTACCTACATATGAGGATTATTAGAGATTATTCTGAAAATAACCAATATTTGTCTTTGAGGTTTCAGTTCTCCTCTGAAAAGTATTCTTGCCTCTCTTCTCCCATAAGATAAGGTAAAATTGTCTTATCTCTGAGCATTCCCCCACCCCGACTTTACACCAGGACCCTCTACTATCATTGCATTTCTTATTGTATTGAAATTGAATCTACATATACCTGTCACTTGCCACTAGACTGATATCCTCATAACTTTTATGTCTTCAGCATTTAAATAGAAAACCTACTCATCAAAGAGTAAGAGCTCAGTAAATATTAAATGAATAAATGACATATTTCAGGTGCTTGCTTGACACTTAAAATATTTTGTTCTTGACTGCTTTTGTAAATTTGCATCTCCAACATTTTTTATCAACGACAAGATTTATCTTTTGTTTATGATGCTTTAACATTAAAATGCAAGATTAGTACTGTTTTTAGATCCATTCTAGGTAATTAGATACACCGTGAGAGATGTGATTCATGGGAGGTTAAGATTTATCGAACTACATGAATAACAGGATGACCTTTAATCATAGCCTATGCAGATACATCCAGAAAAAATTAATTATTTGACCTTTTTTTCCATATTTTTTGTAAATATATAACTTGACAGTGCCAATTTAGATCCTCAAAGCAATATTTTGGAGACCATTTTCCTTTTGTCTCAGCTGCCTTATTTCACTGTATTACAAATGCAGTGAAATGATGTTAATTCTGTGCTTAATCATGCTTAGCATAATATACAGCCCAGTGTTTATCAGCTGGATAAAACAAAAATGCTCTTGTTTCTTCCCACCTTCCTTCTGCTTATTATTTGTTGACTTTTGAAAACAGCTGGGGTTGTTCCATGTGAATGGAAACAATTTCAAGGCCGTACAATAAATGCTTTCTCTCTCAACACCATCTTATATCAACTGTGATCTTTGCTTTTTAAAGTTTTCATGCAAACTTTTAACCCGATTTTTGCTGTCCTTTCAGATCAGAAGAAATCTATTAGATTAAAAAATGTTCACATTTGAATTTTTCAAAGATTTACATATTTCATCTACGGAACAAGAACTTCCATATCTCAAAATTGACTATTAAAGTCTGTCTGACATGTGTTGATTCATGTTGACATAAAAGACCATTTTAATATGATGATTGGGTTTTTATGGCTTCAGTTCAGTTCAGTCACTCAGTCGTGTCCGACTCTTTGTGACCCCATGAACCGCAGCACGCCAGGCCTCCCTGTCCATCACCAACTCCCAGAGTAAACCCAAACCAATGTCCATTATGTCGGTGATGCCATCCAACCATCTCATCCTCTGTCATCCCCTTATCCTCCTGCCTCAATCTTTCCCAGCATCAGGGTCTTTTCAAATGAGTCAGCTCTCCACACTAGGTGGTCAAAGTATTGCAGTTTCAGCTTCAACATCAGTCCCTCCAATGAACACCCAGGACTGATCTCCTTTAGGATGGACTGGTTGGGTCTCCTTGCAGTCCAAGGGACTCTCAAGAGTCTTCTCCAACACCACAGTTCAAAAGCATCAATTCTTCTGCACTCAGCTTTCTTCACAGTCCAACTGTCACATCCATACATGACCACTGGAAAAACCATAGCCTTGACTAGATGGATCTTTGTTGGCAAAGTAATGTCTCTGCTTTTTAATATGCTGACTAAGTTGGTCATAACTTTCCTTCCAAGGAGCAAGTGTCTTTTAATTTAATGGCTGCAGTCACCATCTACAGTGATTTTGGAACCCAGAAAAATAAAGTCAGCCACTGTTTCCACAGTTTCCCCATCTATTTGCCATAAAGTGATGGGAACAGATGCCATGATATTAGTTTTCTGAATGTTGAGCTTGAAGCCAACTTTTTTACTCTCCTCTTTCACTTTCATCAAGAGGCTCTTTAGTTCTTCACTTTCTGCCATAAAGGTGGTATTATTTGCATATCTCAGGTTATTGATATTTTTCTCAGCAATCTTGATTCCAGCTTGTGCTTCCTCCAGCCCAGCATTTCTCATGTACTCTGCATATAAGTTAAATAAGCAGGGTGACAATATATAGCCTTGACGTACTCCTTTTCCTATTTGGAACCAGTCTGTTGTTCCATATCCAGTTCTAACTGCTGCTTCCTGACCTGCATACAGGTTTCTCAAGAGGCAGGTCAGGTGATCTGGCATTCCCGTCTCTTTCAGATTTTTCCACAGTTTATTGTGATCCATACAGTCAAAGGCTTTGGCATAGTCAAAAGGCAGAAATAGATGTTTTTCTGGAACTCTCTTGCTTTTTTGATGATCCAGCGGATGTTGGCAATTTGATCTCTGTTTCCCCTGCCTTTTCTAAAACCAACTTGAACATCTGGAAGTTCATGGTTCACATATTGCTGAAGCCTGGCTTGGAAAATTTTGAGCATTACTTTACTAGCGTTTGAGATGAGTGCAGTTGTGTGGTAGTTTGAACATTCTTTGGCATTGCCTTTCTTTGGGATTGGAATGAAAACTGACCTTTTCCAGTCCCTTGGCCACTGCTGAGTTTTCCAAACTTGCTGACATATTGATTGCAGCACTTTCACCGCATCATCTTTTAGGATTTGAAATAGCTCAACTGGAATTCCATCACCTCCACTAGATTTGTTTGTAGTGATGCTTCCTAAGGCCCACCTGACTTCACATTCCAGGATTCTCATGTTTTTAACTGTTCAAGGATATGTTTTTTCCAGTAGTCTTGTATGGATGTGAGAGTTGGATGGTGAAGAAAGCTGAGTGCAAAAGAATTGATGCTTTTGAACTGTGGTGTTGGAGAACTCTTGAAGAGTCCCTTGGACTGCAAGGAGATCCAACCAGTCCATTCTAAAGGAGATCAGTCCTGGGTATTCTTTGGAAGGAATGATGCTAAAGCTGAAACTCCAGTACTTTGGCCACTTCATGTGAAGAGTTGACTCACTGGAAAAGACTCTGATGCTGGGAGGGATTGGGGCAGGAGGAGAAGGGGATGACAGAGGATGACATGGCTGGATGGCATCACCGACTTGGTGGACATGAGTTTGAGTGAACTCTGGGAGTTGGTGACGGACAGGGAGGCCTGTAGTGCTGCAATTCATGGGGTTGCAAAGAGTCGGACACGACTGAGCGACTGAACTGAACTGAATACATGCAACTTAGGAGTTGGATAGTGAGTAGCTTTTGTATAGTGTTTATTTTAAAAGGATCCTTTCAGGTATTTTGTACAATTAGAACATCGATGTGACTATTGAAAATCATTGTAGCTCATGTGGTTTTTCCTGAACGTTCTAAGGTTAAAATTCATGAAAAATATTCTTGGTGGCAGTTAATATTTGTTAAAGATTAACATATATTTTTATTTTGGACACACCATGTGTAATGTGGGATCCTCATTCCCCAATCAGGGACTGAACCTATGCTCCCTGAAGGGTAAAGAGTGGAGTCCTAACCACTGGATTTCCAAGGAATTCCCAAATTAACATCATATTTGAGAGTAGTTTTATAAGTAAAACAGCTCATTATAAAACATATGAGATATGCTTTAATAATAATAGCCATACTTATTAAACAACTATTCTATGTCAAGTGTTTTACGTAAATTATGTATTATTATCTCATTTATCCCTCAGAGAAGTCCCTTTCAAGGATGAGGACCAGAAAGTCAAGGATTTTGTTCAGATTTGGTAAGTGGAAGATGCAACTCGGAAGCCCTGCTTGCATGTGCTGAATTCTTGCTCTGTATCTGTTGATATTGTTCGTTTTCCTTCGCTTTTCCTGCCACCAGGGGGACCCAGAGAGCCAAATGAAAGCTCCAGCCAAGGGCCTACTCTATTCTGAACGTTGTGTGTGTGTACTCAGTCAGTCCAACTCATTGAGACCCTAAGGTGCAGCCCACCAGGCTCCTCTGTCCATGAACTTTTTCCAAACAGGAATACTGGAGTGAGTTGCTGTTTCCTACTCCAGGGGATCTTTCCGACCCAAGGAATTGAACCCTGCATCTCCTGCATTGGCAGGTGGATTCTTTACCACTGAACCACCTGGGAAGCTATTGCTGATATCCTAAATCCTTTCTATCTTTCCTTCTCAGTAAACTTAAGACATCCAGAAAGGAATTTTTAGGCTCACTTTTTTTCTTCCTTATAAGTCTTTTTTTTTTTGTTCTAGCAAATTCTAAACGCTAGAGAGCCTCTTCCTTTAGTATAGGTTGCTCAAGGTGGTAAAATCAACTAGTGCCACGATTTCTTCCTTTTCTTTCTTTCCTTCTCATCCTGTCTTTGTCACCACTGACTGGCATGTAATAAGTGCTCAATAAATGGCAGCTATTGTGCAGTGGTGAGGATTCCCCCTGCCGATGCAGGAGATGCAGGAGACTCAGGTTTGATCCCTGGATTGGGAAGATCCCCTAGAGTAGGAAATGATAACCCATGCAGTATTCCTGCCTGGAAAATCCCATGGACAGAGAAACCTGGTGGGATACAGTCCATTGGGTCACAAAGAGTCAGACACGATTGAGCTACTGAGCACTTTGCTACTTTCCAGGTTCTGGGGCTCCGCCCTGAAGGGATTTTTGGTACTAACAATAATCACAGCTAATATTTACTACACACTATGTACTAGAATCTCTTTCAAGCGCTTTAAGTGCATGTGCTGTTCCTAAGATAACGCTGATAATTGGTTGGCAGTGATAGTTCTGGAGCTCAGGTTTTCTGACTTCCAGTCCTCTACTGACTCACGTGATGGCTGTAGAAATGTATTGCTCAAATTTCCTTCCAGAGAATATGCTGTGAGGACCATAGCTGATGACAGACTCCAGCTTCCAAACCCTATGAAACCCCCATGGTATTCATACCAAACCATGCTTCCTTCCGCTGGACTGCACTCAGACACTGATTGAGCATGGCAGGGATCATAATACTGGCTTATTCTAGAAATGGAAAAATAATTCAATATCAGCAACTTCGTTAATATAATTCACCTAGAGGAAAACAAATAAAAGAAATCACATAATCATACCAATCAAGGGTTGGGAAAAAATAAAACTCAGTAAACTAGAAACTATATGGTAACATTTTAAACTAATCATTACCATCTAAACGTTAGTATCATGTGTTAATGAAAACACAATGAGAAGATCCCCATAATGTCAAGAATAAAGCCAGAGCATCACTACTTTTTACTTGGAAAACTTGCTCCACGTTTTTTATTTCAAGCAAGGACACTTGCTCCTTGGAAGAAAAGCTATGACAAACCTAGACAGTGTTTTAAAAAGCAGAGACATTACTTTGCCAATAGGTCCATACAGTCAAAGCTATGGTTTTTCCAGTAGTCATGTATGAATGTGACAGTTGGGCCATAAAGAAAGCTGAGCACTGAAGAACTGATGCTTTTAAACTGGTATAGGAAAAGACTCTTGAGAGTCCCTTGGACTGCAAGGAGATCAAACCAGTCAATCCTAAAGGAAATCAATCCTGAATATTCTTTGGAGGAACTAATGGTGAGGCTGAAACTCCAGTACTTTGGCCACCTGATGTGAAGAGCCAACTCACTGGAAAAGACCCTGATGCTAGGAAAGATTGAAGGCAGGAGGATAAGGGAGTGACAGAGGACGAGATGGTTGGATGGAATCACCGACTCAATGGACATGAGTTTGAGCAACTCTGGGAAATGGTGAAGGACAGGGAATCCTGGTGTGCTGCAGTCCATGGGGTCACAAAGAGTTGGACACAACTGAGCAACTAAACAACAACTGAAATATAGTTGATGTAGAGTAATATTTTAGTTTCAGGTGTACTACATTGTGATTTGACATTTGCATATGTGATGAAACGATTATCATGACAAATCTAGTAACCATCTGTTCCTATACAAAATAACTAAGATATTATTGACCATATTCTTTATGATGTATATTACATCCTCATGGGTTATTTATTTTCTAAATGGAGGTTTGTGCCTATTAATCTCTTTTACTTATTTTGTCTGCCACCTTCTAGCAACCACGAGTTTGTTCTGAGTCTGTTTTTATTTTGTTTTATTTGTGTTTTTGTGTGTGTGTGTTTTAGCTTCCACATTTAAGTCAAGTCATCCAGTGTCTGTCTTTTTCTATCTGACTTATTTCACTTAGCATAATATTCTTTAGATCCATTCATGTTGTCACAAATGGCAAATTTCATTGTTTTTTTTATGAGAGAGTAATTTCATTTTTTTTTGTGTGTGTATATATATATGTGTGTGTGTGTGTGTGTATGCATGCATTTTCTGTATTCATTCAGCTATTGATGGACACTTAGATTGTTTCCATGTCTTGTCTACTTAATGCTACGGTGAACAATAGGGTGAATATATCTTTTTAAATTAGTGATCTTGTTTTCTTTGGATAAATACCCAGATGTGAAGTTGATGGGTTATATGGCAGTTCTATTTTTAGTTTTTTGAGGAGACTTCCTACTGTTTTCCACAAATTTATGATCCCACAGACAAGGATTCCCTCTTTGCCATATCCTCGCCAACACTTGTTTCTTGTTTTTTTGATAATTGCCATTTTTATAGGTGTGATGTGGTAGCTCACTGCCATTTTGACTTGTATTTCCTTGATGATTAGTGAGGTTCAGCATTTTTTCAGGTGTCTGTAGGCGATCTGTACAAAAATTTCTGTTCAATGCCTCTGCCCATTTTTTAATAGTTTGTGTTTTTGATATTGAGTTGCATGGGTTCTTTATATATTTTCAATATCAACCTCATTGCATATATCTGATATTGCAAATATCTTCTCTCATTCAGTAGGCTGACTTTTGTTTTCTTGATAGTTTCCTTTGCTGTACAAAGCTGTTTAGTTAATATAGTCCCATTTTTTATTTTTGCTTTTGTGTCCCGTGCCTGAGGAGACAAAACACAGAATGTATCACAAATTTCTGTTCCATCCTTACTAAGAGGCCATGCTAATCCTCTCGGTATTGCTCCAGCTTTAGCATATGTGTTGCCCACACACGCCCTCACTACTGATTTTTAACATGGTTCTGAAGGTACATGCCAGTACTATTAGAGAGGAGATTATGATGTGTATATACATATATGAAAAAGGTTGTAATATTTGCAAATTTTATACCTGCTTACATGAATACACAAAAGAATTTTTAGATGGCTGAGTATAATAGTAAAGAGCAAACAACTTTTATAAGCACAGACAATAACCAATTGGAAATTATAATGAAACAAAATACCACATTTGCAATAGAAAAAAAATAAATTTAACAAGAAATATGCAAAATCAGTACAAATTAGGAAAACATACATTTTCTTTAATATGAAAATTCAATATTATAAAGATGTCAGCTCTTCCTAATGTAAGTAATAAACTTAATTCTATATCAATAACTAGAGTAGAGTGTTACTTATTTGTTCATTTTTTGAACTGGAAAGATTGATTCACATGGAAAATAGGAAAAACGTTCAAGAAAATTCTTGTCTAAGAAGAGTAACAAGTTACAGTCTCTCCCATATTTTAAAATATTGAGTTGCCTGGACTCAGCAATGACGACCAAGCAAATAGAGTTACAGTAATGAACTGTGGTGTTGGAGAAGACTCTTGAGAGTCCCTTGGACTGCAAGGAGATCCAACCAGTCCATTCTAAAGGAGATCAGTCCTGGGTGTTCTTTGGAAGGAATGATGCTAAAGCTGAAACTCCAGTACTTTGGCCACCTCATGCAAAGAGTTGACTCATTGGAAAAGACTCTGATGCTGGGAGGAATTGGGGGCAGGAGGAGAAGGGGACGACAGAGTATGAGATGGCTGGATGGCATCACTGACTCGATGGACGTGAGTTTGAGTGAACTCTGGGAGTTTGTGATGGACAGGGAGGCCTGGCGTGCTGCAAATCATGGGGTCGCAAAGAGTCAGACACGACTGAGCGACTGAACTGAACTGAATGTAATAGTGTATGACTAGACATGCAGATAAATAGAACAGACAAGAAAGTCTGTTAAGTAGACCCAAATATGTGTTGAATATTAGTGTATGGCAAAATGGCATAACAAGTCAGTGGATAAGTGATGAATTATTTAAGAAGCAATAGTTAGAACCTTGTATGGAACAACTGATTGTTTGGGGATTGAGAAAGGATTAAAACAGGGCTGTCTGCTGTCACTGTTTAATCTATACACTGAGCGCATCATGAGAAATGCTGGGCTGGCTGAGTTACAAGTTGCAATCAATATAGACGGCAGAAACATCAACAACCTCAGATATGTGGATGATACCACCCTAATGGCAGAAAGCGAAGAGGAGCTGAAGAGCCTCTTCATGAGGATGAAGGAGGAGAGTGAAAGAGCCAGCTTACAACTAAATATTGAAAAAACTAACATCATGGCATCTGGCCCCATTACTTCATGGCAATTAGAGGGAGAAAGGTGGAAGTAGTGATGGATTTCTGCTTATTGGGCTCTAAAATCACTGCAGATGATGACTGCAGCCATGTAATCAGAAGATGTTTGATTCTTGGCAGGAAAGCTATGACAAACCTAGACAGTGTGTTAAAAAGCAGAGACATTATTGCCAACAAAGATCCGTATACTCAAGGCAATGGTCTTCCCAGTGGTCACGTAAGGCTGTGTGGGCTGGGCCGTAAAGAAGGAAAAGCATGGAAGAATTGATGCATCTGAACTGTGGTGCTGGAGAAGGCTCCTGAGAGTCCCTTGGACAGCAGGAGGTCAAACCAGTCAAAATTAAGGGAAATCAACTCTGAATACTTGTTGGAAGGACTGATGCTGAAACTGAAACTCCAGTATTTCAGTCATCTGATGTGAACAGCTGACTCTTTGGAAAAGTCCCTGATGCTGGGAAAGATTGAGGGCAGAAGGAGAAGGGCATGTCAGAGGATGAGATGGCTGGATGACATCACCAATGCAATGGACATGAACTCAGGCAAACTTCAAGAGATGGTGAGGGACAGAGAGGTCTGGTGTGCTGCAGTCCACGGGGTCGCAAAGGGTCAGACACTACTGAGTGACTGAACAGCAACAATGCTGGAACAACTGGATAGTAATCTGGAAAATAAAAATATTTTGGGGCTCTCACCTCATTTCTTATCCCCAGATTCCAAATATTTCAAATATTTAAATAGAAAAATGTAAGTATACTATGGAAATACTTTATATGTATACATACAGGTGTGTGTGTGTGTATGTAAAATGTTTCAAGGTTCAGAAGACATTCCTAGGGTTAATCCAAAACTAAGAAATATCAAGTTAAAAGATAAAATAAATTGACCATATAAAACTAAAATAAAATCCATTAAAAAATGTAAAATCCAAAAAAAAAAAATAAATAAAAAATAAATAAAAAATGTAAATGACAAGCCAGGGGAAAATATTTTCTCTGCAACTGATGACATAGACAAAAGGCAATGTTTCTTAGCATATATAAATAAATATATAAGAAAAAGTCCAAAAATCCTACAAGAAATGAACAAAGGAGAAAATGATTGGTTTCAAAATAAATGTAAATGGGTCTTAAAATATGAAAAGTTATTCATTTAATACATAACAAGAAAAATATTAATTTAAAAATTAAAACTACATGAAATGTCATTTTCCTTTGTTAATTTGGCAAAGATAAAAGAATTTTGATAGCATACTATATTGAAAAGGGTGTGAGAAAATAGGTACTTAAAATTAAGTATGTAATTTGGTATAAACTCTATAAAAAACTATTTAACAATATCTTATCAAGATTGCAAATGCATATAGTCTTTGGTCCTGCAGTACTACTCTGAGAATTTACCCACATATATGCTTGTCACATCTTAAATGACAAACATACAAGGATATTCCTTATAGGGTTGTTTGAAATAACAAAAAGATTGGAAGCAGCATAAATATCTATGTTAGGACACAGGTTAAGTAAATTATGTGCCTATATGGCATGGGATTGGAGAAGGAAATGGCAACCCACTCCAGTGTTCTTGCCTGGAGAATCCCAGGGACGGGGGAGCCTNACAAGGATATTCCTTATAGGGTTGTTTGAAATAACAAAAAGATTGGAAGCAGCATAAATATCTATGTTAGGACACAGGTTAAGTAAATTATGTGCCTATATGGCATGGGATTGGAGAAGGAAATGGCAACCCACTCCAGTGTTCTTGCCTGGAGAATCCCAGGGACGGGGGAGCCTGGTGGGCTGCTGTCTATGGGGTCTTACAGAGTCAGACACGACTGAAGCGACTTAGCAGCAGCAGCAGCAGCATGGCATGGGATTCTATGAAAACTTTTAAAGAATGGAGCTATATATTTGTATTTATTTTGGACGATTTCCAATATATAATATATATATGTTAAAAGATTAAAGTGAGGAATACAGTATACAGTACATTTTTGTTGTTGTTTTAACACTTGTATGTTCTCATATGGATTGTATACCTGTAAAGTGATCAATTTACCTCCAGGGAATGAAACTAGGAAACTAAAGAGCAGGAAAAATGAGATATGGTAAATTTTTAATCTACAAATTTTCTTTTTTTGCTATGTGAGGTATTACATACATGTAATAATGACAACACTAAGCATGCTCTTCAATTCACTTGATATTTTCTAGGTACTAAGACTTTCTAGATAGAGAATGAAATGTTCAGTTTACATATGGAACAAGCCTCTTGTCAAAGACTGAGTTTGCTGACTGGCTATTGCTCTAGTCTGTTTTGAAGCAAGGAATGCATGCCTGTACTTATAGGGCTTTGGTGACTTGACCTATGTTTTGAGCCAGAGATAAAAACCCAGAGAAAGAGAAATAGACGGGTAAGACTAGGAATTACAGTGAGCGGGGTGGACAGACTTTGAGATAAGGAAGTAAAACTTGCCAGCAACTTTCACCCCTTTTATTAAGGTATTTATCTTAGATGGATATCTGCTTTGTACTCTGTGAAAGTATAAAATCATGCAATGAAGTTAACCAGAGCCTGGAGTTCTTTCTAGGGGAGCAAAATGGCTAAGAAAGCACAGCAGTAATTTAATGTTTATAAAGAATGGTCTGAAAGAACTACAATATATCAAAAGCAAATAACTGCAGAGGAAATTGGCATATTTTAATTCGGTTCAGACCATATTTTACATGTTCTGGCTGTACCGTAATGTACTAGTTTGCATGTAGAGCTTAAATGTATAATTAATACAGCTTTGAAGCTAGTTCTATCCACATGATTAAAATTTATCATGGAATTAGCTTTCAAGTAGAGACTTTTTAACACGTTATAGTCAATGCTATAAATTAAATCTTCTCTGATGAGCTCTGAGTAAAGGACTATAATTTATCTCAATGGTATTTTATTAGAGACGTCTTAATTGCTGTGGCAGGTGAAAAGCATCATCCAGTATCTTGGCTAAACATTTCAGTTAATGAAATCATTTTTCCTCTTAGCACTATTGGTTTAAAGAATATTCTGTTTTATTGAAGATGAACTAAAAGTCTTTTATTTTATATGCATGATTCAGCCTCACAATGAATGCCAGGCAAATCTACTTTGTGGGACATTTACTCCATAAAAGAAAAAAGGAATCCTCTAACATTAGTGAAGGAAATGATAGACTCTCCATTGGGAGATGTCAAAAGGAAGAAACCTCAAATTTCCCTTCCAGTGATCTAAAAGTAAAAATCTGGGAAATGATTGCTGATGAATGGATTATGCGTATGGCATTTTTTTATACTTTCCCATTATTTGTATTATTTCCCTGTATATATTTTTTAATCGAAATTATAGAAACAGACACTTTAAATTTTTCTAATCATTATTTCCATAACAGATAGCTACTATTACTAGTTTGGCATACGTTCTTGCACAAGTTTTCCACGCAAAGTATTTTTTCCTACTTAAAACTCGGGCTCTGTTGCCAACAATGTCCGAATTCTTCCGGCTCCGCCTGCTTCATTTGATCAAATTTGCCCACCCCACGCAGCTTCAGTCACTTTGTTGGAATGACGTATTATGTAACTATAGCCAACGTTCCCAGTTTCTGGGCCTAAGGACAGATTTTGTGCCAGTGCATCTGTGCCTCCGAGCAGATTTTAGATTGTGTGCCTGTGCCCAAGTAGGGACTAGGTGCCAACTTGTTCAAAGCTTAGCGGACTACAGATCCTTACATGTAATGAGGGTGCTGCTGGGGGCTCCATTTCTTTAGCCCCAGACACGTGTGTCTGGTGGAGCACAGTGCTGAAGGACGGTGTCTTTGTCATGCTTCCTCACATTCTGTGCTGTGGATTAAGCAAGGCCTCTTATTGCAATTTCGCCCTTGTCAAAATGATTACCAAGTTTATTCCATCTTGGGTTGTATGTTTCCAAGCTTCTAATGGATGATTTTTATGGTTTAATGTTTGACCACTTTTACAGTAAACACTAGTGAGAATCTAAAAAAAAAAAAAAAAGCCTTAGAAAACAATTTTGTTCAATATGATAGGTTATTTGAAGTAATATCCACTATTTAAAGAGGCACTGAAATTAACAGTCTCAGTGCCATGCTGCATTTAGTGTGTGGCTGAATTTTAATGTGTCAAATATATTTACTAAAGCCTAATACAAAATTCCATGGATGCTAGAATATTAATTCTGAGAAACCGTGGGTCAGAATGCATCAGAAGCTGTTAAATATCTTATTGAATTTTGTCAACTTGCCTACCCTCCTTAATATGCCATTTTCAGAGTAGCAAAACAGAAAGTGTACATACTTAGAAAGGCCAAATCTGTGCTTTCAAGTTGTTTTTTAAAGCTGTTGTGATGTTTCTTCTTCAGACAGAATTGGGTCAGAAGATTTAAAATACCAGATTTTCCTATTTTAATGTTGGAAATATCTCCTGTGTCTTAGACCATGTGAATTTTGTGTATATGTCAATATGTTTAGAAAATTTATATATACTGTCACTTACTGAAAACTTACTTTGTAATTAATAAGTATTCATCTGGATCACAGTATGACCTGCACCTTTCAGTCTTCAGTGTATATAAAATATTGGTGAATTTCATATTGAGATCAAGCACCTCCATTTTCTTATAAAGTAGACAATGAAATATTACTCAGTTTTTCCAAACAGAATGAAGACAGGAAGATGACATTGTAATGAATGCCTGATAATCCCTCAATAGCACTTTAAGGACTAAACTTGATAGGAAGCTTCCAGAAGCAGCGTTCAGACTTGCAACTAGTTTGTCTGATGAGACTTTCAGGGGTCTTGAAATTTAGAGCTTGAAGGAACTTAAATATTATTGCCCTCATTTTATTTATTGGGAAGCAAAAGACCAGATTCACTGCACATTCATCCATTCCATTGTCATTCACTAAAAACAGTCTACAGGCTTGACTATGAGATCCCATGATCAAAAGTGAATAAGCTGTGGCTCAGTGACGTGTCCAGAATTTCAGAGTTGTTTCTTTCAGTGGGAGAGAGAGTGAAAGAGGCACTGGGTCTATTGTCACTGAATTAGGCTGGCCGTTCATTCCACTTAAGGGTGGAATCCGTAATTCACCATTAGTTTTTCTGATCCTTCTACTATCTTTCAGACATGGGAGAAGCCAGAGTAAAGAGAACAGGCTTCTGTTCTCACTCAGTCTACAGTCTAACTAAGATAATCAAAAAGGATGCCAAAAACATGTAACTAAAAATTACAAATTGTGGTAACAAACAAGGCAAAGTGATAGGAAACCAGAGAGAAGATTCTAATTACGTGATTTCTTTGAGAGGCTGTTGCTGAAGACTGCTGAGACCACCTAATGGAAAGGATCAAGCCACAGCTGGATTGTGATCCGATGCCAAGGTGTGATTACTAAATATATAGTGACCAGAGCAGGCAGGGCCCAAAAACCTATGACATGGAATTGAAATTGTATTTGAAGAGCAATGAGAAACCATCGAGGGAGTAACATTTTACGTTTTTAAAGGACATTCTGTCTGTTGAGTGGAGAATGTGTTAGAAGGGAGTAAGCATAGTGTGAAACATACAGTAAGGAGTTTTCTCATAATAGTTGGGGTGACATGGCTGAAGTGGTAAAGAACAGAGCAAGGGTTGAGTTATTTGGGGAGTTCAATCCAGGACTTGTTTCTGGCTTGAGTATGTGAAATGAGGGAAGTTATCAAGGATGAAATCCAGCTTTCTGACTTTGAAACCAAATAAATGACAATGGCAATGTATTTACTGATAGGTGGAAAACTGGGTATGGCTGAGGGCAGATAAGGATCTGTAGAGGTCTCATATTAAAAAAAAATAATGAATTGCTTCTTTAAGCATAATACAAAACAAAAACAACACTAAGTTATTACATAAATGAAAGATGCCTAATTAAGCCTCAACCCTGATGACTACCTGTATGGTTTTATTTTAACATATTAAATATTAATTTTGTTCCTTAAAAAATTGGGGAGTTTCCCATATTTTGTTGGTGCTTTGTTTGCAAGCTTAGTTTCTCATTCAATTACCAAGCCCTGGGAAATGTCATGAGTTTTATTTTGGTATATTGAAATGCGTGTAAAATTGCTAAGAGATGTCAAGTAGGTAGTTGGATGTACAACTGTGGGGGTCAGAGTGTGAAACAGGTACATAAATTTGGGAGTTGTCAGCATAGATGGTTTTAAAAGCTATGGAAATAAATGAGATCACCCGAAGAAAATGCGTAGGCAGAAAAATGATACAGGTGAATTTGTAACATTTAGATGAGGAGCAGGCAAAAGAGCCTGAAGTAAAGTAGCCAGACTAAAAGATGATGTCAGGGAAGCTAAGAGGAGAGTAGTTCAAGAATGAGACGGTATACAATGGTGTCAGTGCTTCTGCGCGGTCAGGTAAGATGAATCAGAGGACTGGATGTTTTTGGTAACCTTAGCATGAAGGATTTTTAGGTTATTATTGAGAATGAAGTAGATTGAGAAGGTAATGGAAGGTGAAGAAGCAGAAACAATGTGTGTAGCGAGTTTCTTTAATGTTTTACTGTAAGGGAGAAAAAAGAATTATTACAGTAACTGGAGGGAATTGTAAGGTCAAGAATGTTTTATTTGGTTTTGCCTTTTTAACCAGCCTTCCTGAACAGATCCTCAACAAGGGTCCTTTTGCCCATTTAAGTCAGCAGAATAAGATTGTGCTGCTCAGAAGCAAAAGGAAAGCTTTGTTCTTGGATCAGAGGATGGAGAGATATGATCTAGTGCTCTTCCCAACAGGCTGTGGGTGGGGCTGCCTCAAGGCAGAGAGTGGTTCACACTAGCAGTCAAAGGAGTCCATTACCCCAGGTTGTCTCCAGGAGGTTCGGGCTCTGTAGCCTCCTCCACTCGAGTGTGGTATACTCATGGAGTGATCCCTGCATCTTCAGGGCACAGTGGGTGGTTAGGATCACCAAGTGGCATCTTTCCACTTAGGACTGAGTTGGTTTTGTTGGCTACCAGCTTTCCATGTCTTTAGGTTCATCCAGTCTCCTGGCTGGAAGAGATATAGGGCTATATCAGTGGGTTACAGGCAGTACCCAGTTACCACATTCCATGAGTGCTATCATGGTTTCTCCTACCTGGAAGGCAAACTTGAGTTGTTCTATTTCAGGGGAGTTAAAGTGTCCCTTTTCTTCGGTTTGGAAATGGGTCTACCATATATGAGTTCAAATGCACTTAACTTTAACTTACTCCCTAGAGCTAACCACATGCAGATCAGGGCAATCAGAAGCAACTTAATCCAATTTTCTTGAGTTTCCTGACATCCATTAAGGCCCTTTTCAAAGTCTGATTGAACTTCTCTACTTTCCTCAATGATGGAGTCTCTGGGCTGAGTGCAAAATCCATTTTATGTCCAGGGCTCATGTAATACCCTTCTTCGCTAGCGACAAAATCCTGGACCATTATTGCTTTGTAGGAATCCTGGGAGGCCAAACCTGAGGATTATTTCTTTAATAATTCCCTAGTCACTTCAACTTGGAGAAGGCAATGGCACCCCACTCCAGTACTCTTGCCTGGAAAAATCCCATGGATGGAGGAGCCTGGAAGGCTGCAGTCCATGGGGTCGTTGAGGGTCGCACACGACTGAGTGACTTCACTTTCACTTTTCACTTTCATGCATTGGAGAAGGAAATGGCAACCCACTCCAGTGGAGAATCCCAGGGACGGGGGAGCCTGGTGGGCTGCCATCTATGGGGTCACACAGAGTCGGACACGACTGAAGCAACTTAGCAGCAGCAGCAGTCACTTCAACTAAGTGAGGAATGATAGAAGGGGACTTGCCCCCAAACTTGGACTAGTGAGGAATGCTTCTATCTGACCAGAAAATGTCTACTAGTACAAAGAGATACCTGAAATTGCTTGGTACTTTGGGCCTGACAGTGAAATCAGTCTACCAGTCTTCTCCAGGATATGTCCCTCTGGTCTGAATGAGACTTATCTGGGGGCCTCTGGGAATATGGTGCTGGAGTTGTCCATTGTATAGGTGGGACACGTCTCAAATAGTCCACTGATTATACTTTTCATGTCAGGAGTTACCATGACCTCAACTAATTATATAAGGCTTCTCTCCCATAGTAAGTCCTTGATAAGCCCCTTTGATGGCTTGACAAGCTGCAGTTGGGGGAAAGAAGTGTTGTTGATGAAAAGTGGCTAATTTTTATCCATTAGCCACTCATGGCCTCCTAGATCTCTACTGAAGCCCTGTTTTGGGGCTTTGTCTAATTTTTCCTTTTTGTAGATTGGGAGATAATTGCATGGTTCTGGGCTTCAAGGTATGAGGTGTAGTTGCCAATCACCTGGTTCTGGGGCCACCTTTTTGGCAGTTGCATCTGCCTTGTTTTCCTTTGTTACCTCTGCAGTCCCCTTTTGGTAACACCTACAAGGAATCACTGACACCTCTTTTGGAAGCTGTGCTGCTTCTAAGAGTTTCAGTGTGCTTAATCCATGTTTTACTTGTTTATTGTCTGCAGTAAGCATACTCCTTTCCTTCCAAATATCCCATGTACGTGTAAGATGGCATATGCATGCCAGGAACTTGTATAAACATTTAAGATCCTCTCTGTCCCAAGCTCTAAGGCTCAGGTGAGGACCGTTAGTTTTACCTTTGGGACAGAAGTTCATGGAGATAGGCTTTGTGCTTCTTTGACTTGAGTCTGGGAGGTCATTGAATACCCTGCTACCCTTTTCCCCTCTGTCATAAAACTGTTCCCATCTGTGATTCATTCCTCATTGACATTTGGGAAAGGATCATTTAAATAGGTTGGGGCAACTGGAATCGATTGTGTCTATGGTCTCTATGAGCTTCCCTGGTAGCTTAGCTGGTGAAGAATCCTCCTGCAATGCAGGAGACCCTGGTTCGGTTCCTGGGTCAGGAAGATCCCCTGGAGAAGGGCTTGGCGACCCATTCCACTATTCTTGGGCTTTCCTGTTGGCTCAGACAGTAAAGAATCTGCCCACAATGCAGGAGACCTGGGTTCAATCCCTGAGTTGGGAAGATCTCCTGGAGGAAGGCATGGCAACCCACTCCAGTATTCTTGCCTGGAGAATCCCCATGGGCAGAGGAGCCAAGCGAGCTACAGTCATGGGACTGCGAGTCAGACATAACTGAGCGACTAAGCACGTTCATATGGTTGCTACAGAGTCATGCTCCAGGGGCTCTGTTTCTGTGGGTAGCAAGGTGGCAGGGTCTAGAGTGTGATGGTTTTTATGGTAGCCACTGTGTTGTGCAAAAGCATAGGTTGAACTTGAATTGCCCTTCCAGGGGACAGCCATTCTGTTCCCTTGCTGCTGCTGCTAAGTCACTTCAGTCGTGTCCGACTCTGTGTGACCCCACAGACAGCAGCCCACCAGGCTCCCCCATTCCTGGGATTCTCCAGGCAAGAATACTGGAGTGGGTTGCCATTTCCTTCTCCAATGCATGAAAGAGAAAAGTGAAAGTGAAGTCGCTCAGTCTGTCCGACTGTTAGCGACCCCATGGACTGCAGCCCACCAGGCTCCTCCGTCCATTGGATTTTCCAGGCAAGAGTACTGGGTGGGGTGCCATTGCCTTCCCCTTAGAACTTACTAAAGCCTGAATGTGAAGTCCATATAGTGACTGGCTGACCAAACGTTAACTTTCAGCCTCCTTTAGCAGGGTTGAAGTAGCTGTTATTGCCTGTAGGCAGGACCATCCCTTAGCAGTTTGATCTAATTGGTTAGAGAAATAAGCAACCACTGGAATAAGGGCTCCTAGTTTTTGAGCTAATATCCCAAGGGTGGTTCCTTTCTCTCATGAACATAAAAGTCAGAGTGAAAAGTGTTAGTTGCTGATTCGTGTCTGACACTTTGCAACCCCAAAGACCGTAGCCCGTCTCGCTCCTCTGTCTATGGAATTCTCCAGACAAGATACTGGGGTGGCTTGACTTCCGTGGTGGCTCAGACAGTAAAGCGTCTGCCTACAATTCAGGAAACCTGGGTTCAATCCCTGGGTCAGGAAGATCTCCTGGAGAAGGAAATGGCAACCCACTCCAGTATTCTTGCCTGGAAAATCCCATGGACAGAGGAGCCTGGTAGGCTACAGTCCATGGGGTCACAAAGAGTCAGACACGACTGAGCAACGAACCTGGGTTTCCCTCATTGCAGGAAGATACTTTACTGTCTGAGCCAAATGTTTAAGGTCAAAGGGTTTAGCTCAGTCTGGGAGGGCCAGGGCTGGGGCCTGAAGTAATTGCTTTTGCAATTCTTTTTTTTTTTTTTAACTTTTTGTTTTGTATTGGGTATAGCTGATAAGGGGCTTCCTAGGTGGCACTAGCGGTAATGAACCTGCCTGCCAATGCAGGAGATGTAAGAGACATGGGTTTGATTCCCTGGGTTCTTCAGTATCCGGGTTGAGAAGATCCCCTGGATAAGGGCATGGCAACCCACTCCAGTATTCTTGCCTGGAGGATCCCATGGACAGAGAGGAGCCTGGTGGACTGTAGTCCATGGGGTCACAAAGAGTCAGACATGACTGAAGCGACTTAGCTTGCAGATAGAATCGATGAACAATGTTGTGATAGCTTCAGGTGAGCAGCAAAGGGACTCAGCTATACAGCTAATCTTCAGCATGTATCCATTCTCCCCCAGTTGCTTTGTACTTTTTGAAGACACCTTTTCATATTCTAAATTCCATTCAAAAGGATCATTATCCTTTCCTTTCAGCTTTTTGTATGGAAGTCTAGCTATTAGACTATAGTTAAGGATCCAGGTGAACAAAACCTGGCCACCCTCAGGTTTTAGAAGGGATGAGGCAGCAAGTGGCTTTTTTCCTCTTCTAGGATAGGTTTCTCTGGCCTTCCAGAAGAATGAAGCCTAATTAAGTCACCCTAGTTTATAATATTTGAGCCTTTTTTCTTGAACAGCTTATATCCTTTGTGGACTAGGTATTTCAGAGTGGTTACAGTATTTTTGTCAGAGGCTTCCACAGTTGGGCTGGTAATCATAATGTCATTTATATTCTGATTCCATCTTGCTCAGATATTTTGGGTCCAAGTTTCCCCAAAGATGGTGGGGTAATTTCTGACCCCTTGGGGAAGGAGTGTCCAGCAGTGTTTTGCTTTGTTTTGTTGCATGTTTGGGTCCTGTCATTCAAAAGCAAACATTTCTTGAGACTCTGGGGCTAATGGAATATAGAATAAGGCATCTTTTAAATCTAACACAGAATACCAAGTCCTGGTGGCTGGTAGAGTGACCGACAGGGTGTAAGATTAGGGACGACTGGATGTATACCCCAGACAGCTTCACTGAGTGCCCCGAGGTCCTGTACCATCTGACATTCCTCACTGGGAATTCTCCTCTTTACAGGGAGAAAGGCTGATTGGCAACATCTAATGGGGTCTGGTCAATTAGGCTCTGTAAAATGGCAGCAATGCCCCAAAAGGCCTCCCTGTGCAGAGGATACTGTTTTCTGTTGGGTCAGGTATGTCCAGGCTTTAGATGAACTTATCACAGGATAGCTTCTACAGCTCATCCCACCTGTTCCTGCTTTACTACATATTTACTCCAGGGAGATCAACTTGCACTGCCTAGGGAGGTTTTTCCGTAGCTATTAACATCTTGTGTCCTTGTCTAAGGGGACACCAGTCTCCAGTTTGTCTCCCGTTAGGTGGATAGTAGCCTCCACTTTATGTAAGATATCTCTTCCTAGCAGAAATATAGAATATTTGGGGACATACAGGAAGGAATGGATGAGCATGTGTTCCTCTAATTTATGTACTAACGGCTCTGTAAATGCCTGTTCTTGGCCTTCCCTTGTACCTCCATATTACACCTCTTATAACTGAGTTTACTTGATCTGGTATTCAGAACTGAGTAAGTGGCACTGGTATCAACTAAGAATTTGACAGTCTAATCCCTGTGTCTAGTGTCAACCAGGGCTCCTCGGGGGATCACTTGGAGTGCTGGCTTAGTCCTCTGGTCCCATCATCCTTCATTTGTTTGGACCATCTGCTTTGGAGGGTCGTGGCCAGAATCTGCCACTTGCATTCCTTTTTGTAGTTGACGAGGGCATTGTCCTTTTTGGTGTTTTTCTTGTTTGCAAATGCTGCATTGATTAGGTCCTAATTTCTTTGGCTTGCTATCCCTCAGTGGGGCTGGGTGCCACTCATTGGAGTTGAGTGTCTCCAAGGGCAGTTAGTTCAGATTGCCTTGCCCACCAATTGACATTGGAGGCCAACAACTTGCCTCTAGGCCTATTTGTCCTCTGTTTTTCCCCCCTATATCTCAATTATTAAACACCCTCAACCTTTAGTGGGCAACTTTGACTAGGCAACAGGTAGTAGCATTTTGTCTGTTTCCATTTTCTGAAGCTTATGCCTAGTGTCAGGGGCACTTTGGGAAATAAAATATGACCTCAGGATTGCATTCCCTTCCAATGACTCAGGGTCAGTGGTAGTAGATTTGAGGCATTCCCTGAGGCGCTCTACAAATCTTGGAGGGTTTTCTGTAGGCTCCTGATCGATTTCCTTTATCTTATACCAATTAATAGGCTTCTGTATGGCTCCTTGGATTCCCTTTAGGATCGTATTTTTTTAATGGGCCAGCCTCTGTATTCCATCCCCTTCTCCGTTGTCTTGATGGACCTAGTGGGCTTGGTATCTGAGACCACTTATTCCCTAGTGTGAAAATGGCATGATTTACCCTGTTTCTGTCCTCTTTGTCTGGTCTTTTGTTCCTCACTGGGAGTGCTTTGAGGAGGTTCTTGGTGTCAGCCCAGGTGGGGTCATGAGTCTGAAAGGTTCCCCTAGTTGTATTCCGGAAACCCCTCTGGGTTTTCCCTCAGCCCTTTACTCTGACATTTCCAGTTATATAGAGCAGAAGTGGTGAGTGGAATGTGTACCTGGATGTGCCCTTCTCCTTTGGGACCTGCTTCAGAAGGAGTACTTTTCCTGTGTTGATTAGACCCTGGCTGATAATTAGTCATGCAAATATCACAAGATTTGACCCAAATAAGATTTCCAGTTCAGGAAATTTGGAACCAGCCTGGAACTGTC
Source organism: Oreotragus oreotragus (assembly GCA_006410675.1). Lineage (NCBI taxonomy): Eukaryota > Metazoa > Chordata > Mammalia > Artiodactyla > Bovidae > Oreotragus > Oreotragus oreotragus. The sequence continues at coordinate 122,064 of SJYX01006626.1, read as the reverse complement.
AATGGAGTCCTCAAAAGACCAAAATAGAAGGCATCCGAATGGTGTGGACTCTGATATAACTGGTGGTCCCCCTTGAATCTGTAGTTAGTCCCTCTTCAGTCAGAATGTCCCACAGGAGTTTAGATGGGACTGCCTTTGGGCAAGAGCAGCTTAGCCATGTTAGTCTCTGAACAGTTTGGTCCATTAGGGAGTGGCACAGTTGTCTGAGGTGACGGCCTTTTCTTTCTTCCTTTCTTCAGAAAAGGAGGAGTTTGCAGACTTCCTGCTGGATGAGAGCTAAAAGTATGTGGGATTCCCACAGGATACTCACCTGATTGCTGAAGTACCTGGAATTTTGTGCTGAGACTGGGAGGAGAGCCTGCAGCCCCTCAGTTGGTAAAGAATAACCCAAGATTCACCTCACAGCGAAGAGGAGAGGAGAGATGGACAGGGGGTGTTTCTTGTTCTTGCCAGCAGCTCATGTTGTTGCCGTTCAGTTGCTAAGTCATGTTCAATTCTTTTGTGACCCCATGGACGGTAGCCCACCAGGCTCCTCTGTCCATGGGATTTCCCAGGCAAGAATACTGGAGTGGGTTNAGGGGGTGTTTCTTGTTCTTGCCAGCAGCTCATGTTGTTGCCGTTCAGTTGCTAAGTCATGTTCAATTCTTTTGTGACCCCATGGACGGTAGCCCACCAGGCTCCTCTGTCCATGGGATTTCCCAGGCAAGAATACTGGAGTGGGTTACCATTTCGTCCTCCAAGAGATTTTTCTGACCTAGGGATCAAACCCAAATCTCCTGCATTGGGAGGTCAATTGTTTATCGCTGAGCCACCAGGGAAGCCCCGGCAGCTCATAGGACTTCTCAGTAATGGGGGTCCTGGTCTTCTGAGGCTCCCCTGCCCACTTAAGAAAAACTAGCACTGACTGAAAGAGGTTAAGCCACTGTCTTGTACCAACCTTAACATTCAGGCATCCTCAATACTTTTTCCTGAACTCAGATTAAACATCTTTGTTCTGATTTGTCTGGTGATCCTTAATAACTGGGCCGTTTCCTGGTCTTGCCTCTTGGTTCACAGGGCTGGCAGCTTTTCTTTACCAAATCAAAACTTTACTATGGAGAATGCTACTGCTGACCCTATAGGTTGGTGAGCCTAGTGGATAGGTGTCGCCCAAAAGGCCATGGTCTGTCCCTTTGTGGTCACCAAAATTTTGTTACTGAACCTCCTACAGTTACCCAGCAAGGCTGCTTCTGCCTGGTATCATTCAAACCAATAGAACAATATCAAATCAGTTCAGAGGCAAAGGAAAGCTTCATTCTTTGATCCAAGAATTGAGTGGTGTATCCTCACACTCTGGAGTACGTGCTCTCCCTGAAAGGCCATGGGGAGCATGGCTGCTTTATAGCGTTCCGGTCTACAGGAAGGGGAGAGGGGCAGAGTTCTACAGACGGGGCATAGCTCTGCTGCTCCCGACACTCGAGATTGAAGTGCCAGATGTACCATCTCTGCACAAGACCTGATGAGGTGAAATGTCAGTTGCACCATTTTGCATCAGGAACACTGGTCTAAATTGCTGGGTGCAAGGCCTCTGCACACATACCCTGTGAACAAGTGAAACTAGACTAAGACCAAAAAAGTTAGACTTCATTTTATCTTCCAGATTCTATATTTATGTCCTGGGAATTGTTAATAGACTTTTATGGTGACACTTTTAAGGATGGATGATAATAGCACATCTTTGCATAAGAGGAATGATTCAGCAGGGAGAAAGTTTAGTTGATTGTGGAAGCAAGGAGGGATAATTGAAGGAGCAAAATTGTTAGAGAATATGAGGTATTTCCTGTTTGATGCTCCAGGATACGAAGAACGTATCTTAAAATATTCATCTTTGTGCTCCCTGGCCAACATCCTTGTATGAAATCTTGTATACATAATTTTGTGTTCTTTCTCTTAAAGAAAGATCCAAAATATGAAGACCCTAGAATACTGGATCCAGCCCTAACGGGGAATACTGATGCCACAATGCAGAGATAGATGGTTTTGAGCCTGCATGTTTTACATTCAGAAAATTATGCTTATCTTTTGTCTATTTTTAATTTTAGACTAGAATTTCAGTGACGTTGGGATCATTTAGCAGGTAGATAATCTAGCATTATATGCACCAATTTGGGGGGCTTGTGGAGTGTGTCATTACTTACAAGAATGAATTCCAGTTTTCTGTGAGTTCAGCAGCATCAGCAAGGGCAGACCTTCATATTTAGATGTCCTTTTCTCCTCATTTTTCTTGCTGCTGCCTCAGAAAGAGAGAGAATGGGCATATTGATCAAACAGATATACGCCATAAAACCCTTGCTTTTCTAGTTAGAGTTGCATTTGTAGTCTTCTACAAATTGAAGTTAAAATGTTTGGATTTTGAAGATATCTCAGTGCCTAATGAAAGGAGCAAGAGACCAGGAGGAAACTTTTTAAGACACCCATATTTTTTCTTCTTTTAAGAATGAGAGATACATTCAGAGAGACAACAAGTAATAGAATAAAACTGATCCACTCACTTTTCTGAAGCATTCTAGATAGATTTCAAGGTCTGAAATTAAACACATATGTGAGCATGTGTGTGTGTCTGTGTGTGTTTAGTTGCTCAGTCATGTCCAACTCTTTGTGACCCCATGGAATGTAGCTCACCAGGCTCCTCTGTCCATGGACTTTTCTAGGAAAGAACACTGGAGTGGGTTGCTATGACCGTCTCTAGGATATGTAAGCATACCAAGGAGTTATTCATCAGTAGGACTACATCCGAGTCCCAGAGCCTTTGGTATGGTCCAGCATGGTGGCGTGAAAGTGACCTGACCAACTATGATTCCATGGACTGTGGCTTTCTATGTAATTGTGCACTAAAACCAACTAATGTCCTGTCCCTGGAGTTTGAGCTGCCTTGTCCTGTCTGCTAGGGAGACACCGGAGGTCATACCTATACTTGAAGAGTAAGAAAGATCAAATACCCATTTGATCTAAGGAGGACAAAGAAAAAAACCTACTTCATCTTCCCTGTGTGTCGAATGGGAAGAGTATCAATTTGAAAGGGTGCCCAAAAGTGTTTCCAGGTCCTCTGCCAGTTTTCAGTGTTTAATGGAGGAGGTAATTGAGGGATATAAATTACCTAGAGGCATTTATCTATTTAGATGACATAATCATTTTTGGCAGGATTCTGGAAAAGCTAGAGCAAAGACTTCTTAAAGTTAGAAAGGGCAAGGCTTTTGATGCTCTCCGATATGTATTCATGCTGACAAACCTTTATTAATTATGATAGGCAAGTAAAGCCACAGCATAAAGTACACTGCTCCTGAAATAAATACCTGATAGCCTCAGTAACATCAAATTAAAAACTTTCTTTGAGGTTAGTGATGACCAGAGGACACTGCGAAGAGTTTTCCCTAATTGCTAAACCATTAACAATTTGACAGATTACCGTATCAAGAGAGGTTCAAGGCAAGGAAGGTCACAGGGCACACAGCGTGTGGCCATATGGCCATGTTTTTTCCCTCCAACTTTTCAGGGATTACTTGTTGAAAGCCTGGAACCAGGCAGTCATGGAAAGCCATTCTGGCTCCTTACCTGAAGGCATTCAAAGCAGGAAGCCACTGAAATCAGTGTACATGGATTTTTCTGACTTTGGTGCTTGTAATCTGATCCAGTTTGTTTTACAGGCTGTCTTACTTGGCAACAGGTATTATAAACATAAATGTTTAAAAGATTTCATAATGTCCAAAAGATTTCATTTCATAAATGTCCAAAAGATTTCAACTTCCCTTCCTAAAGACTAACTTATTTGTTTTACAGCCTCTAAACAAGGTGAGATTTAGAATACTTGTTTGGAAAGAAAGAGGAAGGACAAATTTACTTTGGATAGTAAAGGAAGTAAGGAAGGGAGATGAAATATTTTTTAAAAATATACAAAATATGTATATATATATTTTTTTTCCAATTTTTCTTAAATCAGTTTTTACAATGTGGCTTTGTTTTCTGATTTCAAGAACTGTGACTTCCCCAGAAGTTAGTTTTGCAAACATAAATTAATAATTCTCAACCCAAATGAAAATGACTTTTGATTATCTCTACTCCCATTCATTTCTGATAGCACCAATAATCAGAAGCTCAGAATGAAAGCAGTCTCAGACTCTTCAACTACAGAAAATAAGACCAAAGAAAATGCACATGTCAGTTAAAGTCTTGTGGTAAATCAGTAATAAAGCTAAGAATAAAACATTCATGTTCTAACTTCCAGTGATAGGGTCACTAATTTACACTATTCTGCTTCTAATAAGCACTGATTATTTTAAAGATATAAAAGTTCAGTTCTTTCATAGTGCTGGGCACTCTGCCTGCTGCATTGTAGTCATGCTATCCCTGGAGATGGAAATGAAGGTCATCTGGTCCACTTCCTAGAGACACAACTATCTCATTGAGCCCCATTCAACTGCAGGGGCTCAGCTGATGAAAATTTCATTGTGAGTTAAAAACTGATTGCAGAACACAACCAGCAGTAGGAATCAGGGTGAGTGGGATGATAGAAAGGATGATAGAATGGGTTTATTTAAAAAAAGGCAGAAGTCCATTGGGGAAACACTAGACGAGTATATCTCTTGCAAGACCACACATGGGGAGTGATTCTTGGAGGTCATAATTCATCTGTGGACAAGGGTATCGAGTTTATTCTAAATAAAAATGAAAAATTGTACATTTTTCTTAGGGGGATAGTTCCTAGCAGTCCCTGAAATCAGTTCTCTTCTCTTCCGTGCGCATAAACTAAATTTCAAATCAGGAGGAGACAAAAAGACCTGGTAGAAAGTGGATGTTTCTTTAACACATGCAATTTAGCTTGCTCGTGTTCATGCAGCTCTCATGATACCTCATCCTCTGCTTTTGTAACCCAGTGAGCCCTCAGAAAAGACACTTAACAAGTCACCTTACTAGTCACCTTAACAAGTTCAGGGAGACCCCCGAGGCTTCACTTCCCATCTTATCTCACCACAGTTCCCATTTTGTTACCTCTTTGGCTTTAGCGCCTGGAGGTTAAGTGACTTGCCCAATATCACAAGGCAAATAGTTAATATGGGAGCTTGACTACAACCTGCCCCTGATCTGTTTCTCCTGCTGCATCCCTGTTCCAGCTAATGCCAAGACCATTCTCCAGGATGGAATCGTTAACTCCATCCTCCTTATCCACTTTTAAGGAGGGCGTGTCTTTTAATTCTACATCAGAACTGACTTTTGAACTGATCACATTTTTTGCATCCTTATTCTTCTGCCTTCCCCTACCCTTCTTCATCTCTCACCTGAACTCTAGCAACAGTTTTCTAAGTAATTTTCTTGCCACAAATTTCTTTAATCTTTTTTAATCCACTGTTATTTCATACACTTTGTGAAGAAGCAGTTGTGATTATGTCCCTTCTGTATGCAGAGACATCCAAATTATTCCTTCAAATGACACCCTAAATCTAATCAAGCTGCTTCCAGAATACCTATGTGTGTGTGCGTGTGTGTGTATAGATATATATCTATATTTACTACTTATCCACTCCGATTTTTTGAAATTATGTCATTTCAAAAAACACAACATGCCCTTTAAGTCTCTACATCATTAGGGTTAAATTTGGACTCAGGAGACAGGAAAAAAAAATGTTATAAGTGGTTCACACAAGAAATAAATTTGAATTTCTTTCACCTAAAATAAGTCGCGAGACAGGCAGCCCGAGGATGGCGTGGCACCCCCACAGTTGTCTCAGCCCTAGATTCCTCTCTTTCTAGCTTCCATTGTCAGCACTTCCTTCTGTACTTCTTAAATATGCTCATAACCCGAGGTGGCTTTCAGAGCTCTAATAACCACATTTGATTTCCAAACTGACATCGAGAAGAAATATTCATTGCTTTCCCTGTAAGGGAACTTCTTGGACATCTCATGTCATATTCTTAAATCTCATTGTATAGAACTTTGTCACATAACCATGCAGAGTTACTTGAGAAGCTGCAAAATGTAGATTTTGAACTGGATTTGTTCCCAACCTCTTGTAAATGCAAGATTTCTGACAGAAAGGCAAAGTCTAACCCATAGCTTTATAAATCAGCTAAAATGCCTTTATTTTTCCCCTAACTTCCACACGCAGAAGCTTTCTCTCCCATGCTTATCAAACATTTGTTATGTATCTCATATGTGTGAGATATATATGTATGATTATACATATATGTGTCTATGTATTTACATTTTTTTACTTCTATTTTCCTTACCATAAGGAAGACTTTGTAGGTAGAGATCATAGCTCACTCAACATTTTATCTTGATGTCTAGTACACAGTAAGTCTTTGATAACTGTTGAATAAATAAATACATGCCTGCATGCGTGCACAATTAAATCATGGTTTTTGAGGTCCATGACTGAATTGCAGTTTATGCTGATAATAAAATTTAGGCTCTGTTTTTCTGTTGATGATGAATACAGGCTGGCTAACCCCCACAGGCCGGAGAAGGTAATGGCATCCCATTCCAGTACTCCTGCCCGGAAAATCCCATGGACGGAGGAGCCTGGTAGGCTGCAGTCCATGGGGTCGCTAGGAGTCGGACATGACTGAGCGACTTCACTTTCACTTTTCACTTTCATGCATTGGAGAAAGAAATGGCAACCCACTCCAGTGTTCTTGCCTGGAGAATCCCAGGGAGGGGGGAGCCTGGTGGGCTGCCGTCTATGGGGTCGCACAGAGTCGGACACGACTGAAGTGACTTAGCAGCAGCAGCAGCAGCCCCCACAGGCAGGGTTTCTGCCTATGGTTGTGCTGGTTGGTCACTGCTTTAATACAATCATCCTGGAGAGAGTACTTTTTCTATTCGCCCAGAGTCTCTGTATGAACTTACACCTGGCTGTCCATGGTGGTGTCTAAGAGCCGCAGGAGGCCTTTAACCGGGGAGTGGTGTCTACCTGGCCATCTGTGGACTACAGAGGTGCAGGAAAGCACAAGGAAGGAACAGCACGATGACCCTCAGAAGCAGGAGACTATCTCACCTCTTTCTCTTTTTGCCTCTGGCCCTCACTTGAGCATCCCTTTATTTACATTTCAACTTCCAGAACACAGGTATTCCTACCATTAAAAATGCTATGGATGATAGCCTCCATGTGGGGAGCCATACATTTAAATCAAAGGGAAAGCATCTGAAGATACTTGGAGTGTTCTGAGGCTGCAAATGTTTCCTTGCTAAACCTATTCTTCGTCAGCAGCATGGAGGGCATTTGGAGGACCTGCAGACTGAGAGGCAAATGCAGCGGGGTGGAGGATCCCACACAGTGTGGTTGTTGTCCAGGCTGCATTCCCAGAAGAAGAAAGAACTTTCTGCATTCTCCATGTCTGCTTCACTGGCATTCACAGTGGCACTGTGAGTCACTGCATTGGTAGAGTTGTGGAGCCTTGTAGGCTCTTGGCCCCCAGAAAGCTGCCCCCTCCAATAAGGTTGCCGTATATATCCTATGGAGTTTCCCCGGTAGCTCAACTGGTAAAGAATCTACCTGCAATGCAGGAGACCTTGGTTCAATTCCTGGGTAGGGAAGATCTGCTGGAGAAGGGATAGGCTATCCATTCCAGTATTATTCGGCTTCCCTGGTGACTCAGATGGTAAAGAATCCACCTGCAATGCAGGAGATCTGGGTTCGATACCTGGGTTGGGAAGATCCCCTGGAGGAGGACATGGCAACCCACTGCATTATTCTTGCTTGGAGAATCCCCATGGACAGGGGAGCCTGGAGGACTGTGGTTCATAGGGTCACAAAGAGTTGGACTCGACTGAATGACTAAGCACACACACATATATCCTATGAGCTATGATGCTTGGGATTGTTTTCCCATCAGCTCCTGAAGCAGATACCTGCGTTCTTCCTTGGACATTGTACACTGTAAAATGTGAGGATCAGAGATATTTATTACCAGTGCCTTCCTCTCTAGGCGGCGGATCAATTTCCTTTTTTCCAGATGGCTCACTGGCCAGAAAAAGAAGGGACTGCTGGCCATCTGCTTCCTGTTGCCTTTTCAAGCTGGCTAGCCACTCAGCAAAGCTGGCAAAGCCCAAGGCACCAGCTGTCAGTCTAGGCTGCCCTGCTGGCCCTGCACCTTGCCACACTAGGCGTGATAGAGCAGGGGCCATGCTGAAATCAGTGTTTGACACTCATGAAGCGGGAAAGCTTCCTTCCAAACCCAGGCCAGCCAGCTTCCCTGATGATAAACATAACAAGATCGCCTGCTCTGGGACTTCCTCTGACAGTGGTATTCTGCTGACTTAATATGGGGTGAAAAGGGATGACTTTGGGTAGAAGAAAGGCAGTGTTTATGGTCAACTGATAGGACAAAATTTAATATAATTCTGAATCCCACATAAGTAAAACAATTCAGTCATAATTTCCAATTTACCCTTTTGTTTCTGTTTTTTTTCTAATGTTTATTGTTTACAATGACAAAATAAACATCTGCTCATTGCGGAAAATCTGGAAAGTGCTATTGGAGATTTAGAATGTCACTCATAATTCTGTGAACTACAGAGATAGCTAAATTTATTCTGTTGTTTAATCATTGTCTTTTTTTTTTTCCTTAGTCTCTTTGAGGTCACACTCTATATACAGTTTTTTTCTCTTTTTGTTTTGTGGCTTAACGCTACATATAAACATTTTTAGCAAATAAAAATATTTTTGGTGACTAGTATTATAATGCATAGTAATGTCTTAATTCACTTGCTGCTACTGCTGCTGCTAAGTCGCTTCAGTTGTGTCCGACTCTGTGCGACCCCATAGACGGCAGCCCAACAGGTTCCCCCATCCCTGGGATTCTCCAGGCAAGAACACTGGAGTGGGTTGCCATTTCCTTCTCCAATGCATGAAAATGAAAAGTGAAAGTGGAGTCGCTCAGTCATGTCCGACTCTTCACAACCCCATGGACTGCAGCCTACCAGGCTCCTCCATCCATGGGATTTTCCAGGCAAGAGTACTGGAGTGGGGTGCCATCGCCTTCTCCATTAGTTTACTTAACTGCTCCCTAATTGGTGCCAACTTTTTACTATTTTAAATAATTGTATAATAGAACATCATTGTGCCTAAAGCTTACATTTGTATTTTAGATTATTTCTTAAGGATCATTTCCAGAAATAGAATGACTGTGCTAATTTTAAGGAAAATTTACTATACTGGCAAATTGCTTACAAATATATGTATATATACACATATACATATACACACACATTTCTTTTATATATATATAATATATAAATATATATTAAACCATGAAACCAGTGCTCTTTATATAAAGTTTCTTCAACAATAGGTGTTTTCTTCCTTTTTGAAATTTCAGCTGATTTGGTGCTTTTTCCCACCTCAAAACTGTGTCTTAATAGGTAGGTGTGAATAGAGGCCTTAAACCTGTTACACTGCACCAGACTTTCTTTATGCCAGCTTCTATGCAATGAATATAAGACTATAACCTGAACACTGATTCAGAAGTGGGAGTGTATTATGAATCACTGTGTTTGAAAGGGATTCACTGTGCTCCGAGCCCCAGTGTGATGCTCCTCTTTGAATATTGCTTCCTCATTGTCTCATCTCCCTTAGCTGACTCTATGGCAGTCATCGATAGACCTGGGTCTTTAATGGCCCCTTCCCAGGGCCAGGTGGCCATACCTACAGGAAACAGCAAGAATGCTCTGTGGAGTGGTGAGGCTCTTAGCGCCAAGTTGGGCATGATGGTTGGCTTCCAGCACAGAGGTTCAGCAGGAAAGCAGCAGTCCTGCTAGGAGGCCAGGCTGCTTCAAAGGCACTAGGGGGAGAGGCCAGCCTTCTCAAAGGCACCTGGCCTTCTCTGCACTTAAGTCCATGGTCTGAAGTGCACAGTGAATGGTGATGTATAACTGTTATACCATCTGTCATAGTCCCAGTTGTTTCTTTAGCTTTATCTTTGCTAAGCCTTTTAAGTCTCTTACTAATTAGTATAGCTTTTACACCACTGGTTGTATTGAAATTTATGCCTTCTCTGATAAACTAAATCTTGTGTCTCTTCCCAGGGTACCAACAATTTTATCCCTTAAGCAATATATTCTACTAATTCTGGATTGTATACATCTCTCTCTTTTCTGTATCTCCAAAGTTTTAAAAAATTATTATTGGATATCAAACATTTTGACAGTTTTTAGAAGAGAGATTCAAATCTTTGTTTTCTATCTCTAGTGTACACATTTCCATTGAATTCCAGACTCATATGGCAAGCTGTCTACTTGATATCACTCCATGGACATCACACAACCTATCATACTCAAAGTTGGGCTTACTCCAGTAGTCTCTAGACTGACATCTTTACTATCTTCCTACCTCTCAGTTAATCACCAAGCCAAAATTTATACAGATAGAAAATAAAATTTGTGTATCTCAATTCTGTCCACCTTCATTGCAAATCTAGCTGATCTCCTCACATACATCTTGGAACTCATTCCATCCTTCTTCTGTGCTAAAACCAAAGTGATCCTTGCAAAACCTAAATTTGATCAAGTCATGCCTCACACTCTTACAGTCTACTTTGAACTTGTTAATGGCTTCTCTTCATTTTTTTCAAATATGTTAATATAGTAAAAATACATACAACATAAAATTTGTCATTTTAACCATGTTAAATGTACAGTTTTGTGAAATTAAGTACATTCCTACTGTGCATCTATCATCACTATCTGCTTCTAAAACTTCATCATTCCCAATAGAAACTCTGTAATCATTAAGCAATAACTTCTCATTTCCCCTTGTGACTCAGCTGGTAAAAAATCTGCCTGAAATGCAGGAAACTTGGGTTCAATCCCTGAGTTGGAAAGATCCCCTGGAGAAGGGAAAGGCTACGCACTCTAGTATTCTGGCTGGAGAATTCCATTGACAGTGCATGCGGTTGCAAAGAGTTGGACACGACTGAGCAACTTTCACTTCCCTTCACTTCAGTTTGCATTTCCCCTCCCCACAGGGCCTACTAACATTTCATCTGCCTTCTTTCTCTATGAATTTATCTACTCTAGATGTTTCATACAAATGGAATCATATAATACTTTTGCTTTTCTGGTCTGGCTTTTTTCATATTTCCAAGGTTTATCAATGTTGTTGATGTCTATATATCAGAATTTCATTTCTTTTTGTGTCCTTGTAAGAATATGCCACATGCCCTGTGATAACCTAGAATGGTGGGATGGAGAGGGGAAAGTGCGAGGCACAAGAGGGAGGGGATATATATATATATACATATAGCTGAGTCACGTCATTAGAAAATGGGAACTAACAACACTAGAAACAGTAGAAACTAACAGCATTTAAAGCAATTATACTCCAATTTTTAAAAATATAAATAAATAAATAAAAATAACATGAATGAGTGGAAAAAAAATATATCACAAATTGTTTACTCATTCATCTCTTAAAGGACATTTGATTCATTTCCACATTCTGACTATTGTGAACAATGCTGATGTGAACATTCACGTATAACTGAGTCCTGTTTTCAATTGTTTTGCTTCCTCTTATTTAATATTAAAAAATAAATATCTTAACCAAGCCTGTAAGTCTCTGTGTGATCTTGTTCCTCTGTTCTCATCCCCAGCACCTTCTGCTCTCCTAGCTCTCTCTTTTCTTTGGAGTCCTCACACCTGTGTGGCTTCTTACTGTATCAGTTGAAGGACAACTGAGTTACTTCTGTTTTTGTCTATCATGAGTAACACTGTTGTGAACATTTATGTACAAGTTTTTGTGGGGACATGTATTGATATTTTCATTTTGTGGGGCTATATGCCTAGGAATGGAATTGCTTGGTTATATGTTAATCAGATGCTGAACTTCAGGAATCCATGTTCTTTTTTTTTTTTTTATACTATACTTAACGTACAATTATTATGGAAGTTACAGGTATATAATAAACTTAGTTATTCACAATTTTTAAAAATTATACTCCATTTGTGGGGATTCCTTGAGGGGTTCAGTGGTAAAGAATCCATGTGTAAATGCAGAAGATGTGCACTTGATCCTTGGGTTGTGAAGATCCCCTGGAAAAAGAAGTGGCAACCCACTCCAGTATTCTTGCCTGGGAAATCCCATGGACAGACGAGCCTGGTGGGCTACAGTCCTTGGGGTCACAAAAGAGTTAGACATGACTTAGTGACTAAACAGTGATAACCAATCTAATCACATGGACCACAGCCTTGTCTAACTCAATGAAACGATGAGCCATGCCGTGTAGGGCCACCCAAGATGGAGGGGTCATGGCCGAGAGTTCTGACAAAATGTGGTCCACTGGGGAAGGGAATGGCAAACCACTTCAGTATTCTTGCCTTGAGTAAGATGTCCTTTTCATTATAGGGGACTGGAATGCAAAAGTAGGAAGTCAAGAAACACCCAGAGTAACAGACAAATTTGGCTTTGGAATACAGAATGAAGCAGAGCAAAGGCTAATACTGTTTTGCAAGAGAACGCACTGGTCATAGCAAACCCTCTTCCACAACACAAGAGAAGACTCTATACAAGGACATCACCAGACAGTCAACACCAAAACCAGATTGATTATATTCTTTGCAACCAAAGATGGAGAAGCTCTATACAGTCAGCAAAAGCAAAACTGGGAGCTGACTATGGCTCAGATCATGAACTGCTTATTGCCAAACCAGACTTAAATTGAAGAAAGTAGGGAAAACCACTAGACCATTCAGGTATGACCTAAATCAAATCCCTTATGACTATACAGTGGAAGTGAGAAATAGATTTAAGGGCCTAGATCTGATAGAGTGCCTGATGAACTATGGATGGAGGTCCATGACATTTTACAGGAGACAGGGATCAAGACCATCCCCAAGAAAAAGAAAAACAAAAACCAAAATGGCTGTAAGAAGAGGCATTACAAATAGCTGTGAAAAGAAGATAAGTGAAAAGCAAAGGAGAAAAGGAAAGATATGCCCATTCATATGCAGAGTTCCTAAGAATAGCAAGGAGAGATAAGAAAGCTTACTCAGTGATCAGTGCAAAGAAATAGAAGAAAACAATAGAATGGGAAAGAATAGAGATCTCTTCAGGAAAATTAGGAATATCAAGGGAACATTTCATGCAAAGATGGGCTCAATAAAGCACAGAAATGGTTTCGACCTAACAGAAGCAGAAGATATTAAGAGGTGGCAAGAATACACAGAAGAATGTACAAAAAAGATCTTCACGACCCAGATAATCACGATGGTGTGATCACTCACCTAGAGCCAGATATCCTGGAATATGAAGTCAAGTGGATCTTAGGAAGCATCATTATGAACAAAGCTGGGGAGGTGATGGAATTTCAGTTTAGCTATTTCAGTTCCTGAAAGATGATGCTGTGAAAGTGCTGCACTCAATATGCCAGCAAATTTGGAAAACTCAGCAGTGGCCATAGGACTGGAAAAGGTCAGTTTTCATTCCAATTGCAAAGAAAGGCAATGCCAAAGAATGCTCAAACTACCACACAATTGCACTCATCTCACATGCCATTAAAGTGATGCTAAAAATTCTCCAAGCCAGGCTTCAGCCATACGTGAACCATGAACTCCCAGATGTTCAAGCTGGTTTTAGAAAAGACAGAGGAACCAGAGATTCATTTGCCAACATCTGTTGGATCATTGAAAAAAGCAAGAGAGTTTCAGAAAAACATATATTTCTGCTTTATGGACTATGCCAAAGCCTTTGACTGTGTGGATCACAATAAACTGTGGAAAATTCTGAAAGACATGGGCATACCAGACCACCTGACCTCCCTCTTGAGAAATCTGTATGAAGATCAGAAAGCAACAGTTAGAACTGGACATGGAACAACACACTGGTTCCAAATAGGAAAGGGAGCACGTCAAGGCTGTATATTGTCACCCTGCTTATTTAACTTATATGCAGAGTACATCATGAGAAACACTGGNGACCTCCCTCTTGAGAAATCTGTATGAAGATCAGAAAGCAACAGTTAGAACTGGACATGGAACAACACACTGGTTCCAAATAGGAAAGGGAGCACGTCAAGGCTGTATATTGTCACCCTGCTTATTTAACTTATATGCAGAGTACATCATGAGAAACACTGGGGTGGATGAAGCACAAGCTGGAATCAAGATTGCTGGGAGAAATATCAATAACCTCAGATATGTAGGTGACAGCACCCTTATGGCAGAAAGCCAAGAAGAACTGAAAAGCCTGTTGATGAAAGTGAAAGAGGAGAGTGAAAAAGTTGACTTAAAGCTCAACATTCAGAAAACTAAGATCACGGCATCCGGTCCCATCACTTTATGGCAAATAGATGGGGAAACAGTGGAAACAGTGTCTGACTTTGCTTTTTTTTTTTTGCTGCAGGGGAGGCACTTCAAAATTACTGCAGATGATGATTTCAGCCATGAAATTAAAAGACACTTACACCTTGGAAGGAAAGTTATGACCAACCTAGACAGCATAATGAAAAGCAGAGACATTACTTTGCCAACAAAGGTCCATCTCTCAAGGCTATGATTTTTCCAATGGTCATGTATGGATGTTAGAGTTGGACTATATAGAAAGCTGAGTGCTGAAGAACTGATGCTTTTGAACTGTGGTGTTGGAGAAGACTCTTGAGAGTCCTTTGGACTGCAAGGAGATCCAATGAGTCCATCCGAAAGGAGATCAGTCCTGAATATTCATTGGAAGGACTGATGTTGAAGCTGAAACTCCAATACTTTGGCCACCTGATGTAAAGAGCTGACTCATCTGTAAAGACCCTGATTTTGGGAAAGCTTGAAGGCAGGAGAAGAAGTGGACAACAGAGGATAGATGGTTGGATGGCATCACAGTGGCACAATGAACAGTTTGAGTAAACTCGGGGTGTCAGTGATGGACAAGGAGGCATGGCGTGCTGCAGTCCATGAGGTTGCAAACAGTCATACATGACTGAGTGATTGAACTGAACTGAACTGAACTAAACTGTGGCAGTTCTATTTTTAGCTTTTTGGGAAACCTATTATGCTTTCAACAGTGGTTGCACCAATTTACATTTTCATCAACAGTGTACAAAGGTTCCATTTTCTCCACATCCTTGCCAATATATGTTGTGTTTTTTTAGATGATATCCATTCTGAGAGATGTGAGGTTATATCTTGTGTAGTTTTGATATGCATTTCTCTCTTGATTAGTAATGTTCAGCATCTTTTCATATGTCTGTTAGTCATCTGCATTTCCTCTTTGGAAAATGTCTGGTCATTTCTTCTGCCCATTTTAAATTGAGTTGTTTATATTTTGATGTGTTGTATGAACTGTTTGTATATGTTGTATATTAATTACACTTAATGATCTTATCAGTTGAAAATATTTTCTCCCATTCAGTCAGTTATCTTTTTGTTTTGCTGATGGTTTCCTTTGCTGTGCAAAAGGCTTTAAGTTTAATTAGGTTCTATTTGTTTATTTTCTGCTTTAATTTCCTTTGCTTTAGGAGACAGAGTCAAAAAATTTTTGCTTTGAATTATTTCAAAAATCTTCTGCCTGTGTTTTCCTCTAGGAGTTTTAAAGTTTCTGGTCTTATATTTAGATCTTTAATCCATTTTGAAATTATTTTTGTGTATGATGTTATGTAATGTTCTAATTTCATTGTTTTATATGTAGCTATCCAGTTTTCCCAGTGCTATTTTTTCTTTATTTCAGTTTAAAAAAGTAACTTTATGTGGCATGTAACTACAGAATATCAAACCACTATGTTGTATACTTGAAACTAATATATTATTTTAAGTAATCTTACTTCAATAAAAAAGTGTAAAAAGAATTGTTTGAGTAATGGACCTTTATGAATCAGTTTGGATCTTCCAAGCCCCAGCACTAATTTTTGAAGAGACTGTCTTTTCTCTGTTATGTTCTTGCCCCCTTTGTTATAAATCAATTGATCATAACTACGTGGGTTTATTTCTAGGCTCTCTATTCTGTTCTATTGATCTATATGTCAATATTCATTCTTCCAGTTCAAGAATATGAAATATCTTCCCATTTCTTTAAATCATCTTCAGTTTCCTTTATCAGTGTTTAATAATTCTCATCATATACGTCTGTCACCTCTCTGGTCAGGTTTATTCATAAGTTTTTATTTTTTTGTAGGATGCGACTTTAAAAGGGATTAGTTTTTTACTTGGCCTGTCTAATATTTAACTGTTAGTATGAAGAAATGTAGCAAGTTTCTTGTTTGTTAATCTTGTATCCTGGTACCTTGCTGAATTTGTTTATCAGTTCTAATAGTTTTTGTGTGGAGTCTTGTTAGGGTTTTCATATAAACACACACACACACACACACACACACACACACAATGTCATGTCCTTGACGTGACATTCCAATTTGGATACCTTGTATTTCTTTTTCTTGTCTGATTTCTGTATCTAGGACTTCAGTGTTATGTTGAATAACAGTGGTAAGAAGGGATATTTTTGCCTTGTTTCAGATTTTCGTGGGAAGGCTTTCAGTTTTTCACCATTGAGTGTTATGTTGGCTTGGGTTTGTTATAAGTAGCTTCTATTATCCTGAGGTATATTTCCTCTATACTTACTTTGATGAGAGGTATTTTTTTTTATCATGAATAGATATTGAATTGTATCAAAACCTTTTTCTGTATCTATTGAGATAATCATGTGGCTTTTGTCTTTTCTTTTACTGACGTAGTGTATCACATGGATTGATTTTATGTATGTTGAACCATCTGTGACCCATGGATAAATCCAACTTGTTCATGATGTATGATCCTTTTTATGTGTTGTTGGATTTGGTTTGCTAATATTTTGTTGAGAATGTTGAAGATGTTTACATTTATGTTCCTCAGTGATATTGACCTGTAAGTGAGATCTTTGTCTGGTTTGGGTTTTGGGATGATGCTGGCCTCATAGAATGAGTCTAGAGGTATTCCTCTGCAATTTTTCAAAATAGTTTGAGAAAGATAGGTGTTAAGTATTCTCTAAGTTTTGGTATAATTCACCTTTGAAGCCACATGGTGCTGAACATTTGTTGGAAGTTTAAAATTACTGACTCAATTTCATTACTAGTAATTGGCCTGTTCATATTTTCTATTTCTTCTTGGTTCAGTCTTGGGAGATATCTTTCTAAGAATTTTTCCATTTCTTCTAGGTTGTCCATTTTGTTGGCATGTAGTTGTTCATAGTAGTGTCTTATAACCCTCTGTATTTCTGTAGTGTTTCATTTCTGATTTTAATGATTTGGGCCCACTTCCTTTTTTTAATTGATGAGGCTGACTAAAGATTTATCAATTTTATTTATCTTTTTAAATAACCACCTCTTAGTTTCGTTGATATTTCCTATTGTTCTTTTAGTGTTTATTTCAATTATTATTACTCTACTCTTTGTGATTTTTTCCTTGTAAATTTGGGGATTTGTTCATTCTTTTTTCTTTAGTTCCTTTAGTTGTGAGGTTAGGTTGTTTATTTGAGATTTTTATTGTTTCCTGAGGTAAGCTGTTATTGCTATAAATTTCCCTCTTGGAACTGCTTTTCCTGTTGTTCAAATCTCATAGGCTTTGGATCATCATGTTTTCATTTTCATTTGTCTCTCAGTCTCAGTTCAGTTCAGTTGCACAGTCATGTCCGACTCTTTGCCACCCCATAGACTGCAGCACACCAGGCTTCCCTGTCCATCACCAACTCCCAGAGCTTATTCAAATTCATGTCCATCAAGTCGACGATACCATCCAAACATCTCATCCTCTATCGTCCCCTTCTCCTCCTGCCCTCAATCTTTCCCAGCATCAGTCTTTTCCAATGAGTCAGTCTTCACATCAGGTGGCCAAAGTATTGGAGCTTCAGCTTCAGCATCAGTCCTTCCAATGAATNCATGTCCATCAAGTCGACGATACCATCCAAACATCTCATCCTCTATCGTCCCCTTCTCCTCCTGCCCTCAATCTTTCCCAGCATCAGTCTTTTCCAATGAGTCAGTCTTCACATCAGGTGGCCAAAGTATTGGAGCTTCAGCTTCAGCATCAGTCCTTCCAATGAATATTGGACTGATTTCCTTTAGGATGGACTTGTTGGATCTCCTTGCAGTGCAAGGGACTCTCAAAAGTCTTCTCCAACACTACAGTTCAAAAGCATCAATTATTCTGTGCTCAGCTTTCTTTATGGTCCAACTTTTACAGCCATACATGACTACTCTAGGTATGTTTTACTTCCTCTGATTTCTTCAGGGATCCACTGGTTGTTTAGTAGCATATCGTTTAGCCTCCATGTGTTTATGGGTTGTTGTTGGGGGTTTTTTTTTCTGCTTTTTTAAAAAATTTTCTTCCTCTTTTGGTCACGCTGTGTGGTATGAAGGATCTTAATTCTCTAACCAGAGGTAGAACCTGTGTCCCCTGCGGTTTGTTTGTTTGTTTGTTTTTCTCTTTTCTCTTGAAGTTGATTTCTAGACTCAGCATTGCGATAGGAAAAAGTGAGAGGTAATTACATGTAAACTAATTATCAATATATATGTTCTTGTTGCCATTTTATTAATTGTTTTGGATTTGTTTTTATAGGTCTTTTTACTCTTTTTCTTTTATTCTTCTATTGTGATCTGATGACTATCTTTAGTGTTATGTTTGGATTCCTTTTTCTTTTTTGTGTGTAGATGTATTATAGATTTTTGGTTTGCAGTTTCCATGAGGTTTTAGTGTATGTATATACATATATATATATATATAGCACCTCACTCCAGTACTCTCCCCTGGAAAATCCCATGGACACAGGAGCCTGGTAGGCTGCAGTCCATGTGGTCGTGAAGAGTCGGGCATGACTGAGTGACTTCACTTTCACTTTTCACTTTCATGCTTTGGAGAAGGAAATGGCANTATAGCACCTCACTCCAGTACTCTCCCCTGGAAAATCCCATGGACACAGGAGCCTGGTAGGCTGCAGTCCATGTGGTCGTGAAGAGTCGGGCATGACTGAGTGACTTCACTTTCACTTTTCACTTTCATGCTTTGGAGAAGGAAATGGCAACCCACTCCAGTGTTCTTGCCTGGAGAATCCCAGACACAGTGGAGCCTGGTGGGCTACCATCTATGGGGTCACACAGAGTCAGACATGACTGAAGCAACTTAGCAGCACCAGCAGCATATATATATATATATGTGTGTGGGTATGTATATGTATATATTAGTATATATATATTATTTCAAGTTGCTGATCTTTTAATTTCAAATGCATTTTTGATACCCTGTCTTTGTATTCTCCTTCCTTCATGATAACTGTTTTCAATATCATATTTTATATATAATTATTTTGTGTACCTGTTAGTTGCTTATATTGACTATAAATGATTTCACTACTCTTGTTTTCTAACTTCCCTATCTTTGTGTGTGGATGATTTCCTACTTTTACTGTATGTTTGCCTTTATTAGTGAACTTTTTCATTTCATAATTTTCTTGTTTCTAGTTGTAGCATTTTCTTTTTTGCCTAGAAGAATGAAAATAAAGTGGGAGAAATAAGTCAGGTTTGTAGGCTGATGGCAAATAACCACGGAAGGAGTAAAAATTGATAATTCAGGGAAAAGGAAGAGTATGGTTGTAGTGATATCCTTGAATGGACATGAGGAGGATGGAGTCTAGTGACAAGTGGAGGATTATGCTTAAGTAGGAGTCCAGACAATTTATACCTTGTTTAACAGGAGGAGTGTGGATGTATAGGGCACAGGTGCAAGTAGGCTGGTAGATGTGGTCAGGAGTATGTAGTTTTCTCCTCACCAATTCTGTCATCTTGGAGAAATAGAAACCAAGCCAGGCCAAGAGTGAGGATACAGTAGGAGCTATATGAGGTTTGTGAAAGGGGAGAGTATTAAATGCCTCTCTAGAAGAGTGATGGAAGGAAAGGATTAGAGAAATAGAGTTGACCTTGGCAAAGCCAAAGGCCCATGTGAGAGATTACTGGTTACAAAAGTTAAAGTGAGATATGTCACCACCGATGTGTGCATTTTTTTTTCACCTACAAAATAAGAACAGGTATTGAGTAAGCAAAGTTGGATTAATCAGGAAAATATGTAAAGAGTTATGGGTATATACAAAAATGTAACAAAAATGAGCCATGACCTTTAAGCCCAGTAAAGAAGAGAAGGACCTGAGCAGAAGGCACACTAATTCTGCTTCATCCTCAGACATCTGAATCCAGCAGCACAAGTGGCCTACCAGGAGCTCAAGGCTCACTGAAATATTCTTCATGTGAATTCAGGTGATGATATACAAAGCTGTGAATAAAAGTCCCTTTACTCATTTTCTTAGAGGAAACAACAATTGAATGTGTGTTATCATTGCACAGAGGCGAGAAAACTGCAATAGTCTGTTCATGACTGAATGTGTTGGTGCTTACAAATATTCCAAGAGTCAATATTTAATTAACTAATTGCCATGCTCATTTCACTGATGGCACAATATGAGAGTATTAATTATACAATATAATGAATTCCTGTCAGGTAATGAATTCCCACCAGGCTCCTCTGTCCATGGGATTCTTCAAGCAAGAATACTGGAGTGGGTTGCCATTTCCTTCTTGAGGACATCTTCCCAACCCAGGGATCTGACCCATGTCTCTTATGTCTCCTGCATGGGCAGGCAGGTTCTTTACCATTAGCACCACCTGGGGAACCCTTAATTAATATTAACAACTTAATATTAATCTATTACATAACACATTGAAAACGAGAAGGAAACGAGAAGATTCCTTAGACATTTTTGTTTTAATCTCTTACTATATGGAGGAACAAACACAAGGCCAAGAGAAGTTAAGGGCTTTTCCCAAAGTTATGTAGCTATTGAGTAGCATGACTGGATTAGCACATTGGTCTCTGCTCAAACAACACTACTCTTATTTTTAAATTACTGCTTCCGTTTCTGTGAGAGGAAACAATACCAGGACCATTCTGACAAAGTCCTGTTTCTCCAGGCCAATTGAAATATAAAATTGGTTAACACTAACCATAGGAGAGAATGTTTCTTTGGGTCTGACTCCACCCTCCTATAAAGCTCCTGCTGCCATTTTTCCTGGATGTTGCCAGGTGGTGTCTTGCATGTGATTGCAGACACAGTTCTGCCAGCTCCCACGTGACACCCGTCTTTGCATTGCTTCTTATTTTAATTGCTAGCATGAGCTCTATAGCCAGGGCTTGTCAGTGCACATCTACAGGCGTGGCACACCTGCGGAGCCACAGCTGTCTCTTCCTTTCTTCTGCAGGATTCTGGTTGTCGGTCAGCTCACTGTTAAGAGCCCCTGTGTGGTGTCCATGTGTCCATATTCCCCTGAAATGGAGAGAATTTCCTGCACCTCCTCAAAGGTCCATGTCTGGACCTTGGAGAGCAGGGCATCGCCTCCTAAGTCTCCAGTAAAGCAGAATTATCTGTTTAGTCCTTATCCACAGCATAGTGTTTCAGATATGGCTCTGCGGGATTGGTGACATGCACCTGAATGATTTGACCAGGACTCCTAATTTGGAAGAGGGAGGAGGGAAGGCGGAACACAGGCACACCAACCCCCAGGCTATCACGGCATGCTCCACAAGCGCCCCCTTTCCTAGAGCAAGGGCCAGTCCATGGGCTGTTTTTATTTGATCAGTGAGCTAAGAATGGTTTCAATGCTTTTAAAAGATTGTAAACACAAAAAAACCAAGCAGAATACGCTACAGACACATGTGACACAGAAAGCCTGAAATATTTACTGCCTGTCCCTTTACAGAAAAAGTTTTGTATACTCTTGTCCTGGAGGGAAAACAAAATGCACCAGTTAGAAATGGGAAATAAAGCAATGTGCAGTATGAACTATGTAATTGTAAGCTATAAATCAATTCCATTTGTTCTGCAACCTTATTAAAATCTTGCACTTTTCATCATGATGGGAACCAAAAGCATAGAGAAATGAGTTTCATCGGGTGCTGATTCATCACTGCCACAGCTGATGATGGCTCTGCTTCCAGCCACTGTGACCCTGTGCAGCCTCTGGTCTTACTGCCTGACTTGCCGTTGGAGGGAGACACCATCCTTTTACATCCTGTCCCATTATTCTTGACTCAAAAGGGAGAACTTTACATGGGCCCTTCCTGAGGATAAGGAGCCCCTTCCTCCCAGAACAGAGGTCTTCAGGCTTGTCTGTGGGTAGACTCTTGGGATTCTTGAACCACAGTCTTCAGTTCTGCCAAGAGAAGTGAATCTGAGGACAGATACAATTCAGATTCATGCTGAGGCTCCTGCTACACATGAAAATAGATTTGATTTCTGTTTAATTTTATCTCAGTTTGGTTTTGAATAGACCACAGGTATAAATATTTGCTTCCTCCTTGCTACAGATTTCCTTCAAGACCTGACCTAAGTGTAAAATTTAATAAAAAAAATCTTAGAAATGGCAGGATGATTATTTTTCATTTCTATTTCCTTTGCCTTTGAAATTTAAATTCCTGTGTCCTTTCTGGCCAGTTGTTTGCTACGTTGTCATTGGTTGATAAAGGTTCCATGTGCCAAGAAATATCCTAGGGTGCTAAAACATAAGAAAAATAAAAACCTTGCCATTGGCCATGTGTTACTGGTATATTTATTCATTTTCACTTCATCACTCCATTTCTGTTTCCCAAGTGTCAATTAAAAACAGCAGCAAAGTAATGTCTTCAATAAATACTACTTAGATTAGTCATGTTAGATTAAAGCAATAAGGATTATAATACAGTGTCACAAACATGGTTGACTTTATTATCCATGTGTCTGTTTTCCTTTGCTTTTAGTTACTTGGAATGAGAAGAGGAGTTTCCATAAAAAGTGGCCCCGGGCTATTGTCAGTCAACTTCTGTCACCTTTGGGGTGGGATCTCTGAATACCATTATCTGAGCCTCAGTTTCCTTTAAAGTAAAACAGAGCATCAGTTTGTCATTTATCTATCCCTTGTGGAAGACATTGGAAGAGAGAATGAGATAATGTCCATAAAATCTTTTATATTTCTTAGAGGAGAGTTCCTGTGTAGCATTTTAAGGACAAGTTTTCTGGAAGAACATAAATATTCACCTGAGATAACTGATGCTGAAGCTGAAACTCCAGTATTTTGTCATCTGATGCAAGAAGCTGACTCATTGGAAGAAAGTCCCTGATGCTGGGAAAGCTTGGGGGCAGAAGGAGAAGTCATCAGAGGATGAGATGGCTGGATGGCATCACTGATGCAGTGGACATGAACTTGGGGAAACTCCAGGTGATGATGAGGGACAAGGAGGCCTGGAGTGCTGCAATCTATGGGGTATTGAAGAATTGGACATGACTGGGCATCTGAACAACAACAACTGAGATGATACTGGGACTGACGCTGAGAACACAGGCTGGGAAAACAAACGTGCCTGGGTGGCTGATGATCAGAAATAACCCAAAGCCTTGTATTATCTGTTTTTCAGCTCAGACATCTCTTTGGTTGGTCTTCAACCATGTTCTCATTTTATTTATTTATTTTTTGTTTTGTTTTGGGCTGCATATATGGCATATAGGATCTTAAAGTTTTCCAACCAGGGATCAAACCTGTACCCCCTGCAATGGAACTGTGCAGAGACTTAACCAATTGGACTGCCAAGGAAGTCACCCATGATCCCACTTTGCTGCTAAGCTGCTAAGTCGCTTCAGTCGTGTCCAACTCTGTGCGACCCCATAGATGGCAGCCCACCAGGCTCGCCTATCCCTGGGATTCTCTAGGCAAGAATACTGGAGTGGTTTGCAATTTCCTTCTCCAACGCATGAAAGTGAAAAGTCAAAGTGAAGTCGTTCAGTTGTGTCTGACTCTTCATAACCCCATGGACTGCAGCCCACCAGGCTCCTCCATCCATGGGATTTTCCAGGCAAGAGCACTGGAGTGNAGGCAAGAATACTGGAGTGGTTTGCAATTTCCTTCTCCAACGCATGAAAGTGAAAAGTCAAAGTGAAGTCGTTCAGTTGTGTCTGACTCTTCATAACCCCATGGACTGCAGCCCACCAGGCTCCTCCATCCATGGGATTTTCCAGGCAAGAGCACTGGAGTGGGATGCCATTGCCTCCTCCAATCCCATTTGAAATCCTGGGTAAAAGACGAGATTTGATTTGTTGGAACTTTGCTACTGCTTATTTGGAATAAATAATAGTACACATAAGTACCCATAGCTACCTTTCAGCTTTTGAGACATTTACGTTTAAGTTGTTTGCATTTTGTCCTGTTATGAAGCTACTCTTACTTAAGCACAATAGAACCTAAATAAATTAAACCAAAAGGAATTAAATAGATATGGTGTTTTCAAAAACAAGCAGACCAACGGGACCTATAGTATTAGAAGTTTTCTTAGACCGCTCTCTGTTAACTAATGTTTATGTTCACGGTAAAATATCCCACCTGATGCCAGCAGTCTGTTGAAAGAATACTCCATGTTTTCTACTATGCTGACATACAGCTCCCTTGAGCTAAGTAGTATATTTATCAAGATTCTGTGTGTTTATACTCAAACTGGATTAGGCTATTTGTGTTGATTACTTCAATGATCTAATTTGATTACATCTTGCCAACACTTAATAAAATATGAATTTGAAAGAAACTTATTTTCTCAAGAACTAAGACTATTCAGGAAAGTAATTTTTAAAAGGAATCTCAAAAATAATTAGTCTTGGAATAGATCTGAGCAAGTGAGAAAATCAGATAATTTCTCACTTGAATTGTTTGAAAAAGATCTTCAAGCTCTTGTTCTATTTAAAAAAAGACTAAAATTGGAAATTGTAGAGTGAAATATAGATGTTTTAAGAAATAAGAATAATATGGACTCTAATTGGTAGAACTATGATTAAAGAAATTACCAAAAAATAAATAAGAAAAGGTTTAAATCATTAGATATAAACAAAGTAATGGTTGGATCTTAAAAGCATTATGCAGGAAAAAAGGCAAGAAATTGAATAAGAACTATAGCACAATACCATATGTATGAATTTAAATTCAAATCAGTTCAGTTCAGTCGCTCAGTCATGTCTGACTCTTTGTGGCCCAATGAACTGCAACATGCCAGGCCTCTATGTTCATCACCAGCTCCTGGATTTCAACCAAACTCATGTCCATTGAACCAGTGATGCCATCCAACCATCTCATCTTCTGTTGTGCCCTTCTCCTCCTGCTTTCAATCTTTCCCAGCATCAGGGTCTTTTCATGAGTCAGTTCTTCCCATCAGGTGGCCAGAGTAATGGAGTTTCAGCTTCAACATCAGTCCTTCCAATGAACACCCAGGACTGATCTCCTTTAGGATGGNCTGGCTTGGAGAATTTTTAGCATTACTTTACTGGCATGTGAGATGAGTGCAATTGTGAGGTAGTTTGAACATTCTTTGGCATTGCCTTTCTTTGGAATTGGAATGAAAACTGACCTTTTCCAGTCCTGTGGCCACTGCCGAGTTTTCCAAATCTGCGGACATATTGAGTGCAGCACTTTCACAGCATCATCTTTTAAGATTTGAAATAGCTCCACTGGAATTTCATCACCTCCACTAGCTTTGTTCATAGTGATGCTTCCTAAGGTCCACTTGACTTCACATTCCAGGATATCTGGCTCTCGGTGAGTGATCACACCATCATGATTATCTGGGTAGTGAAGATCTTTTTTGTACATTCTTCTGTGTATTCTTGCCACCTCTTAATATCTTCTGCTTCTGTTAGGTCCAAACCATTTCTGTGCTTTATTGAGCCCATCTTTGCATGAAATGTTCCCTTGGTATCTCTTATTTCTTGAAGACATCTCTTTCCCATTCTATTTTTTTTTTCCTCTATTTCTTTGCATTGATCGCTGAGGAAGGCTTTCTTATCTCTCCTTGCTATTCTTTGGAACTCTGCATTCAGATGATTATCTCTTTCCTTTTCTCCTTTGCTTTCACTTCTCTTCTTCACACAGTTATTTGTAAGGCCTCCCCAGACAGCCATTTTGCCTCTTTGTATTTCTTTTTCTTGGGATGGTCTTGATCCCTGTCTCCTGTACAATGTCATGAACCTCTGTCCATAGCTCATCAGGCACTCTGTCTATCAGATC
This sequence comes from Oreotragus oreotragus, assembly GCA_006410675.1. NCBI lineage: Eukaryota > Metazoa > Chordata > Mammalia > Artiodactyla > Bovidae > Oreotragus > Oreotragus oreotragus. Next base: position 96,018 of record SJYX01006626.1, on the reverse strand, counting down.
TAGTCCCTTAAATCTACTTCTCATTTCCACTGTATAATCATAAGGGATTTGATTTAGGTCATACCTGAATGGCTTAGTGGTTTTCCCTACTTTCTTCAATTTAAGTCTGAATTTGGCAATAAAAAGTTCATGATCTGAGCCACAGTCATCTCCTAGTCTTAAATTCATATACATGAAACAAAAATATACATTTCTAAGAAGTCAGATAAAAACATATGCATGAGGATTCCCCCGGTGGTCCAGTGGTTAAGACTCTCCCTTGTAACGCAGGGGGTGAGGGTTTGATCCCTGATCAGAGAGCTAAGATCCCACATGCCCCTCAAGTAAAAAGAAAACAAAGAAAAAACCAAAACATCAAACAGAAGCAATATTGTAACAAATTCAGTAAAAACTTTAAAATAAAACATATGCATTAAACCTACAAGGTATCACTCCCTTTGAAGAAGGAAAAAGATGGGAGTGGGGGGATGGTTGAGAATAAATGTATATATAAAAATACAGAAAGTGAAGTCACTCAGTCGTGTGTGACTCTTTGTGACCCCGTGGACTGTAGCCTACCAGGCTCCTCAGTCCATGGTTTTCTCCAGGCAAGAATACTGGAGTGGGTTGCCATTTCCTTCTCCAGGGGATCTTCCCGACNTGGTTGAGAATAAATGTATATATAAAAATACAGAAAGTGAAGTCACTCAGTCGTGTGTGACTCTTTGTGACCCCGTGGACTGTAGCCTACCAGGCTCCTCAGTCCATGGTTTTCTCCAGGCAAGAATACTGGAGTGGGTTGCCATTTCCTTCTCCAGGGGATCTTCCCGACCCGGGGATCAAACCCAGGTCTCCCGCATTGCAGAAGACCCTTGTATTGGAAAATAAGGATGTGTCATGAACTGAGAAGCATGATTAACTCATCTTTCTTTAACAAATGTTGCTCTTCTTCCTTGTCCCAAACATCACAAACCTAGAAAACAAGAGAGGTTATGACAACATTCAAGGAAGGACAAGAGAATTGTACAGCCAGGACAGCAGTGGATCAATGTGTCTTAACAGACATCGGTGCTTGCAGTGGGAGGAGCTAACAAGAAGCAAGCTGATTCTTGCTACAGAGGTTCAAAAGACTTAGCAGCAGGAGATAACCAGGTATATAAGGAGGCAGGGGTGCAAATGCAATCAGAAATGGGATTTATTGAAATTCTGCTCAAGGAATAGTTACTAGTAATACCTTGGGTCCCTTCCTCCAATCTAAGCAGCCAGGTCACTTCCCCTCCTCACTGTCAAGGAAGCTGAGACGTTTGCTTTCTAGAGTGGAGAATGATTACATGGTTGGAGTAGAAGGAACCCATCTGAAAACTGGAGAATAAAGAAAGCTAATCTATACTGAGTGATAAGCTGAAACTCCAATACTTCGGCCAACTCATGTGAAGAGTTGACTCATTGGAAAAGACTGATGCTCGGAGGGATTGGGGGCAGGAGGAGAAGGGGATGACAGGGGGTGTGATGGCTGGATGGCATCACCGCTTCAATGGACATGAGTTTGAGTGAACTCTGGGAGTTGGTGATGGACAGGGAGGCCTGGTATGCAGCAATTCATGGGGTCGCAAAGAGTCGGACACGACTGAGCCACTGAAATGAACTGAACTGAACTGAATCTATACTGAATGCTGTGTCTCTTCAGCTCATCTTTCCCCCTTTCATCCCAGAACCCCAGGAGCTCAGTTCATACTATGTCTACCTCTCCAGTTAGGACACTGGACAATCTGACACACCAAGAGAAAAGACCTCCTCTGTAACTGGGGATCTCTCAATTATATGGTGCAAATCCTTCCCTCCACCTCTAGTGAGCAAGCCAGCTTGATTAAGAAACAAAACTTTCAGTCAACTTCTTTGCAGCTCATTCTTTTGACTGCATGAGCAGTCAAGGATAACCAGAAGCCAAAAATCAGTTTTGAATAGTAATTTTGCATTATAAAATGGATTTTGAATTATTTCCTGTTTTAAATTATCCACATCTTTGTTTTTTCCCTTGATTACAGCTTTGTCTGTGATCCTTAATTGAACAAAGACCTATGTAAATCTTTGCCGCATTTCCTGACCTCCTGTAACAATGTGAGGCTTCTGGTCAGACTGAAGAAGGAGAAAATTGCTTTCAGTTCAGATACATATTGACTGGGATCTAAATCAAAGTATTCTGTTATCTGCTTTTTTTTTTTTTTTTAATTGGAGGCTAATTGCTTTACAATATTGTAGTGGTTTTTGCCGTACACTGACATGAATCAGCCATGGGTGTACATGTTTTTTAAGTGTACATGCTTGTGTGCATGTGTATGCACATGTATACCTGTGTTCCTTTATGCATGCACTCATTACTCAGGCTCCACTGCAAACCAGTAAGTGTTTGTCAAGCTTCCTGTCAGGAAATGCACCAGACTGCTGGTACACTTTGACTTTTCTTCTTGAGAAATCAAGAATTTAGCAAAACAGTCAGAACCCCAGAGGAGATACACTTCTTGCTGAACTCAGAGCCATCCATGTGACTGTTCAGCAGAAGTCAACCAGTGTTGTCACCAGTGAACATCTTGGTTGATGAATTAAAACCTGCATACAATCTCTAGAGAGCGCCTCAAGCTTCCCTATAGGAAGGGGACAGGGAGAGAGAGAGAGAGGGAGAGAGAGACAAATGCTTGGGGAAGGACTTTCTTATCAGCATCTTTGGCTGTTTCATTAATCTTTCTTTGTGCCCATGATGCCTTTATGCACTGTTATCTTTAAGAGTGTAAACTGAAGGTACTATTGCAGGATGATCGAATTGTTCAAATTTCCTTCTCTTAACCGCCTATGGAAAGTACAAAGACAAACGTTCCTGCTGCAGACTAAGACAAAACCACTCCTGCGTTTCTTTAATTTTCTGTGTATTGATGCTTTAACATTTGAGGTCTTGCTGACCCTTTCAGGACTAGCCAATTCCAAGACATGGTAAACAACCCACCCATTAGGATACCTTTCAAATAGAAACCAATCTATCCAGGGCTCATATTCCTGGTCACCTCCTTTATCAGGTTTACAACTGGGGACAGCCCCTCTGCCCCAGAGCCCACTGAAATTATTTCATCTAGCCAGTCCTAAACCTGCTCACTCTGTCTCTCTCATTTCTCCCCACAGAAACCAGAATTCAGACTGGTGCATGTTAGCCCTGTGCCTCTTGACTGACCCTCCTACTTCTCCCTGTAATAACCTATGAGTAACAGGCTATCATTTCAGTATCGAATAGTCTCCTGGTCTGTTGGCCTTCCCATACCTCAATAATAATAAAACAACTAAAACAGGGAAAGCATGGTATACTGAGTGGCAAATCTCAAGAGGCCATCCCTGAGGTATAGTTCTTTCATGAGACTTTCCCTGACCTTATCAACTTAAAATGAACTTACTCTCCTATGAACATCCAGCATTATCATCTATGACTCTCATTAGACAGTTAAACATGTTCCTTCCTGATTTGTATGTCTTTTAAATTTTTTGTGTATATCTTGTTCTTCCAACTGAAATATAAATTTCCTCAGAGTATAATTCTTAGTATCTTCAACAATAACTGATGATTTAATGCATGAATGCCCAGATGTAACTTGTTAAACTTGATCCCAAACTCACAAAGATCTTACTTTTTTTTGTCCTTTCTGAACTTTCTTGTTGCAGATAACTTTATATGATGAGCCCCAGTTATAAAACTGCTAAGTGTTTTCTTCAGACAAATAAATTTCTAAGCCTAATGAGTACCTAATTAGTTCCCTGAACTTATCATCCCATAACTTGCTTGCTGTCTGTAGGAGGAGGAAAATGACATTGGGTGCTATTTAGGGGCACTGCTTTGGATTCAGACAGACCTACTTTAAATACTATTTATACTACTTATTAGTTGTATCTTTGTGCAAGTTCCATGACTTTTTTGATCCTCAGTTTCTTCACCTGTAAAATAGGGAGAGCAATACCTATCTTTGAGGGATTTTATAAGGATCACATATGTAAAGTTGTTAGCATAATACTGGCATTATGGGAGATGCCAAATAAGTAGTATGATTCTACATCTTGCTTTGCCTGGGATACTCTGCTTACTCCTATTGTTCTAACATAATTATTAACAGCACCCCGCAACTTTTACCCAGTGTTCCAAGGTTGGACAGTAAATAGTCCTATCAATGAATGTATTTTTCAACTTTTACTACTGACTACTACTACTCAATATATGTGAATGAATACATATTTATGAATGAATATATAATTTTATTGGGGCTGTGCTGTAATCCTTTCCAGTAAGATCCACCTCATCCCTTTGTCTTCATTGTCGAGAAGCAGAGTATGGTACAGTGGCCGAGAGCACAGACATAGGAACCAAACAGCCTGGTCTTGAATCCCAGCTGAGCATGTTCTAATGTGTAACTTTGGCAGCCCATTTACTTAGTGTGTGTCGGCTTTCTCATCAGGAAAATGGGAACAATATAAGCAATACTTTTATCATACTGTGTCATGAGGCCAAAAGTCTACACGTATACATGAAAATGCTTACACCAGTGTCTAGTACATAGCAAACTCTCTGTGAGCAGGTGTTATGTTGTTGCCTCTATATCAGTGGCAACTAAGCTGAAATAGCTGGGTTCTGTTTCCTGTGAATTGCTGCTGGAGCAGAAAGCAGTTCTGATACTGCATTCAGTTCAGCTGGCAAGTCTGGGTGAATGTCTTTGATGCTAAAGTCCTTAGATGATAAAGACAGGAAATTTGTACAATATCATGTGTGGATTCTTCAGGATAAAAATGTGTTTTGATAATATTATGGACTGAATGACACACTCCACAACCACCAAATTTATGTTGACACTCTAACCCCTGCCAGTGTGACTGTAGTAGGAAATAGCGCCTTTAAGGAGGTAAATAAAGTAAATGAGGTCATAAAGGTGAGATCCTAATTTAATAGAACTGGTGTCCTTATAGGGAGAGACACCAGAGATCTCTCTATGTGCGTGCACAAAGAAGAGCCCCCCGAGGTCACAATGAGAAGATGACTGCCTGTAAGCTGAGAAGAGGGGTCTTATCAGATACCAACCCTGACAGCACCTTATCTTGGACTTCTAATTTTCAGAAATGTGAGAAAATAAATTTATGTTATTTAAGCCACCCAGTCTGTGGTATTTTGCTATTGTTGCCTATGCAGACTAATACAGATGAAAGAGCATGGTCAAGAGATTAAATGTAGAAAGAAAAATTATGTATAACTTGGGAATTGGCTCAGAGCATTGGAGGAGCCCTCTATTTAGGGAAGAATTACCAGGTATGCTAAATGAAAAGTTGGTATTGTATATGTATGAATCTGTTCATGGATGATACAGAAAGAAAGAACTGTGGTCAAACCAGACAGTGCATGTCCTATTTAAAGGCACTGAAGTTCTAATTTTCTAAAGCCCCCATACAGGTTAAGAGGAACACAATGATAAATCACTGGTCCTTTGGCCCTGCTCTAGTGAATGTCTTTGAAGTACAGGTGAGTAGGATTGTCCTCTGGAGAGCCCTGGGGTGGGCTTTTGTGGGTGAATAGAATCTACACAAGCAAATCAATGAGGAAAGATATTTCCAAAGAGGAAGAGTGATACAGAACTGACTGCTAGGCTTGTTATGTGACACAGGTAGATCAGTTTTTCAGGGTACGTTTAAGATAGTCAATTTTGCTGGAGTGGAAGCACATAAACTAAACTGGAAAATAAAAATGGAAAGGTCTAGATTGTGTTTGGCTACAAATTCTGGAGTAATACTTGTGGACATCAAGTGATTAATTTGAGCAAGTGAAAGCTACCAGTAAAACAGTAGTTCCAAATTATAAGATAGAAAGTCCAGAAATAAACCCATGAATCTATTGGTACCTTATTTTTGACAAAGGTCGCAAGAATACACAATGGGACAAAGACAGCCTCTTCAATAAATGATGCTGGGAAAACTGGACAGCTACATGTAAAAGAATNTCCAAATTATAAGATAGAAAGTCCAGAAATAAACCCATGAATCTATTGGTACCTTATTTTTGACAAAGGTCGCAAGAATACACAATGGGACAAAGACAGCCTCTTCAATAAATGATGCTGGGAAAACTGGACAGCTACATGTAAAAGAATGAAGTTAGAACACTTCCTAACACCATATACAAAGAGAAACTCAAAATGGATTAAAGACCAAAAGTAGGACCAGAAACTATAAAACTCTTAGAGGAAAACATAGGCAGAACACTCGAGGACATAAATCAAAGCAAGATCCTTTATGACCCACCTCCTAGACTAATGGAAATAAAAACAAAAGTAAACCAGTGGGACCTGATTAAACTTAAAAGCTTTTGCACAGCAAAGGAAACTCTAAGCAAGGTGAAAAGACAACCCTCAGAATGGGACAAAATAACAGCAAATGAAACAACTGACAAAGGATTAATTTCCAAAATATACAAGCTGCTCATATAACTCCATACCAGAAAAACAAACAACCCAATCAAAAAGTGGGAAAAATAACTAAACAAACATTTCTTCAAAGAAGACATACAGATGACAAACAAACACAAGAAAAGATGCTCAACATCTCTCATTATTAGAGAAATCCAAATCAAAACTACAATGTGCTATCACCTCACACTGGTCAGAATGGCTTTCATCAAAAAGTCTACAAACAGTGAATGTTGGAGAGGGTGTGGAAAAAAGGGAATGCTCTTACACTGCTGGTGGGAATGTAAATTGATACAGCCACTATGGAAGATGGTGTGGAGATTCCTTAAAAAACTGGCTCATCATATGACCCAGCAATCCCACTTCTAGGCATATACCCTGAGGAAACAAAAATTGAAAAAGATATGTATCCTATTTGCAATAGCTAGAACGTGGAAGCAACCTAGATGTTCATCGACAGATGAATGGATAAGAAGTTGTGGTACATATACGCAATGGAATATTACTCAGCCATAAAAAGGAACACATTTGAGTCAGTTCTAAACCTAGAGCATATTATACAGAGTGAAATAAGTCAGAAAGAGAAAGATAAATATTGTATACTAATGCATATATATGAAATCTAGAAAAATGCTACTAGAGAATTTATTTGCAGGGCAGCAATGGAGAAACAGACACAGAGCATAGACATGGATATGGGGAGAGGGGAGGAGAGGATGAGATGTATGGAGAAAGTAGCATGGAAACTTACATTACCATATGTAAAATAGATTGCCAATGGGAATTTTCTGTATGTCTCAGGAAACCCAAAGAAGGGCTCTGTATCAACCTAGAAGGGTGAGATGGGGAGGAAGATGGGGAGGAGGTTCAAAAGGGAGGAGATATATGTATGCTTAAGGCTGATTCATGTTGAGGTTTGACAACGAACAAAATTTTGTAAAGCAATTATCCTTCAATTAAAAATAAAAAAGTAGTTCTAAATTAATCTTAAGTATTTGCTAACATGTTTTGGAGGAAAAAGAAATTGGAATGAGTTCCTGTGACTGCACACATTCAAGGAGAGGCTGATTTGCCACTTCAGAATTGGTATACTGCAAGTAAGCAAATTACCTGGGGTCTTGTTAAAACAGAGTCTGATTCAGCAGGTCTGAGATGAGATCTGAGGTTCTACATTTTGAACAAACTGATGCTGCTGATGCTGCTGGTTCCTAACTATATTGTAAGTTGCAAAGGAAATGAATGACCTCTAAAGTCATTTACAACCTATAGTTCCTTAATTTTACTACCTAGCATGCTGAGAAACAGGCTGGAAATTTGCATCTGATATTGGCTTGAGTCATTCTGCTTGTCTCTTTTCATGAAATTTTGCATTCTGGAATGCCAAGTCAAACCATGCAAAAAAGGATTAAACACAGCTCCTTGCCTTCCAATTACCTCACCACACACTGTGAGTTAACAAGAGCAAGGAGAAAATAAGCACATGATTCTGAAAAGATTGGAGCTAGACTTGAGTTTAGTGATGAAAGATACAAAAGAAAGAACTGTGGGATTTAATCCTAGATTAGTTCTGTTTTGTTTAAGAATACAGTTTAGCTATGTAGAATCTAAAACAAAAATCAAACATAAAAACAGAGAGCAGAAAAATGGTTACCAGGGGCTGGAGGACAAGGTAAACAGGGAAAGGGTGGTAAGCAGGTACAAACTGTTATTATATAGCTATAGGATAAATAAGTTCTAAGCATCTAATGTATAATGTGATGGCTATAGTTGGTAATACTGTTTTGCACAATTGGTATTTGCTAAGAGGGTAGAACTTAAATGTTCACACACACAAAACAGAACTGTGTGAAGTGATGGATATGTTTATTAACTGAATGGGGGGAGTCTTTCACAATGTATTCCTATAGCAAATCACCACAATGTACACTTTATTTATTTGTTTATTTTTATTTGGTTGTTCTGGGTCTTTGCGGTGGTGTGTGGGCTCTTGGTTGCGATGCATGGATTTTCTCAAGTTGTAGCTGGCAGGCTTCTCTTGTTGCAGAGCATAGGCTCTAGGTCATGTGTGCTCAGAAGTTGTGGCATGTGGACTCTCTAGTTGTGGCATGCGTGTACACTTAAAAAATCATGCAGTTGTGTATGTCAGTTATACCTCAGTAAAGCTGAAATTTAAAAATGAATCATTTAGTATTACCAGTCAATATAAAAATTAACCCCACTGTTCTGTTCAGTTCAGTCCTGTTCAGTCGTGTCCGACTCTTTGCAACCCCATGAATCAGGGAGGCGCACCAGGCCTCCCTGTCCATCCCCAACTCCCAGAGTCTACTCAAACCCATGTCCATTGAGTTGGTGATGCCATCTGACCACCTGATCCTCTGTTGTTCCCTTCTCTTCCCACCTTCAATCTTTCCCAGCATCAGGGTCTTTTCAAATGAGTCAGTTCTTCACATCAGGTGGCCAAAGTATTGGAGTTTCAGCTTCAGCATCAGTCCTTCCAATGAATATTCAGGACTGATTTCCCTTAAGATGGACTGGTTGGATATCCTTGCAGTCCAAGGGACTCTCAAGAGTCTTTTCCAACACCACAGTTCAAAAGCATCAATTCTTCAGTGCTCAGCTTTCTTTATAGTCCAACTCTCACATCCATACATGACTACTGGAAAAACCATAGCCTTGACTAGATGGACCTTTGTTGGCAAGGTAATGTCTCTGCTTTTTAATATGCTGTCTAGGTTGGTCATAGCTTTTCTTCCAAGGAGCAAGCATCTTTNCTCTCACATCCATACATGACTACTGGAAAAACCATAGCCTTGACTAGATGGACCTTTGTTGGCAAGGTAATGTCTCTGCTTTTTAATATGCTGTCTAGGTTGGCCATAACTTTTCTTCCAGGGAGCAAGCATCTTTTAATTTCATGGCTGCAGTCACCATCTGCAGTGATTTTGGAACCCAAAAATATATAGTCACCCTTGTAGCTCAGATGGTAAAGCATCTGTCTACAATGCAGGAGACCCGGGTTCGATCCCTGGGTTGGGAAGATCCCCTGGAGAAGGAAATGGCAATCCACTCCAGGACTATTGCCTGGAAAATCCCATGGACAGAAGAGCCTAGTAGGCTACAGTCCATGGGGTCACAAAGAGTTGGACACGACTGAGCGACTTCACTTCACTTCACATTGTTTCCACTGTTTCTTTATCTATTTGCCATGAAGTGATGGGAACAGATGCCATGACCTTAGTTTTCTGAATTTTGAGACTGCATCATCATATAATTCCCATGAAGCTACATGTGAACAAAATATTTTCTCAAATCATTTTTTCCTCATGGTTCCTTTAGACCTTGAGATCATATACAAAATACTTAATTTGCAGTATGTTAAACATATTTAAGAGTCATAAACTTTTTAAAAAATAAAATTATGTATTTTTGGCTGTGCTGGTTCTTCATCACTGCTTGGACTTTTCTTTAGTCGTAGCGAGTGGGGACTACTCTCCAGTTGCAAGGAGCTGGCTTCTCATTGCTGTGACTTCTCTTGTGGAGTGTGGGCTCTAAGGAATGCAGGCTTCAGCAGTTGTGGCATATGGGCTGAGTAGCTGTGGCTCCCGGGCTCTAGAGCACCGACTCAATGACTCCTAGCATTGGCAGGCAGGTTCTTTACCACTGAGCCATCTGGGAAGCCCCGTATTTATACCATGGAAATCAGCCAACACTACCCAGAAATGTTTTCTTCCTGGTGAGTCAGTGTAGCAGCGTATCTAGACAAAATATAAGTGTGTGTTCTAGTAGGTGGACTAGACAATTTATCCTACGAAGGGGAAATTGAGAGGAGGGTTGGAAGCATAGAACCCTCCATCACCCTGTTTGTTGAGAAATTTTAGAGGCATGTTCTCCCTCTAGTTTTTTCAGTAAGGTTTAAGTACATGCCCATGACTCTTTAATTTATGATACACAAAGATCCTGACCTTCATATCATTTAGTCTGGTGCCAAACACAGTATTTTGAATTTTTCAGGCCTTGGTTCAATTCCAAAGTGCTTCCGGTAGAATGAGAATGAGCAACCCCATTAGGAAGAGAATGATCAAAAAAAATGATTCTAAACACTGAAAATAATTTTGTATTACTTTAAACTTTAACATCTGCTATGCCTAAGGCAAGATAAGATTTCCATTAAAAATTACTGTTATATCTACTCCAGTCATATAGAAGGCTCCCAACAAACTTCACATCATGATTTTCATCACCACCATCAACACATCAGCAGCAGCAACAGCAATCTCATTTATTGAGCAGTTACACTAAACCATGCCCTAGTGATTCAATCATTGTTTTATTATGTGGTTACCATGTGCCATGTTTGTGCTAAATTAGTGGCTGTTGGTTTTCTTGGTCTCACGACCCCCTCACACTCTTAGAAATTGTTTTAGGCCTCAAAGAAACTTTGATTATGGAGGTATAGCCGTTGATATTTACTATATTAGAAAGTTAAACTGGAATATTTAAAAATTTGTATTCATGTATTCTCTTACCAATAATAATATATGTTAACATATAACATGTTTTTATGTGAACAACTATTTTTCCAAAGGAAAAAATGTTAGTAAGAAGAGTGTTATTGTTCTATAATTTTGCAAATCTCTTCAGTAAAAGGCAGCTGGATTTTCTCATATCTGTTTCTGCATTCTATCTATTACAATATCTCTCACCATGTAGATTCTGGAAAATTCCATTCTGCACTCATTTGAGAATGAGAGTTAAAAAGTATTCTGGGAGGTGGGTCATAGAGGATCCTGCTGTGTTTTATGTCGGAGAGTGTTTTGCCTATGTTTTCCTCCAGGAATTTTATAGTTTCTGGTCTTATGTTTAGATCTTTAATCCATTTTGAGTTTATTTTTGTGTATGGTGTTAGAAAGTGTTCTAGTTTCATTCTTTTACAAGTGATTGACCAGTTTTCCCAGCACCACTTGTTAAAGAGATTTTCTTTAATCCATTGTATATTCTTGCCTCCTTTGTCAAAAATAAGGTGTCCATAGGTGTGTGGATTTATCTCTGGGCTTTCTATTTTGTTCCATTGATTTCTATTTCTGTCTTTGTGCCAGTACCATACTGTCCTGATGACTGTGGCTTTGTAGTAGAGCCTGAAGTCAGGCAGGTTGATTCCTCCAGTTCCTCACTGTGAGTCTTGAATGAGACACTAAGGAAAAGGCATGGTCCTGTTCCTTGCATTCAAAGACAGATGTTAGAAAGATGTTCCCTTTTTCCTAAGTAGAGTGATCATGTAATTTATCATCTCAAATGAAGAACTTTGGGGAATAAAGAGAGGCTCAGTTAAAAATTATAACTGAATAACTGACATAAACTGGGACTATACCAGCAAATCAGGTGCATGATCACTCTTCCTCCAAGTAAAATCTTCTGGAAGGTAGGTGTGCTTGTTGGCACTTAAATGGTTGATAAAATGTCAGTATAGTGCTTTTTTCTTCTTCATTAATAAACTAATAAGCTTTATTTTTAGTATAGTTTTAGATTTACAGAAAATTGAGGAGACAGTACATAGAGTTCCCATGTATTGCACCCCTACACATACAATTTCCCCTATAAATATCTGGCATTACCATGGTGCAATTGTGCGGTAGTTTGAGCATTCTTTGGCATTGCCTTTCTTTGGGATTGAAGTGAAAACTGAACTTTTTCATTGATTGCACTCATCTCACACACTAGTAAAGTAATACTCAAAATTCTCCAAGCCAGGCTTCAGCAATACATGTTAGGAATGTGATTACTGGATCCTATGATAAGACTGTGTGTGAGATTTGTAAGAAACTGTCCAACTGTCATCAAAGTGGTTGTATCATTTTGTATTACCAGCAATGAATGACTTTCCATTGCTCTGCATTATTGCCATATTAGATATGGGCAGTTTTGAAATTATTTTTGTTTCTCTTGACTCATCAGTAATTCATGTAGGCCTCCATATACAAACAAAAGTTCCTTAATTATGTAAGTCATTTTGTGCATATGTTAAAGTAATTGAATCATTTTTTCCAATTTAGGTCCCCTAAAATGCATCAAATATGATTAATCTAAAGAGACAGTCTTAACCATCAACAATAAGGAAGAAGGTCATGATTATTTTTGGTCAGATAAAGAATTTACATAAAAGATAGTATTTTCTATTAAACTATTCTTTAAAATTTTTTGTAAATGGAAAGTAATATAATCTATGACTATTAATATTTAAATTGCCATGTATTCAAAATTAATGACTGAAGAAATGAGAGACAAAAAGAGAGGTGAGGGAAGCATTTTGCAATTTAGCAAATACCATGGATTTTTTGACTATTTACTTATTTGATGTCTGTTTTGCTCTTTTTCCAGAGCAACACTATCTTTTTCACATAAAAAATCTTAATTGAGAAATGAGTCCATTCTGCTGCTGCTGCTGCTAACTTGCTTCAGTCGTGTCCGACTCTGTGTGACCCCATAGACGGCAACCCACTAGGCTCCACCGTCCCTGGGATTCTCCAGGCAAGAACACTGGAGTGGGTTGCCATTTCCTTCTCCAATGCATGAAAGTGAAAAGTGAAAGGGAAGTCACTCAGTCGTGTCTGACTCTTCGCGAAACCATGGACTGCGGCCTATAACTTCCCAAATAAAACAGCTGTGTTTGTACGTAATATGATCTGAATATAAAGAACAATGAAGTGAAAATGGATCATGAAATTAAATGTTTTTAAAATCAAACGCGGCATCTCCTGACCTCATGAACCTATCAGATTTTCCTCCTGTCATCAACCTTTTCTGAAGGCTTCACTACCCATGTCACCCACACTTGAAACTTGGGTGTCATCTTTGACTCTTTCCTGTTTCTCACCACTTAGTTATAAGCCATCATCACATAGCAGTGTTTTGTTTTGTTTATACCATTGTACACTTGGAGCAAATGCGAAAAAGACAGCTAGACCATGCCAAGTGTAACTTTACATGACACCAATAGACTGGAACATACAAAACTGAATCTTTAATGGTTTTTTAAAAATTATTATAGCGGTTAGCTTTTACATAACCCATCTTCTTTAAGCTTTCAAGAAAATCTTAAGAAGGCTTTCGAAATCTTTTGCAGTTGCTAAGGGAAAGAAGAAAATTATCTCCAATGGTCAATTATTATAATATGCCTTACTTGGTGGAATAAAGAGATTTCCTACTAACACTTTTGCATTCTTTCATTTATCAGATTAATCAGCTAAAACATTGGAAGAAAGGGCAAAACTCACTTCTCAGCCTTTCATTTGGCCTCCTGCAAATAATCTCCTTTGACAATGACACCAGTGGCAGTGTCTTCCTGAATGCAGAGCTAATCAAGTTAGCCTCCATATAAAACCCTTCAATGGCTCTCATTACACGCAAGATGAAATCTGAAAAGTTTCTGGAGATTTGCTGGTGACTCATTTTTTCTAGCCTCTCTCATCCTTGGCCAGTTCCCCAAGAGCACTGTTGTCTTTCTGCAGTGACTCTGCAGTAACTCTGCTGTCTCTTGCTCAGGTCAGAAAGTCCAACTCCTGATTTTCACCTCCTAATCTCCTTACATATCTTCAAGACTTAATTTAGGAAGCATTTTTCTCTAAAGCTTACCTCAATTACCAAAGCTGAGTTTATTCATTTAAAAATAATTCACTCAGTGCCTCTGTCATGCTGCTTTGGGGTTGGGGGTGGTGCTGTCATCAGGTAGATCAAATTCTTTTCTCAGTATTACAGAATAGTGTTGGGGAAATGGGTGGAAGGATTTTCATATAATAAAGAAATATATAAAAATGAATAAATTTAAGTAAATAAATAAGAGGATTTCATATGGTGCTACAAAAAATAATAAGAAAAAGCAAGAGATTAAGGGAAAGTAAAGTGTAGTACTGTGGTAGGCAGAAATATGAGACCCTAAGATGTTCACATGGTAATCCTCGAGATCTGTGAGTATATTATCTTCCCTGGCAAAAGGGATGTTGCAGATGTATTAAGATTAAGAACCTTGATATGGGGAGATTATGCTGGCTGGCTTAAAATTCAACATTCAAAAAACCAAGATCATGGCATTTGGTCCCGTCACCTCATGGTAAATAGATGGGGAAACAATGGAAACAGTGGCAGACTTTATTTTCTTGGGCTCCAAAATCACTGCAGATAGATCGTGACTGGAGCCATGAAATTAAAAGATGCTTCCTCCTTGGAAGAAAAGATGACCAACCTAGACAGCAGAGACATTACTTTGCCGACAAAGGTTCATCTAGTCAAAGCTGTGGTTTTTCCAGTAGTCAGGTATGGATGTGAGAGTTGGACTGTGAAGAAAGCTGAATGCTGAAGAATTGATGCTTTTGAACTGTGGTGTTGAAGAAGACTCTTGAGAGTCCCTTGGACTGCAAGGAGATCAAACCAGTCAATCCTAAGGGAAATCAGTCCTGAATATTCATTGGAAGGACTGATGCTGAAGCTCCAATACTTTGGCCACCTGATGCGAAGAACTGACTCCTTAGAAAAGACTCTGATACTAGGAAAGATTGAAGGCAGGAGGAGAAGAGGATGATAGCGGATGAGTTGGTTGGAGGGCATCACTGACTGAATGGATTTGAGTTTGAGCAAGCTCTGGGAGATGGTGAAGAACAGGGAAGTCTGGCATGCTGAAGCCCATGGGGTCGCAAAGATTCAGACATGACTGAGCAGCTGAACAGCAACAATGACAATGCTAGGTTAGTCAGGTGGGTTGAATCTAATCACAAGTCCTTACAAAAGGAGAACCTTTCCTAGCTCTGGTCAGATGGAGGGAGAGAGAGAGTGATGGGGGGGGGGGTGGTAGGAAAGAGAGAGAAGTGATTGGAGAGAGACAGAAAGAGAGAGGGGGAGAGAGAATGAATGGTGATAGCTAAAGGGGCAAAAGATGCAACATTGCTGGTTTTGACGATGGAAGAAAGAGACTATGAACCAAGGATTTCCTGAATCTGGGAAAGACAAGGAAACAGATTCCCACCAAGATTGTTCTGAAAGAAACACAGCTCTGCTGACATTTGATTCCTGTGAGATGGGTGTTGGACTCCTGACCTGCTGAGCTGTAAGATTATAAATTGATATTGTTGAATCCTCTCTGTTTGTGGTAATTTGTGACAATGGCAGGAGTAAACTAATGCAGGAAGCTACTTAACACCCATTGCACTGGGATGATTTCACTGAGGAGGAACACTTGAACTGAGATCTAAGTGGGAAGACGAGCTCAACATTGTGAACCTCATGGGAAGAAGAGTTCAGGTAGAGGGAAATGTAAGTCTCTGAGGATGGGGCAGACTTGGCATGTTTTAAGTCATGGCGAAAGCCAATGTGACTGGAACATGTCATGGGAGGGAGCCCAGGGTGAGGTCTGAGCTAAAGGCAGGTGCAGGCCATCAGATGTCTTTTGCTGCTGTAACTTCCAGTGTGGTACTTTCATTACCATAATGGACACATAAGGAAACCCCTTGCTACACTTGAGGCCTTCAAGATCATTTAGAGCAGGATCCCATTCTCCTTTGACCCTCAGCACAAAGTATTATGGTGGCTCAAACATGACGTGAGGTCACTCAGTCGTGTTCAACTCTTTGCAACCCCATGGACTGCAGCCCACCAGGCTTATCTGTCCTTGGAATTTTCCAGGGAGGAGTCCTGGAGTGGGCTCAAACATACCAAGTCACAAATGTATGACTCTGGGGTCAGTGTATGAGATTCTTCAGAAAAACAGAGCATTAGTAAGATTCATCTCTGTTGTTTTGGAAATATCCACACTTGGGAGCTCCCTAAGTTTAATTTCTTCCTGCTAGTCATCATTTGGGTAACCATTTTATGGTACATAAAGGGAAAATGATCTATGCTGGTATGTGAACTAAAAGCAGAAATTCAGGTGATAAAACAAAATTGTTGACTGGGGCCCCCAGGGGAAGTCTCTTCAACACTGTTGTCATAATCAGGTATATTTCTAGCTTAAAAAAGGTACCTGCTGTGTGCTTATAAGATGAATTTTCCTTATAGTTAAACCTGTTTT
The DNA here is from genome assembly GCA_006410675.1 of Oreotragus oreotragus. NCBI lineage: Eukaryota > Metazoa > Chordata > Mammalia > Artiodactyla > Bovidae > Oreotragus > Oreotragus oreotragus. The sequence goes on along the minus strand of SJYX01006626.1, from coordinate 79,506 downwards.
GGAAACCAAAGTGGAGATATGTGCATTCGATTACTGCAAGCATGTATTTGTAGAGCCTATTACTTGCCAAAAGCTTATCTCCCTCAAACCCCACTCTACCCCACTGAAGTCGGGCACTTATCATTGCTGTTTCACAATGGCAAACTTAGCCACAGTGGGGCCAAGTAATGCAACCAAGGAGAAAATGCTAGGAAGGGAACTGTGGCCCAGGCCTCTGGCTCCAGAAACTGCATTCTTCAATGTGTGTGTGTGTGTGTGTTAGTCGCTCAGTTGTGTCTGATCCTTTGCAACCTATGGATTGTAGCCCACCAGGCTCTTCTGTGCATGGAATTCTCTAGGCAAGAATATTGGAGTGGGAAGTGATCCCCTTCTCCAAGGGATCTTCCCGACCCAAGGATTGAACCCAGGTCTCCTGCATTGCAGGAAGTTTCTTTACTGTCTGAGTCACCAGGGAAGCCCACATTCTTCAATACCAGACTGCATCCTCCTCATCCCCCAACAAAGGGGCAGAACCAGGATTTAAACTTTAGGCCTCTCAAGAAAAATGTCAGTCTGTATGGTAAATTTAAAGATTTTTAAAATTTCAGGGATACCGAAAGTCTTTTTTTTCCTCTGTAGTTATTGCCTAGATTAAAGATCATCAAGGAATTTCTTTTAAAAATGTATTTTTGATGGAGTAAAAGAGAGTAGAGCTAAGAAGATATACTTTTCCTGAAATTGTCTGTTAAAAAAACATTATGATCAGGAGAAAATGCAGCTGCTTTTGTCACTGTGATGGATGATATAAAATATTTTGAATTTATATAATTTATTTTATTTTTACATATGAACTGCCATCTAAGACAGTTCCAATTTGTGATGTAATCTCCAGACATTTATTTTTTGTCTCTAATTTGAAGGAGTCTGGCAGTATTTCTGCTTCAGATGGGTAGTTTATATGTTTAATCAGTCAATGTTAAATTACTTTCAATAAAATTCATTCAGGCTGTCTCTATCATTGAAGGTAATAGTGTGAGATATATACATATATATATATATATATATATATTCTCTGCTGGTTCTGTTGCTTAAGATGTTTTAGATCAATTTGAAGAAAATAAATGGAATAAGTAAAATCAACACATGAAAATGAATAACTCCATTTATAATTTGTTCTATATGTACAGTACTCCCATCCATTAGTTAGTCTATTTAAATTATAATGAATTGGCACAGGAGGATGGATGTCTTTTGAGATTGGATCTGCTGTGTAGATGAAACTAAAGGCCAGAAATGAAAAAAAAATACTATTGAGTTCTTAGTTCTCTTATTGATTCACTGGACAGCATGTGGACAAATTACACTGCATCTTATTAGTTTGTCTGACCACTGATATAAGAATGTGCCTTAATCCGTTTGTGCTGTTACAACAGAATACCATAAACAACAGAGATTTATTTCCCGTAATTCTGGAGGCTGGGAAGTTCAAAATCAAGGTGCCAGTAGCTTTGGTGTCTGGTGAGGGCCTGCTTCCTGGTTTCTAGATGTGTCCTCTAGGAACATCTTCTTGCTGTGTCCTCACATGGCAGAAAGGGCAAAGGAGCTCTTTAGGGTCTTTTTTATAAAAGCACTAATCCCATTCATGAAAGTTCCACTCTCTGACCTAATCACCCCAAAGTTCCCCCTTCCAAACCCATTACATTGGAAATTAGAGTGCAATATATGTATTTTGGGGGAGTTACAAACATTTGGTCTACAGTAAAAGGTAGCAGGAAAATCTTGTGTATACCGCTTACCTCCTTGATGAGCATCTTCCTGCTGCTGCTGCTGCTAAGTCGCTTTGACTCTGTGTGACCCCATAGATGGCAGCCCACCAGGCTCCCCTGTCCCTGGGATTCTCCAGGCAGGAACACCGGAGTGGGTTGCCATTTCCTTCTCCAGTGCATGAAAGTGAAGGTGAAGTCACTTAGTCGTGTCTGACTCTTAGCGACCCCAGGGACTTCAGCCCACTAGGCTTCTCCACCCATGAGATTTTCCAGGCAAGAGTACTGGAGTGGGGTGCCATTCCCTTCTCCAAAGCATCTTCCTAAATAATACCAATTTACTCATCAAATTCTCACTGCATACACACTACCATCCTGGATATTGGTGGACTTACAAATATAAATCTCTTATAAATCTTGATCTTAAAAAGCTTATACTACAATAGTGTAATAGTATAAATTTATACTATAGTAGTATAAGTATATACTGTAAGTATAAAATGTAGTATCATAGAAAAGCTGTTGTTATAGCGAGGGCATAAACATACTACTTTTATGCACCCTTTAAAGCCTGAATCTAAAGCTATCTCTTCAGTGACCATTTGCCCGATTCCCCCAGGCTGAGTAAGCTGCCTGTCCTTTGTGTACACGTGGTTTGTCATTTGAGTTTCTGTAATTCATCTGTATGGGGCTTCCCGGGTGGCTCCGTGGTAAAGAATCTGCCTGCGAATGCAGGAGACACAGGAGACGTGGGTTTGATCCCTGGGTCAGGAAGATTCCCTGGAGGAGGAAATGGCAACCCACTCTAGTATTCTTGCCTGGAGAATTCCATGGACAGACAGCCTGGCGGACTGCAGTCCATGGGGTCACAGAGTCAGCCGTGACTGAGAGACTGAGCACACCACAATTCATTTGGATAAATACAATGGATATTTATCACTTTTCCTGAATATAAAACTCTATGGGGAAGGGACTATGTCTCAGTCCTCTTTGTATCTCTACTTTGACTAGGCCAGAGAGAGATGGCCGTAGTGTTTGTTAGATAAGTAAATAAATGAATCACTAAATAATGCAAAGTAGCAAGAATATTTCAGGGGAGTAGAGGAAATAAATAGGAGAGAAGCCAGACAGACCACGGGGAGCTTTGAGTTCTGGGCAACAGAATTCTAGAGCAAAACTGTGGTAAGTGAAAAGAGCATGAACTTTCATGCAACCTTTGGCAAGGTAAGAATAGCTCACTTTTTTTCTTAAGAGTAATAGCTAGCTTTTATTGAGTGTTTGTATACATGCCAGGCAGTGTTCTAAGTGCTTTATGCATACCATTTTAAGTATTCCTCACATTAAGTATGTTCAATTATTCCCACATTACAGAAGAGAAAACTGAGGCCCAGAGAGGTAAGCTACTTGCACAAGATGGCACAGCTAGCAATGATGAAGCCAGCATTTAAGTGTAGACATTTTACCATTTTAGAGCTGCCTCTAAGTTAGCTGTATCAGCAGAATATATCTAAGCCTTAATTTTTTTCTTTAAGGTAGGGTCTGCAGGACCTGCCTTATCAGAACGCTATCCTAATATAATACAATAAAGTATATAAACTGTCCAGTATAGTACACAAGAAAGACTATGTCAGTAAAGACATTATTTTCTCCCCTCTTAATCAGCCAAAAGTTTTAAAACAATGGCAGGTTGTTTTGGAATATAACAATATTAGAGCCATGCTTCCTATGAATTGCATTGAGGAAGACTTGGAATTGTTTTCTTGGACTAATTTAGCATTGGAACATCTAAGGGGAAACCATATGAAACAGCATTTCAGGAATCCTGGAGGTCAAAGTATCCAAGAGACCACTGAAAGGATCAATCTGATTTTGGGCATATTGGTTAACTGGTTCTATTTTAAAAAATGCTGAAAACCTAGCAGATAATGTTTATGTAATGAGAGTGAAGTTGGTGAGTCTCGAATTTGCACCAAGGTCTCAGTGGAGTCTGAATTTAGTGGTAATATCATTACCAATCAGTTCCACCGAAATACTGGCCTTTTTAATCAATTAGACAAAGAGAGTAAATCAACATGGTTCCCTTTAAGCCCTAAAATGAAAACTTTCTAGTTAGAAGAATTCAGAGTCACCACAGCATATATGTTCTTAATGCTGCAATATAACATGTGAACACTCCAGCCACAAAAGTCATGTAGAGTCTCAGGAAGTAAGGAAGTGGAAGGGTAGTCTCTGATCCTCTCTATTTTTCCTGAGATTGTCCAGATTGCTTTAGGTTGTTCTGGGCCTTTAAAAATGTTGAGAGTCTTTAGTCTTTAAATAGGCAGACTTTTACTCAAGATTTATAAATTAGATACAGACTTAAAAAATTTCCCTTTCCCCCACCAAAAAAAAAAAAAAAAATCACTATGTCAATTCACATACCATTGGGAAAATAATCAGTTAAATGGAGTCAACCAGATAATTGGTATCTCAATATAATCAATTTCTTTAAACACTGAATTCAGAGTAGTTGTATTCTAAGCCAATTTTGTATGTGGATGCTAAATATGTGGTATCTGGGTTTTCTTAAAACCTGTCTATACAACTGACTACTCACTTCCTGTTCAGTTATGTGGAAGTTAACCACTAGATTTCTAGATAAGTTATTTTAGGTAGACTTAGGTTTTCTTTGTTGTTCATTTTCTGATATATTAATTTGTAATGATTTTTCATAAAGTTATCTTTAAATAAGAAACCTTTCCATGCTTGTTTGATCAGATAACAATCTAATGTAGAATTGTTTCTTTTTTTTTTTTTTTTTTTTAGAATTGTTTCTTAATGTTTACCTACTTCAAGGTCAACATGGTAGCAAACTTATAACTGCCCATTATTAGTGCCTCACAATCCACCAAGATTCTTTCTTATGTTATACTGAACAAAATGAATCAAAGTCTTTTTCTTTTTTCCCTACCATACATTGCTCCAGTTACAACCGAGTGTGTGTGTGTGTGTGTGTGTAGATAATTTAATCACTTAAAATAGGTTGTAATGGTTAATTTTATGTGTCAACTTGGCTGGGTCACTCTGCTCAGATATGTCTTCAAACATTATTCTGCTTGTTTCAGTGAGGGTGCTTTTGGATGAGATTAACACTTAAATTAGTGGACTTTGAGTAAAGCAGATTGCCTTCTGTAACTCATCCAATCAGTTAAAGGCCTGACAACAGGCTGACCTCTCCTGAGCAAGGGGGAATTCTGCCAGCAGATGGCCTTAGGCCTAGGACTGCAAGATTAGCTCTTCCCTGGTTTTCTAGCCCATTGGTCTTGAATTGTAACATTGATTCTTCTCTGGTCCCCAGTCTGCCAACCTATCCTGTAGTTGTGGACTCTGCAGCATTTGTAAACATGAGTGGATTCCTTAATCTCTTTCTATTTATATACACATTCTATTGATTCTGACTCTGAGGATCCCTGAACAATACATAGACATTCTCTACTTTTTTTAATTAAACAATGAAAGTGTAGAACTTTGTGGTAGCAAAATGTATGTTATTGTTGTCAAATTTATTTCTTAGTATAAAACCAAATGATTTATTTTCTTTCATTTGGTTGTGCTTTGATTAAAAAATCTGTTTATCTGTATTCGAAAAGGATAACAGTTAACATAATAAATTATGCATTAGCTTCAAATTTCTCACTGGAAATATCTCTAAGGGAGTAGTCGCCGGTGCCCTTTTGGAGAATAAAGTGCTGGGCAGCGTCTTTACAGTGCAGCTCTTGGCATCTGATTTTTGCTGCTGAAAAAATGTTCAAGACTGTTTTAAGACCATTAGATCAACTATGTTCTTGCAAGGATGCTTTTATTTACCAAAAGAAATCCCTGCAGAGAACAACTGATGCAAGTGTACAGAGAAATGGACTTTTGAAGGCAAATCCACTTATCTGTGATTTGGAGGAGTGTCTTATGATTGGTTATATCATCTCTCAGTACTTCTTAAACTAGACTACTGAAGTATTCCATAGATATATGGGGAACTATAGGATAAATGTACTCCACTTTTCTGTGGAGTCAATTTTTCAGCTTTATTGGAAAGATGAATAAAAGCACATGACTGGTAAGTTTAAAATATTTCTTCCTTTAAAAAAAAAATAGCTTCAGAAAATTTATTAGTGGTTACTAGGGGCTGGGGCATGGTGGGGATGGGGAGTGACTGATAATGGATGTGAGACTTCTTTAAAATTATTGTTTCATATTGAAATAATCATAAATATATTATAAACCAGAATACAAAAAATGCACAAATTTTACAAAATTTCTAAGGAAAGCTTACAGATTTGTGGGTTCCACTGGATTCCTAGTCATCATCTACTTCCAAAAATGAGTTAAGATTTTGTTCTCTATTTATTGCCCACAGCAGTACAGCTTTGATTTAAAAAAAAAGTATGGTCTTGGAATAGATTGGCTTTGTTGTTGTTTAGGAAGTGACAAATATTGAAGAAAAGAGGTGAGGACCAGCTCCATTTGAGAGATTCCATTTCCTTCCTTGAATGGAAAGTGAACTAACTCTCCCAAAGAAAAGGGAGTAGAATGCAGGAATTACCAACAGGAGGTTTGTTTTGTTTTGTTTCCTTTTTGGACAGTTTTTTAAAAATTTTAACTATTTTTTAAAAATTTTGGCTGCATCTGGACTTAGTTGCAGCATGCAGGATCTTTGCTGTGGAATGTGGCATCTTTCATTAAGGTGCACAGGCTTTTCTCCAGTTGCAGCGCTTGGGCTCTGTAGCACTCAGGCTCTGTAGCTGTGGTGCCCAGACTTCCCTGAGGCATGTGAGATATTAGTTCTCCGACCTGGGACTGACCTCTCATCCCCTGCATTGGAAGGCAGATTCTTAACCACTGGACCACCAAGGAAGTCCCTGGACAGAGAGCTTTAATGACACTATGTTTTGCTTTATATTTTCTGTTCCCATAAAAGCTCCTTTTTGGTAAATATTATTACTTCAGTCTTTATTTCAGTTATCATTTTAAAAGCCATCATTTATTGAGAACGTCTAATTCAAAGTATCACTGTGGATTTCCATGTTTACTCCTTTCAACGGCTCCATGAGGCAGACATAAATAATATAGTAAGTGGTGTGTATTTGCGCTCAGGTCCCCAAAGCTGGTGATTGGGGTACATCGCCACTTTTTGAGTCCCACTATTCTTGTTATCCTGGTTTAACCAGCAAGGTACATTTACTGGGCAGTAGATGTGTCAAGGGTGAAAGTATTCAGATTCAGATAATACTGTGCTGTCGTTTTCAAAGCAGTCCATGTTTCATGAACCTGCAACAAAAGAAACTTAAGTCATGATCTCTCAGTATTTAGAACACGTCTCATCAATTATTCTGATTATCATGCAGATATTCCTGAAAGACTGAAAGAAATAGTATAGAAGAGTAAGGTTTGGTTTTCACACTTTCAGTGATCTGTTTACTTAAGTGCTCAAATATTTTGCAGTACATGTGGGGCCATAGGGTGAACCAATGCAGTAGAGTCTTGTTACATTATGGTGACTGTCAGTTGATTATAGCAATAGTCTACAATTATAGGCAAGAATGTGCTTGAAAATTTCAATATTCCATAAAGAAGACCCAGTCTACCAGCTTATGTAATTATTTTATTTGCCAAATAAACAAATGTCTTGTTTTAATACCTCTAAATGATGTCTGTTGGAGAAAAACAGGCATAAAACTAAATGCATTATTCAAGCTGGTGTTTTTCAACAACAAATGCTAAGCAAAAACAAGCTGATCCTAGTTGACCAGTTAAAATCCAGCCAAGCAGAATAAGGATGAGACCCAGGCCCCAGCAAAACAAGGACATTCATTTTTTTCTGACTTTATGTTATATAAGTATATTATTTATATACTCTTATGACTGGTGCTAATCAGAGCCTGATACAGTGAAAAGAAAGAATAAATAATTGAAGAAATTGATTAATTAATCAATCAATTAATTGTACATTTTTATTTCCTAAATTGCAAAATTATAGTGGAAAGTCATGAATAATTGAGATCTTCAAATAATCCAGCAATTTCATTTGGCCTGGAGTTTCAATGTCATCTTCCATCAAAAAAGTAAGAATGAAATAAAACTGGGTAATGAAAATTTCTTCATTTCTCTTGGGGTGAGAATACAAATAAATAGGATAATGAACAAAAAGCAAGCAAATGAAGGAAGGACAGTAAAGGGTTGGATAATTATCACAGAAAAAATACTAGCTAGTCAACTGCTAAGAGGGAGCTAAAATATGACCATGATCCTTCCATCCATCTGCCCAACCATATAATAATTAATTCACTAACACTTGAGAATAATGACCTTGATGGATAAGACAAGCACCTTACATTTTTAGTCTAGGTAGGGAGATCAGGTGCATGCAACAAATAATTTCAGGGTGACATTTGAGAACTATTCACATGTGAACAGCTTGCAAAGATGAGACAAGGAAGGACAGATGCCTTCCTGGAAAGAAAGAAAAGGCTTCAGAAAGAAGGGAACATTTGATCTTAGTCTTGAAGGAGGAGGTGGAATTTACCAGATGAAAGCCTCTTCATGGGGAGGAAAGAGCAGGTATAGCTCAGGACAGCTAGAGAGAGAAAAATAGGAGTTGGGCTGGTGGTGTGTAATGCCAGCTGCTACCATGCTTATTTAAAAACAGAGATGGTGCATATGTATAACTGAATCACTTTGTTGTACACCTGAAACTAACACAACATTGTTAATCAACTGTATGCCAACATAAAATAAAAATTTCATTTTTATTAAAAAGGGAGATAGTGAAGGGCCTTTTGTTTGTAATGCAAATACCTGGTCAACCAGTGTGTTTCCCCATGTATTTGGGCTGTGATCTGGGTTCCAGTAATCCTGCAAATATATGTGTCTTTTGAGACGTAGGAACTGGTTTGCTGGGTCCTCCAATAAAAATGGTGCTCCCAGTACTCCTGTAATTGAGTCCAACAGCACAGCATCTTTTAAGGCAATAGTTTACATCTCAGTGTTTCCTCTTAAAGCAACTGTGTCCTCTTAAAGCAGCCATGGTGTTTGAGAGGAAGGGCGCCTAAGAAGGAAACTCTGGAAAATCTATGCCCTGGGGCCTGTGGCTGCTCCTCAGTCCTTTGGCATCTTTGTCTTGTCATCACCCTGTGTGACCTGCGAATCACACAGCATGCAGCCAATGAGAAGAGTTTCAGAGTTTCTGTTCATGTATGGAAGACTGCAGACTTAAATTCAAATTTCAGCTCTATCGCTTTTTTAGGCAAGTTGCTTAGCTTCTCTGAGCTCTATTTTTCCTGTCTGTAAGGAGATATAATAATAATAAAACAATAATAACACAAACAATAACAGGCTTACTATATAAAGGTTGGATAAATTAACAGATGTAAACCAGTTGGTTCAAACCTGTAAGTCTACAATCTTATTTTTGCTTTCTCAGCCTGTTAAAATAGAACATATCTTTCATTTTGAAGTAGACTGATCCCAAACTGTAGTTAACATTGTTAACATTGAGAAAGCCTTCTTTAAATGCAAGCAGGCTTGCGTTTTCTATCTTCTTCTCACTCTAGAATTAAGAAAAAAATAATTTTAAAAACCCATACTTCTTTAGGATATTGAAATTTTAAGTCTATATTATGCTTTCATTCTTGAATAAAACACAATCATGTTATAAAAGAAGAACATATTCTTGACTTATTAATGGTAACAATATAAATCTGTTCATTGCTTGTGACAAAGAAGCATTTATTATGAATCAAACTGTAGGTAATGTTACATTAGACACTTTATATCTTCATCATCAACAAGCCTTCATTGACCAATAATCTGTATAGGTTAGGGTTACAGTGATCTATAAATATGAAACCTCCCTTCTATAGGAGAAGGGATAAAGGGTCCAAGATAGAAAACAAAACAGGGATACACAGAATCTGACTGTGCTAAGGGAGCTTCCCTGGTGGCTCAGATGGTAAAGAATCTGCCTGTAATGCAGGAGACCCAAGTTTGTTCCCTGGGTTGGGAAGATCCCCTGGAAGAGACCCCGGTTTGATCCCTGGATTGGGAAGATGCCCTGGGTTGGGAAGATCCCCTGGCAACCCACTCCAGTATACTTGCCTGGAGAATCCCATGAACAGAGGAACCTGGCAGGCTATGGTCTGTTGGGCTGCAAAGAGTCAGACAAGATTGAGCGACTAAAACTTTCAGTACTTTCACTTACTTTCAAGGAAGCTTAGGAAGCATTGGGGTACCAGAGCACAAGCAGATATTTTCATGGTCAGGGAAATTGCTTAACCTATTCTGTGAAGGGAAGATTATGTCTAGCATAATGAAAGAAGAGGAAAGTCTTTTAATTTGAAGCTTAAAAAGTAATGTGAACAAAAGTATGACATTAGGAAATCTACAAGACCAATATCTGAAAACAGTGGTTAGAGGTGGCTGGACTAGAGTTTTATATAAATTTGGTTAACATTTATTGAGCATTGTGCTAAATATTATACCTGAATTACCTTATTTATTGGAGTGGGTAGCTGTTCCCTTTTCCAGCAGATCTTCCAGACCCAGGAATTGAACCGGGGTCTCCTGCTTTGGAGGCAGATTCTTTACCAACTGAGCTATCAGGGAAGCCCTTATTTAATACTCACTACAAACTTAAGAAGTGGTACTGTTAATCAATTTATTTTGTATACAAGGGAACTAAAGCACAAAAAAAGTTAAATAATAGGTCTAAGGCCACAGAGCTAGTGGGAGAGGGAGATAGAATTCTCCCTTCAGAGCCATTGCACTATATTATTACTAAGAGGGAGGGTTGCTTGGGGTCAGATTATAAAAATACTTTATATTTATGGAAAAAAAGGAGATAATCATTACTTATACATTCCTTATACTCTCATGCTTTCCCAAGATTGGCCTTGAGTCCTAAGCAGGATTCTAGTTATCAGCTCTATTATTTCTAGTTTAGTTCGTCAATCTAGTAAGCTCTAGTTCCAAACAGGTATTGAAAATGATAGTCTATTGAATGGATAAGGAGGATGTGGTACATATACACAATAGAATACTACTCAGTCATTAAAAAGAGTGAAATAATGCCATGTGCAGCAAGGATGGAACTAGAGATTGTCATAGGGAGTGAAGTAAGTCAGACGAAGAAAGAGAAGTATCATATGATATCCCTTAAGTATCATATAATATCTCTTAAGTATTATATGATATCCCTTATGTGAGGAAACTAAAAAGAAATGATACAAATGAACTTATTCACAAAACAAAAAGACTCAGAGACTTAGAGAACAAACTATGGCTACCAGTGGGGAAGGTATAGTTAGGGAGTTTGGGATCAACATGCACACACTGCTTTATTTTAAATGGATAACCTGCCAGGGCCTACTGTATAGCACAGGGAACTCTGCTTAACATTATGTGACAGCCTGCATGGGAGGGATGTTCAGGGGAGAATGGATACATGTATATATATATGGTTGAGTCCATTTGCTGTCTACCTGAAACTATCACGACATTGCTAGTCAGCAATACTTCAATATAATAGTTTTTAAAAAAGAAAACAACAACCTCTATGGGTATTATACATCTGTCAAGATGCCTCTGGGTGCAAAACACAGTACTACTAACAGAGGATTGAAAAATGACTCAGACATATTCTCCATTTATAAAAAATTAGCAGTTTTATTTATTCAATGACTTAAAAGTAAAAAGCAAATGTTGACTTCAGAAGCTAATAGTTACTAACCTGCTGCTAGGTAATCTAATCAGTACAACCAAAGTAACATGTCTATGAAAGCCATCCTCTAAGATGATCCCCAAAGATCCCTGCCTGCTAGGATTCATGTGGTCCCCTCTTTCCCTTAGTAGGGCTGACCTGTGTAATCACAGACTACTAGGGCAATGACAGTGTGTGATTTCTGTGGCTATGACATAAAAGACATTACAGCTGCTGCTGTGCCCTGTTCTTGGATGGCTTATACTAAGGGCAGTCACCTGCCATGTTGTAAGGACACTCAAGCAGCCCTAAAGGAGAGGCCAGCACATCAAGGAGCTGAAGTGTTCCACCAACAGTCGTGTAAGTGAACCACCTGCAAACCTGATGCTTTTGCTCCAGTCAGACCTTAAGAGGACCACAGCTCTCATAGTATCTTTACTACAACCTCATGAGAGATCCTCGGGCAGAACCCGAGACACTTCCAAATTGCCGACACTTAGAAATTGTGAAATAATAAGTATTGAATGTTTTAAGCTGCTAAAGTTTGGTGAAATTAGTTATGCTGTAGTAGATAACTAAAACAATGCATGATAAGCATAACTAAGTCAACGGCACCCCACGCGAGTACTCTTGCCTGGAAAATCCCATAGATGGAGGAGCCTGGAAGGCTGCAGTCCATGGGATCGCTGAGGGCTGGACACAACTAGCGACTTCACTTTCACTTTCCACTTTCATGCATTGGAGAAGGAAATGGCAACCCACTCCAGTGTTCTTGCCTGGAGAATCCCAGGGACGGGGAAGCCTGGTGGGCTGCCGTCTATGGGGTCACACAGAGTCGGACATGACTGAAACGACTTAGCAACAGCAGCAGCAGCAGCAGTGTCAATATAAACTGCTAAATGCCAGAGCTGAGATTAGATGAGGCAAGTGAAGTCAGTGGGGCATAAAATATAAGGAGGAATTAACTGACATAGAAAACAAACTTAACATCACCAAAGGGGATAGTGGGGGAGTGAGGGGCAGAGAGATAAAACAATAAGGACCTACTGTAGAGCCCAGGGAACTATATTCAGTATTTTATAAAAACCTATAACGGGAAAGAATCTGAAAAAATGTGTATATATATACATATGTACGTATAAATCAATCACTTTGTTGTATGCTTGAAACTGACGCAACCTTGTAAATGAACTATATCTCAATTTAAAATATACAAAAAAGTAAAGAATTCACTCTTGTGTTATTTGATAAGTTGCAAGCCCATGGACTGGAACCCACCAGGCTCCTCTGTCCATGGAATTCTCCAGGCAAGAATACTGGAGTGGGTTGCCATTCTCTTCTCNACGCAACCTTGTAAATGAACTATATCTCAATTTAAAATATACAAAAAAGTAAAGAATTCACTCTTGTGTTATTTGATAAGTTGCAAGCCCATGGACTGGAACCCACCAGGCTCCTCTGTCCATGGAATTCTCCAGGCAAGAATACTGGAGTGGGTTGCCATTCTCTTCTCCAGGAAATCTTCCAGACCCATGGATTGGATCCGGGTCTCCCAGATTGCAGGCAAATTCTGTACCATCGGAGCCACCAGGGAAGCCCCATTTGAAACTAACACAACATTGTAAATGAACTATACCTCAATTTAAAAAGTGCAAAAAAAAAGAGAAGAATTCTCTCTTAGGGTTATACAAATTTTGTGTCATAAGACCTCTACTTGCCTCACCCTAATTCCTACTCTTATAATCATCACTGCACGGAAAGATAATCAGTAAATAACTCTTGCCACTAGGAAATACATATTATATTCAGAATTGAAAAATAATCATAAGAAGATATATTTTTACTAGATTATCTGAAAGGGCAGTAATTAATTCCAATACTGGAAGGAAGGTCTCACAGAGAAGTTGGTTCTGAGTTAAGCTTCAAAGGATGAGGTTTCCACAGTTAGGAGGAAAGGAGGGGAAGCAAAGAACATACATTCCAGGCTGAAGAAACTTGGAGAGCCGAGGATCAGGGGAGCAGAGTAAGGCACAGGTAACTACTCTGCTTGATGTTATGTGACTCAGTGACCCTCACTTTGCCAACATGATTGAAAGGTAGGGTTGTTTGTGGTATAGATGTGTCAGAGTTAATGTTGGAAAGATAAGCTGGAGCTACATTCAGGAAGATCTTACCATCATACATACCAAGGAATTTGGACTTTACTCTGTAAGTAATTATCTTTTCTGAACAGGGAAAATGATAAGACTAGATGTACTTTTGAAATATTTTTATTGGGATATCATTTGAATCATCTTTTATTGTATGATTCAGTGGCATCAAATATATTTGCAATGTCATGCAACCATCCCATCTCCAGACTTTTTCATCATTCCCAATAGACACTCTTTAAGCAATAACTCCCATTACCCTCTCCCCCAACCCCTGGTAACCACCATTTACTTTCTGTCTTTATGAATTTGCTTTTTCTAGGTACCTGAAGAGGAGCCAGGCAACACTTGTCCTTTGGTATCTGACGGGCCTCACTTAGTGGTCAGGGTTTATCCACGTTGTGGCATATGTCAGCGTTTCATTCCTTTTTAAGGCTGAATAATATTGTGGATGTATATGCCAACATTTTGTTTATCTATTCACAGATTCACCTTGGAAAATTCCTTTGTCAGGGGTGTGGAGAACAGGTGGTAAAAGGAAGAGAGCAGAGTGAGAGGCATAAAGTAGGAGGCTCACCAAATAGTCCAGACGAGAGATCAGTAGGACTTGAATCAGGTAAGTGACAGCAGGAATGAGAAGACAGGATTGATTTGTACAGAGTAGGAAACTCATTCATTCAGGATGATTTCTGTGGATGAACCAGCATTAAAATGTTGGTTTTAGCTGGACGTGTTAATGAGCGACTTTTCAGATTTCTCTTCATTCTCTTTGAAAAGGTGTTAATTATAGTGTTACATGTTTAATGTAGATTTTTTCTTTAAAAAAGAAATAAAAACAGAGGTAGTGGCTAGGCAAATAGACGTAATGACATCCATATCTAATACATATTTTGAAATAAATTATGTTTAGAATATAAATTACAGCTACATAAGAAAGTATAGTAATTGCTTAAAATAATGTTATATGGAACATAACATCCAAAAGTAAAACCAATATTCTGTACCATAATTATCCTGGTGTATTGTACAATAACTAAGAAAAAAATGCTATTACATAAACCTTGGCAGTGAGGCATGCTTTAAAATATAAAGCCATAGCTATTTTAAGCTCTAACAATTCCATCTTTTGTAAATCTCTATACTGACGGAAAATGTTTCATCTCCTCTTCTTCCCACCTTCCAGAACAAAGCTCCTACCTCAGTATTACGCACCCAACAGGCACTCAATAAATATTAATTGGTGGTGATAATAACATCACCCATGAGAAAGACAGAAAGCAGTATTTATTATCCTACTTTACAAATGAGAAAATTGACATCTGGAGATGAAATGACTCACTCAAGGTCACATAGTAAGTCAGTGGCAGGGCTGGAAATAAAATGCAACTAATATAGAAGGGCATGCTATTATCCTCTCTGCTTGAGAAGTTTTCCCTCCCTTTTTCATTCTGTCTGATCAACCTTGAAAGTTAGTGAGAGCAAGATCAGACTTTTGTGTTTGCAAACCTATAGAATACTGCTGGGGACTGACAACTGAACCCTGAGTTCTATTACTCTTTGGGTTTTTAAATATGTGTGTGTGTTTTAATGTAGGCAGTATCAACCAGGTTAGTTTTAAACTTTATAATAATAAGCTATGAAAAAAATCTTTCTCTCTTTCTTTCCAACTCCCTACATACCTTCCTTGCTTTCATCCTGTATTATAGTCAGTTTTAATAGGACCTGTCAAGCTCAACCTATCATCTAAACATTTGTGGAATATCTTCTGCAGAAAAGCCTGTATGCTAGAAATAAGGCAGGCACTTCAGAATACAGAGATATTTGAGATCACAGCTTTCCCCACGCAAGCCAAGAAGGGTCAGAGACCTGGAATCTTACTCTGGCCCTGCAATAACTTAGATCACTAAGCCACTTCTTTCTCCTGCATCTCCATTTTCTGCTCTGCAAGACAAGCCTGGATCATATGGCCTTTAAGGTCTTTTTCAGCTCTAACATTTATTTTGAACTGGAATATGTTCATAAAAAATAGGTCATTAACTGAAAATTACTTTCTCTCTATGGTATTATATTATTGAAACTGTATAGAATATGCTAAGTGGGCACAGCCTCTACTATTGTCAAGGAATTTACTGAGATTTGGTTCTGTTCAAACTGAGACAGATGGAAATAAGTGAAAGGGAAATTGAAATAGACCTGGCCAATTAAAGCAATACAAATAAAAATGCATTCACAGTATGCACAAACATCAGATGAATGTCCATCATGGGTTGATAGGCAGTGTGGAAGTAAGGGAAGCTGTATAGTACTTCTCTGGTGGCCCAGTGACTAAGATTCTCTGCTCCCAATGCATGGGCCCAGGTTCCATCCCTGATCAGGCAACTAGATCCCATGTACTGCAGCCAACAGTTCGCATGCCTCAACTAAAGATCCCATGAGCTGCAACTAAGATGTGGTGCATCCAAATAAATAAATAATAAATAAAATGAATGTTAAAAAGGGAAGCTGTATAGTCAGAAGTGGAAAGACTCCCCATATTGCCATTACCCAGGGGAGGTTGAAAAAGAGTCTTTAGTGCTCGCTTCGGCAGCACATATACTAAAATTGGAACGATACAGAGAAGATTAGCATGGCCCCTGTAAAAAAAAAAAAAAAAAGAAAAAGAGTCTTTAAATTTGATAATGGGGAAATGACTAAATGGTCTATAATATGCTCATGACTATGAAAATGGTACTTGTAATAGGAAAGGCCTCCTTGGTGGCTCAGATGGTAAAGAATCCGCCTGCAATGCGGGATACCTGGGTTCGATCTCTGGGTCGAGAAGATCCCCTGAGGGAGGGTATGGCAGCCCACTCCAGTATTCTTGCCTGGAGAATCCCCACGGACAGAGGAGGCTGGCGGGCTACAGTCCATGGGGTCACAGAGTTGGACACGACTGAAAACTAAGCACAGCACATACACTAAGAAGATCAGAAAGCCTGAGGTGAAACGTAAGATGCAGAATGCAGGGCAGAGTCTGATGGCAGACTCCCTTTCTTTTTGTGCAGAGGGGGCTCCCTGAGAGCTCCCTCTTGGTAGATCCAAGAGGCATAACTTGGCATGTCCAGCTCATTCATCCTTCTTCCTCTAGAAAGTGAGCTGCCCTCAGAGGGCACACTTTTTGTTCTAGTTCTACAAGCTGAAACTATATGAAATTTGCCAAATTCTGGGATCCAACTATGTTCCATTTGCCTCGTTAGCCTTTCTCAGTAATAAAGGGCTGCCTCCCATAATCAACTCTGATTTATTTCTCAGCTTGATCAAAACCAGGACCAAGAAGTGGACTGCTATGTGTTAGAAGGTGTCAGAGAACCCAACAGGTCAGTTGTCTCAGAGCCTCTCTAAGAAACAGGAAACAAAAAAAGGAGCAGACAAGGGCACGCCAACCGGCGGTAGCTTGTCTTTCCTGATTCACTGTCTATTAAGCAAATGTGAAGGGGTTCAGTGGGGACAGAAAGACTGCCAGACTTTCATGGGATAAGCCCTCAGCGAGCTACTTCCCTCAGGTGTAGGGGATACTGATGTGCATGCTGAACATGGAGATAAGCACTACAGTCCTGCCACAAGCTCAAAAATACTTAGGAATGGGATTCTGGAAGTAGAGCACTTGGAACTCGGTATAAGCAATTAAGGGTTTCCCTCGTGGCTTAGATGGTAAAGAAACTGCCTGCAGTGTTGGAGACCTAGGTTCAATCCCTGGGTTGCAAAGATTCCCTGGAAAGGGGAATGGCAACTGACTCCAGTATTAAGAATATTGATTATTTACTATTTTTTAAGACTGAGTCTCAGCTCTTGTCCTTAAAAAAAAAAAAAAAAAAGATGAAATAGGTGCCTAGGCAATTATGTGTGCTTGTAAATTAAGTACTAAAATAAAGTATAAATGATCATTAAGAATTAAGTATAAAAGAAGAGGAGGAAAAAAATACACAGATGTCTTGGCAAATGATAAGATTTTGAAAGATTACTCTAATTGTAGGAGAAATTTTATGATTTTGTGAGAAATTAAAATACCCATATTTACATTCATATTTTCAGATTTGAAAATTCTGTAAGTAAAGAATTTTCTTTACAAATGGTGAAATTGTCATTTTTTCCTTCCCATTCTAAACTTTGGTCACTAACCCAAAACTTCATGGTAGAAGACTGAAGAGTTCTATTTTAGTATAATGCATTCTCTCACTTTGCTGCAGTTCACATAAAATTGAGAAAGAAAAGGGAAGGAGAAGAGAGAAAGATGAGAAATTTGGATTGTGACGGGAAAACGGTGAAGAAGAGAAAAGAAGGAAGAAGGAGAAGAGAGAAATCAAGAAAGGAAATCAGAGGAAGGACAGACAGAAGAAGGGGCGTTACAAAGGTTACAAAAGGTGAAAAGTCATGGGGAAAGGGGCAAGGCAAATAGGGGAAGTCAAGGCAGGAAAACAAAGAGGGTCAATGGGAGTGAACTGGAGAAAAGAAAGAGGTGCTAAACTGTAGGACCAGCTTACAGATCCTCGTGATTAACCTGCCTGTTGATAAAACGCTTTCGAAACTGAACTTTTAACTCGGAACTTTGGCTTTATTGACATTACCGTTGCTGATGTATCGAGTACTTTGAAAAGCAAACAGAAATTGGTATTACTTGAGTTTAACGCCAAGCTGTTTTAACCCACTCTCAGCACAGTAACATACACCCATATACGTGCTCCCACGCATGACCATGTAATTTCCTGGGGAGTATTTTTAAAGCTGACAGGTCTTTTATTAGTTTTTAATCTTGTGGACAGAGACTCACAAAAGGCACCTTTTTATGTGATTCAATCAGTAATGACTCCATGGTCACTGCCTACATACGTGGATGGGATTCCCAGTCCTAGAGCCATAACTGATGTTGGTGTGTGGGTGGGTTAACAGATTTCTACAACACATAGAGTGCTCAGTGAATCTAGTTGTACGTGGTGAGTTTATTCTCACTGTTCACTTTTTTGAAAGCAATAGTCAATCTTAAGCCAAAGTGAGTAGGTAAAATTAACAACAAAATCTTATATAATAAACTAAATCTATATCAGGGAATACAGGCTTTCTGAGGAAGTGGAGCATTTGCAGCGATGATGGAGAAGGGCCATCCCTTCTATGCAGAGAAGATGGCAAAGGCAGAGACTGGAGGTACTGACAGGGTTGGGGGAAGAACTGTGAGCTTAAAGGCTCTTGTCAAAACAAAAGCAAACAAAAAAACCTTTCAAGACAATTGCCCTTGGTTACTAAATCTGGATCGAAAAACAAGAGCTGGAACTATACTAGAGAAACAGACCACAGGCCATTTATTTTTTACCCTGTCTAAAACCAGAAGGCATGCTTGCATTTTATGGATAGGTCTGACCATAGCCAACAACATGGGCATGAGCCTCCAAATTCTTTAATGGATGGGTCAGCCCCAAGGATTGGTTTACTTAGTGAAGCACTTTCCAAGTATGTGCTCTTTCCATATTTCCTCTTTATGTGAAGTGGGGCTGTTTCAGTTTTTAAAGTGCCCTGTTACAAGACTGCAAAGCTATAATAATCAAAACAGCATATTATTAGCACAAAAACAGACATATGGATCAATGGAACAGAATAGAGAGCCCAGAAATACACCCACCCACTTACAGTCAATTAATCTTTGACAAAAGAGGTAGGTGTATACAGTGGGAAAAGAGTACAGTCTCTTTAGCAAGCGTTGTTGGGAGAGCTGGACTGCCACATGTAAATCGGTGAAGCGAGAGCACTCCCTTACACCATATACAAAAATAAAACCCAAAATGTTTTAAAGATTCAAATATAAGACATGACACCGCAAAACTCCTAGAAGGGAACCTAGGCAAAACATTCTGGCATAAATTGTAGCAGTGATTTCTTGGTCAGTCTCCCAAGGCAAAGGAAATAAAAGCAGAAACAAACAAAGGAGACCTAACGAAACTTAAAAATTTTTGCACAGCAAAGGAAGCCATAAACCAGAAGAAAAGTCAAGCTATGGACTGTGAGAAAAACATTTGCAGTGTCACTAACAGGGGCTTAACTTCCCAAATATACGAACAACTCAAACAACTCAAAAAAAAAAACAAAAAGAAAAAAAAACAAAAACAACTAACTAACAACACAGTCAAAAAATGGGCAGAAGACCTACGTAGATATTTCTCTGAAGAAGACATACAGATGGCCAACAGGCACATGGAAAGGTGCTCCGCATTGCTAACTATTAGAGAAATGCAAACCCAAATCACCCCACACCAGTTAGAAGAGCCATGATCAGGAAGTCTACAAATAACCAACACTAGAGAAGGTGTGGAGAAAGGGAACCCTCCTAGACCATCGGCAGGAGTGTAACTTGGTGTAGCCACTATGGAGAACAGTCTCTGATGTGGGGTGGGAGGTGGGAGGGGGGTTCATGTTTGGGAGTTCGTGTAAAAAAAAAAAAAAAAAAACAATAGAATTACCATATGATTCGGCAATCCCACTCCTGGACTTCCAGAGAAAACTCTAATTCAAAAAGACACATGCACCCCAGTGTTCATAGCAGCACTATTTACAATAGTCAAGATGTGGAACCAACCCGTTTCCACTGATAAATGAATGAACAAAGAAGAGGTGGTACGTACATATACACATATACAATGGAGTATTACCTACAGATTATCATGCTAAGTAAATAAGACAGAGAAAGATAAATATCATAGGATACCACTTTCTTTGTGGACTCTTAAAAGGGAGGGAATATATGTATACTTATGGCTGATTCACACTGTAGTACGCCCTGTTGAGGAAGAACATGTTGAGTCTGGGATTTTTCTTTGAATCGGTACAACTAGGAACAGTTCTGGAGAAGGCAATGGCACCCCACTCCAGTACTCTTGTCTGGAAAATCCCATGGACGGAGGAGCCTGGTGGGCTGCAGTCCATGGGGTCGCATAGAGTCAGACATGACTGAGCGACTTCTCTTTCACTTTTCACTTTCATGCATTGGAGAAGGAAATGGCAACCCACTCCAGTGTTCTTGCCTGGAGAATCCCGGGAACGGGGAAGCCTGGTGGGCTGCCGTCTATGGGGTTGCACAGAGCCGGACACGACTGAATTGATTTAGCAGCAGCAGCAGGAACAGTTCTTAGTTGTGTCCTTGTTTGGCTCTATTTTCTCAGATAAAATTACCCAGCTCCCTAAATCTGACCTTTTCTTGTGGAACCAGTGGCTATGATTTTGGCTCTATCACTTTTTTGGGAGGAGTTGTTGTGTGCTGTGCTGCCTATCCAGTGCCTCTATGAATCTGGCATCAACCATTGACTGACTGTGTATCTTGGTCATTTAACTTCTCTAAGCCTCAGTTTCCTCTCTGTACAACAAGACGCATAAGACCTATTTTCAGAGTGATTATCAGAGTTCAACTAAGGTAACATATGGAAAGCCCCTGACATACAATAAATATTTAAAATAGTAGTATTAATACTTGCTGTCTTATTATAGAAGAAAGCAATTCTTGACCTAAATGCTAAAGAGACGATTTTATTTTGTTTTATTTTTTAATGAAATTGTGACATTTGGACTTCTAATTCTCTGAATAGGGAATCAGCCCCAAGGTTTATAAGTTACTATTTTGAGAAAATCAGTAAAACAATTTGGGGACTCTGCTCATAAATTTAATTACTTAGTAGGCTCTTCAGTATTCCCACTAGGGAAAAAGATAATGAGATCTCTTCCCTACTTACTTCAAATTAAGTTCTAGACAAAAGTAATTTATTAGACAACTAATCTGTAACAGAGAAAACTTTTTTACATAATAAAAACAAACTTTAAAAAATCGTTGTTTTCTTATGGCAAGAGGAAGGGCTCCAGGTAAGTGCAGATGAATAGGCTATGTTCTTAAGTGAAAAAGTGGGCATGAGTGGGTGGGGAAAGAACAAAGAAAGTTGACTCAAGCTATTATTTCCTACTTTAGGGCTATGTGATTTAGAAAATGTCAATTGAACTAGTTTTTAGTGGAACA
This sequence comes from Oreotragus oreotragus, assembly GCA_006410675.1. Classification (NCBI taxonomy): domain Eukaryota; kingdom Metazoa; phylum Chordata; class Mammalia; order Artiodactyla; family Bovidae; genus Oreotragus; species Oreotragus oreotragus. Next base: position 57,858 of record SJYX01006626.1, on the reverse strand, counting down.
AATTAATCTGGTTCTAGTGACTGCAGTATCCTCCACTTGCAAGCAGTAAATGCTTCTTTCCTGAGATCTGAAGGATTAATCCAGCAGTGTCAACATCCATTCATCCTCGGATTCTGATCCTCAGTTTGTTCTTTCATGAACTTTGACTACTTAATTTTACTTATGTATTTATCTATCAAGTTCAGTTCAGTTCAGTTTAGTCACTCAGTCATGTCCGACTCTTTGCAACCCCATGAATCGCGGCACGCCAGGTCTCCCTGTCCATCACCAACTCCTGGAGTTCATTCAGACTCACGTCCATCAAGTCAGTGATGCCATCCAACCATCTCATCCTCTGTTGTCCCCTTCTCCTCCTGCCCCCAGTCCCTCCCAGCATCAGAGTCTTTTCCAATGAGTCAGCTCTTGGCATGAGATGACCAAAGTACTGGAGTTTCAGCTTTAACATCATTCCTTCCAAAGAAATCCCAGGGCTGATCTCTTTCAGAATGGACTGGTTGGATCTCCTTGCAGTCCAAGGGACTCTCAAGAGTCTTCTCCAACACCACACTTCAAAAGCATCAATTCTTCGGCACTCAGCCTTCTTCACAGTCCAGCTCTCACATCCATACATGGCTACTGGAAAAAGCATATCCTTGACTAGACGGACCTTAGTTGGTAAAGTCATGTCTCTGCTTTTGAATATGCTATCTAGGTTGGTCATAACTTTTCTTCCAAGGAGTAAGCGTCTTTTAATTTCATGGCTGCAGTCACCATCTGCAGTGATTTTGGAGCCCAAAAAAATAAAGTCTGACACTGTTTCCACTGTTTCCCCATCTATTTCCCACGAAGTGATGGGACCAGATGCCATGGTCTTCGTTTTCTGAATGTTGAGCTTTAAGCCAACTTTTTCACTCTCCTCTTTTACTTTCCTCAAGAGGCTATCTATCAAATACAGTTAGTCAAACCAGTTGTCTTTATAGGTAAAAATATTATCTTTTCAGCTGGACTTAAAGTTAATTCCAACTTGTTTTTAAAGAAAGTCTATAAAAGTCCATTTACAGACCATTTTCCTTTTTGGCTGGTATTTTTGACCCTGCTATGTTCACAGATGGAGTGTGGACCAATAGTAGTGCTTTTAGCCTTGCAGTCATCCACTATCACCCACTCTGAAGTCAATTGTGTGGATGAGCAGTCCAGGCAAAGCATTGTACCACTGGATTATAATCAACCTCTTAAATGGAACCAACCTCACTTTCTTCATCTAGAGGTGTGGGCTGTAACTGGGTATGGCTATATATGCCTTGCAGACAATGGCTTAATAAGAACTTCACTAAAATTTGCTAAATCATTTGTTTAAACATGTCCTAAATGCAAAGTTCAATGTAGATTATTAAAACTCTTGTCAAAATTATTTATATACTTAGGAATAAAGGGCTAATTACACACACATATATATATGTAAACACACACATCTAGATATAGATATGTATCTATAACTATTCATCTCTGTGTATCTCAAGGGAAATACACATTTCTTTTGGTTGGGTCTCAAGCTTATAAATGTATAAGTTCTGATTTAAACATCTTCATCAGAAGTGTATAAATTACAAAGATTTAAGCATGAAAATAATTTAAACCTTTCTAAGTATTTGCAGTTTTGTATACGAAATGACCTCTCAGTTCAATTCAGATATAAGCCACTGAGTTACTGGGTCAGTCTGGCAGCAAATCATCTGGCCTTTGGTGCCTTCAGCACTTCTCTGAGCTACAGCTTGCCTAAAAGGTTAATGAATTCACAGTCTCAAAGTACGAGGTTTCCACATAATTGTATTATGTACATATTACATTTTCTAAAAGACATTTAAAATTTTTCATTGTTCAAGGACACCAGAGCACTTCTTTAGAGGCAGCAGTTAAATAGACTGTTTAGCAATAGTAACATGTTAATACATAATTAGGAATAAAGTGATCACACATACAGTTAACACTGACATGTTCAAAACCACAGCATAACACAATAGTTTAGCTTCCCCAATGCTTTAAGTTGGCCTATGAATAAAACATGCTTGTCCATTTTTTTAAAAGTCAAAAGAGGTTATCTATCAATCTCACAGTTGTAAAAGGCATGATAAAGAAATAGGTTCTTACCTATAAGCAATGTTGAATACAGGGCAGCTTGAAACATTTTACAGGCCATGATCCTGTTTTGGAAACAAAAGATTTATTTATTTTAATTTAGACTGAGCAGAGCTTTAGGGCATACTGGTTACTTTCCAAGAATATGAAGCGTTTCCTGCATACCTGGAAGCCTTAGGACCTCAGTCAGAGAGCCTGTTGCTTGATTTGAGATGACTTTTTTTATATGACTCCTGCCTTTTTACCCTTTGGACTCTTTGGACTGACTTTTTACAGGCTGTTCTTATATGGGCCACGTATTTACTTACTAATTTTGCCATCCACACAGCCTAATGTAATCTAAAAAACCACACCAAAACAAAACAAAGAAGGTGGAAAAACTGGATCACTCAAACTTTGCTGGGGGATATAAAATGGTACAGTCATATTGGAAAACAGTTTGGCAGTTTCTTATAAATCTAAGTATACAATTAACTCCCATACAACCCAGCAATTGCACTATTGGACATTCATCTCAGGGAAATGAAAACTTATGTTCATATAAAAACCTGAATAAGGATGTTCCTAGCAGCTTTATCAATAACAGGCAAAAACTGGAAAACAAGTGGAAACAACCCAGATGTCTTCAACAGCTCAAAGTTAAATGCATTGAGGTACATTTACACCATAAATTTCTACTCAATAATAATTTAATAAAAATTATTGATAGACACAGCAACTTGGATGAATCTCAAAGGAGTATGATGAGTAAAAATAGCCAGTCTCAACTGGTTACTTACCTGTGTGATTCCATTTATATAAGCTTCTTGAGATGACAAGATTATAGATTAAGAACATTTTATTAGTTGCTAGGGCTTAGAATAGGGTAGGTGTGTGTGGTTATAAAAGGGCAATGCAAGGGACACTTGTGGTGATGGAACTATTCTGTGTCTTGGCTGTGGTGGTGGATATGTAAACATAAATGTGATAAAATACCATAGAACTAAATCTCTCTCTCTCTCTCTTGCACACACACACACACACACATGCGTGCACATACACACAAATGAGTACATATGAGGCTTCAGAAATCTGAGTAGCATTAGTAGAAATATCAGTGTCAGTATCCTGGTTGTGAGATTGCACTGCATTATAGTTTTACAAAATGTTACCTTTGGGGGAAGCTCAGTGAAGGGCACCCAGGATCTCTCTCTATTGCATTTTTACAAATGCAAATAACTCTACAGATCTAAAAGTAAAAATTTTAGTTAAATAAAAAGGAGTGCTTAACTGCATGGTAAATTTGTTTGTTTCCAACAAATCAAACAAACTATATATCATTTAATACAATGATAAAGTCAGAACACTTTTTTCATATTTATTTTTCAAACAACTCCCTTCTTCAGTGGTATGATTAACAGTTAAATGAATAAATTCATTATTTTACAATTTATTCTTAACAGCAAACTATGTGCTTTCTTGTTTATTTAAAGTTTACAGAACCAAAGGTGAGATTCATCTTCTTCTCTTCTCCTCTTCCTTTCATCACTCAACTTCTAGGACCTAAAATGAGGAGGGTGGGAGCAGTCCTTAGGTCATGCTTCCCTGTATTATGATTCTGTGTGTACATTTCAGTGTTCCGGAGTAGATTACATGCTGCCTGAAGGGGCCAGTGTTGTATCTTGCTCCTATTTGTATGCTTTTGGCACCCACCAGGCACAGGACCTTTCATACAACAGCCTCAAATAATAGCTCCCAATAAACATTATTGAACTTAATTGAATCAATCAATTCAAATTAAACTTAACTTCATTAAACTGAGTCAGCATTTTCCTGCACTAGTCTATCAATATACAGACTTATCCTACTGGCAACAAAACAAAACAAAAACAAAGAAAAAACCACAACTAAAATATAGCAGTTCTATTTTTATGTTAAGCTTAAATAACGTTCCCTGTAACTTTTCTCTTATGATCTATGAAAAAAAGTCAGATCCATAAAAATTGGTAATCTTAGTTATAAAGACATGAAACTCTCTTTGAAATGAAATTTGAATATCTGTATTTGAAAAATAGAAATATCAAGTAACATGAATTAATGAAACTCATCAGTGGAGTCTGTTTACAACTTTGATGCTTTATTTTTAGAAATTATTACTTTAATGTGGTCTGATAGACCTGGTAATCTCCCTTGATCTCTTTCATATCAGTGTAATATACATGTTAGAAAGGAAAAGTGTGAAATCAGATTTAATACTATAAAAAAATTTTTTAATTAAAGAAAAGAAAGAAAACTTTATTCTGCTAAGGAGCAAGCTGACTTTAATTTCTGCTTGAGTCATGCTGCCAATGCAATCAGATACAACAAACTGCAAAGCTTTGGAAAATGCAGTGCTCATAGGGAGGGCATAGTGCAGCCTATATTATTCAATGACATCATCAGCATCAAGAAAACGTGGAGGGTTAGCCCATGTGTTGAAGGAGGAGAGAAACTATATTCCTTATAACCACTGTACTAAGCCTTTGGTGGCATTCAACCTATTGAAAATAAGCTGGTGATAGCACTTGGTTTTGTGAAGTTATTCGAGATTCTCAAAGAGTTACTACCTGAGAACAAAATTTTACCAGAGTAACTGGTAAAGGAGTCAGTTTTACACTGATTGTACTGCTAATGGGTTTGGTATAGCTTATAATATAAGATAGAGTATATATCATAATAATAACATGTCATTATTATCAGGTCAGACCTCTTAGAGATACTGTTTCCCTCCTAGGACTGAGGGAATAAGCCCATCACAGTTTACAGTTTTATTTTACATTTAGGCAGAGGATGGCACAGCATCTGTATCCCAAGAATGAATGAGAGCTTCTGTAGTATGTCCTGCAGGCATTAAGTAGTTTAGGGAGGCACAAGATGTCAGATTCAGATTCAGTTGGTAGACTGCAGAAACCATTTTTGAATTACTTAGGTAGAATATTGTTTTGCCTTGGAAGCTGGAACCTTTGTTTTTATTTTTCTCAGTATGTGAATAAAACAAAGCTCTGCTGAAGGCAAATAAAAAGTATAGTTTTCCTTTAACCTTCCCCCTCCACTTAAGTACAGTATATTCCTCTTACCATCTTAACTGTTAACTTTTCAATGCTGTTGTCAAGACATGGAGGCATATATGCTTCTCCCACCATATATTAATTTTAGGAGTTGGGTTCACTTGGAGAAATTAGCCCAAATGTTGGAGAAAAGTATTCTGTTTTTGTATTCATTTTCAATGTGACGGCTACGGATTTTTAAACTTGCTACAGCTTGAGATGCCTTAGGTTTAATGTGGGTTAGTAAAATTAAGTAGTTGCCTAATAGACTTCTCTTTTGCCAGATGTGGGTGTTTCAGGGTCTTTGAAAGACTGAACTGATCCTGGTTTGGAGAGGAGAGAGAGCCCCATAATTGGGGCTCACTGTCCTCTTGAGAGCTAGGCTGCCCCTATTGTGCAAGAGTTTCTTCTTCTTTCCCTAAATCTGGACACTGGCCACAGAGCGGTGTGAAGACAATGGGGAATTTACAGATTTATCCTTCAGGTATTCCTTCACTCAGCTATTTACTGAGCCTTTCCTATGATCCAGGCACTTTTCAGAATCAGTCTATTTTGAACACATTCCATATACATTGTTCCAAGTACTAGAGTTACAAAGATGTATCAAACATTGTTTCTTGTGTGGGAGAATATCATTTCAGGGAAAGTTTCCCAGTGAGGCCAGTTGGATTTTTTCATGAGGACGAATCTAGATGATGGAGGAAGAAAATTCCAGGAGAGGAAAGAAAATGGATACAGATCAAGGTGCTGGAATGGAGACAATACATTTGAGGCTATCACAAAACATTTAGGAATATTGTACTGACCTACTAAAGCAATTCTCTGTTACTGATGTTCAGTAATTTCAATGATTTCTATTGGTTGTCACTATAAACAAATACTTGGAATAATTTAAAGATGTGTCATGAATACAAATGTAGATATTCTAGCAGTTTAAGTAAAAATGCCAATCTGTTTTATGATATGGTGTTGGAATCACACACTTTTTGATTAAGCTTTGAGGTAATGCATGCCAAGGCATCTTCCTCATTATACACTGAATAATTGATAGTTGATAATATGTGACATTTATTGAGCATCAGCAATGTGCTAGCTAGTTTACAGAGCACAAGACTATCAAGGGATCTTGCCCAGTTGGCTCACTATCAAAACACAGTCTGTCATTTGCTAAGTCTTCCATGCTCCACTAAACCAAAAGCAAAGAAAGCATTTTTCAAGAATTACTGCAGTAGTGAATGGGCCAGATTTTTCTCTGCAGGTGGCTCTGTGGGCATTAGTATTAGTTCCATAGGGAAGCAATCTGTTCCCATGGTTCTGGTAATCTCAGAAGATAAACTCAATAATCTAGTGCAGATTTGACGTAAAGGCTATTCTATCACTTTATGATGCTGTTTTTCTGCTGCTGCCTATAATGGAGCCCTTACCAGTGTGACTTACTCAAAGTGTAAGTGCATGTGCTTCAGTTTACTGTATAAAAACAACAAGATGGATTCTTTAGGAAAGAAGTAGCTTTAAAGGATTTAACTTATTGCTTGTAATGCCTGTTCCTTGAGGAAAAGATGGAGGAGTTAAGATATTGGGTAAGGTTATGGGTGAGGGCATTTGAAAGTGCCATAGGTGGGGAGCATTAAACAGAGAATCTTGAGTCCTGGGCTGGAGGGACAAGAGTTTAAAAGAAGAACATTGGTTGAGTGGCTGGATAAGAGTGGCAGAAGCTGCTTCCCACTAATTGCTGTTGGAGAAGCGAATGACAAGCCACTCCAGTATTCTTGCCTGGAGAATTCCATGGACAGAGAAGCCTGGCAAGCTACAGTCCATGGGGTTGCAAAGAGTCAGACATGACTGAGTAACTAATACTCTTACTTTCCCTGGTCGCTCAATGGTAAAGAATCCGCCTGCCAATGCAGGAGATGTGGGTTCGATTCCTGGGTTGGGAAGACCTCATGAAGATGGAAATTGCAACCCACTGTAGTCTTCCTGCCTGGGAAATCCCATGGACAGAGAGGTCTGGTGGGCTGCTGGCCATAGGGTTGTGAGAGAGTTGGTCACAACTGAGCGATTAAACAAGAACAAGAAGGGTATTAATTTGCTAGAGGTGCCCTAGCAAATACCTCAGAATGGGTGGCACAAGCAATAGAAACTTATTTCTCAATGTACTGGAGGTTGTAAACCCAAGATCAAGGTGTTGACAGATTTGGTTCCTCTGAGGTCCCTCCTTTCAGCTCTTCTTTGGCCTCCCTCTTGCTGCCTCTTCACATAATTTTGCCTCTGTGCATCCCTGGCGTCTCTGTCTTAATCTTCTCTTCTTACGAGGACACCAATCAGATAGAATTAGAGCACTCCCTATTATTCTCATTTTAATTTAATCACCCCTTCAAAGACCTTATTTCCAAATACAGTCATTTTCTTAGATATGTATTCTTATGAATACATATGAATGGGAGGGTGGTTTGCAATTCATTCCATAATAAGTTAGCAAAGAAAAAAACCTTCAAACTTGGGTAGTTTTTCTTCTCCCAACTCTTGCTTGTCCATAAGGACTAGGAAAGAGTATTTGGAAAGTTGATGGAAAATAGTAGATGGAAGAAGAGTCCCATAAGGCTCTGTCAGCTGATGATATCTGGCATGGTGAAATTGTTTTTCACTCTTCAGTAGAAGAAAAGGGTGAAATAAAACCTCTCTCACAGGTTTCCCTCACTGTCTTTCCTGATTCAGTTTCCATCCCAGGAATTTTTAAATTGTTGAGTGATTTATATGTCTGGGTCAACATGTTGAGGCTAATGTGAAATTTTAGTTCCCATTTCCACAAAGGTTGACCACCAGCCAGGTTGATGGGTGCATTACTTTTCCATGGAAACAAAGTGTATCAGGTCAGGTATAAATGGGAAAGAGTTAAGGAGCTTGGGAAGAGGCCTTCACACCATGGAAGCATTGGTTTCATTTTTAGGAAGTTATGCAGATAGTATTCACAAATTTATTATAAGTACTAAAACTAGATTATTTGGTTTATTACTGGTCATATAACAGGCATTAAGTACATTATTATACTCATTTTTTTGTTGTTGTTATTCACTGTAATATCATTCTCAAGAAATCTTGAGAATATTATCTTTTGGAACTGAAAAAATCAAGTTTTACTTTAGGTTCCAGGCTCTTGAAACTGTGATTACCCCCTTACAGAGGGTTGTTATAAGGAACAGAGGTTTAACTTTTAACAGAAGGATAATGGCTATAGAATCTCAGCCTCTTTCAATGCCCCAGCACCCTTTAGGTCAGAGAGTTGTCTTATTCTCCACTGTCATCATCAGACTCTGCTCAGGATTAATAATTCTCTGGTTACTCTAGATGAGAATTATGACTCCAGAAAGAGGAGAACTTTAAGTGAGGATAAGAACAGTGAAGTGGTATTGCAAAGAAGGATGAGAAAAAGGGAGAAACTGCAAACCCAGAAAGAATAAGCATTAGGACTCAGACTAAGATTATTAAAGATATTTTACGGTCTGCCTGATACATTATAAAGACAAGACTATGACAGAGATTGGGATATGTTTGTGCTCTAGGAGGAACTGAAAGACAGAGAAGGGGTAGGTAGATATCCAACTCTATACTATTATATCATGCACCTAGCTCTTGAAGGAACTTTTGAGTCTCTAAGTTATTAAATAGAGCGAGGCAATATTTAATAAATCCAGCCAAGTTTAATGAACCCACTTCCTTGAACTCCTCAACATTTGAAGGCATGCCTCTTTGTGGGAGAAGATCCCACCAGTAGAAAGATGATAATTGTAATTACTCATCACCTCTGGTATTATCTATAAGAGTTAGATACATATAGCATCACTGACTGAGTGGACATGAATTTTTAGCAAACTCTGGGTGATAGTGAAGGACAGGGAAGCCTGGAGTGCTGCAGTCCAAGGGGTCACAAAGAGTCAGACATTACTTAATAACTGAGGAAAAACAAGAAAAAAGGAAATACCACTTTTGGAGTGGTGATACCTATGGCAAATATGATTTTTCATTGGTGAGAGACTCCCTCGTGATGGGGGTTCCTTAAAAGATGGGGTGATTAACTTTCACAGGAAGTGATGTTCCAGAAAACAACCCAGTTGGCCAATTTGGTGGTTAGTGATCAGAGGGTAAGGGTGCTTCTTCTGGAAACGGGGAGGAACAAGTGAGAAAATCAATAGGAAAGAGATAACCCCTAAAGAAAGAAAGGCTGAGAGAAGCATGTCACTGACACAAAGTCAGGAAGCCACTGTGAAAAGGATGCAGGCTCTGAACAAATAACTCACTTCCCACCCCCAACCTTTGTGCCACACCCAGACTGAATGATTTGGGGTGAAAGGGTATGGAATTTGGAAACTTGAGAGATGTTGTCCACTCTCAATCCCCATGTGCACACTTCATACTAAAGCCTGTTGGCATTTTTTGTTGATAGGTAATTTTCCAATAGCATTACGTGTTATCAGTCACCACACCCAGGAAGGTGCTCCATCATTAAACCACGTTACTGGGGTGAAGAGAGCAAGTTCCCCCTTTTGGACAATGCTCCAGTACCCATCCAAGGGAAGGGTATCTGGCGAGTACCTCTGAGCCAGAAGAGCAGGATGGCATCAGTGTTTGAACAGGGAACCCTGAGACTAGCTACTTCTGTATTCAGCCCACATTCAGTAATTCCTCTCCACTGTACCCTATTATTTTCCCCAGCAGTATCTGTGAAATGAAAGGTTTCACACTTTGTTGAGGAAATTTCAGGCTACAAATAACAAGATGGTGGAGTGTTAGGCTGGTGATGGAAGATCCCTGATAACACATCACAGGCTCATTTCTTTTACATGTTGGGTTTTTTTTTTTTTTTTTGGCATTACTTTGTTTTTGCNGAAAGGTTTCACACTTTGTTGAGGAAATTTCAGGCTACAAATAACAAGATGGTGGAGTGTTAGGCTGGTGATGGAAGATCCCTGATAACACATCACAGGCTCATTTCTTTTACATGTTGGGTTTTTTTTTTTTTTTTTGGCATTACTTTGTTTTTGCATTTATGGTAGAACAAAGATAACTGAAGTTCAACAATAAAAGAAATAAAACCAAAAACTATTCTAAAACTGTTGTGCACCTTTGATTATAGACACAAGTTGTCCCTGCTCTAAAAACTTTTTTATTATTATGATACTCTTTGAGCTTACTTCAAATAACAGAAGCCTGGCAATTTGATATGGGAGAGATATAATAATAGTAAAAATAGCACATTTTACATTAAAACAAAAGTTTAAGTACCTGAAATATGCCAGGCATTTTCTGGATGTTACTGTGGTATGATATGAGGAGAAGATAATACAATTACGGGTAAGGAAGGTCCCTAGACTGAAAATTGTCTACTGGAAACCATAGGGGATAATTCGTTTCATTTCAAAGGTCTGCAGTTTGAGTTAGATAAGAAATTTTAAGAGTTGGTTCTTTTTTGCTCCAGCAGGAAACATGTGCCTGCTTCTGAACTGTCAGTGATTCATGCACATCTGTAAGTGCTGTGCGCCCAAAGGTCAGGGTACAAGCCTTACTTACATATGTGAAGTTTTTTCCTACCTTTGAACTTTTAAAGACTTTTATTACAGTGTCTCAAAGATCAATGTGTGTTGTTTCATCACTTTGCATTCTAACAATGCACTAAATTTGGCTATTTGCAGTGATTTTTTTCTCTGTTTTTAATTTTTATTGGGGTATAGTTGACTTACAATGCCGTATTTGTTTTGTACAGCAAAGTGAATCAGTTATACGCATACATGTATCCACTCTTTTTTAGATTCTTTTTCCACATAGGCCATTCCAGAGTATTGAGTAGAGTTCTCTGTGCTATGTAGCAGGTTCTTATTAACTATCTATTTTATATATATTAGTGCGTACATGTCAGTCCCAGTCTGCGTAATTTACCTCTCCCCCTCACTTTTCCCCTGGTAACTGTTAGTCTGTTTTCTGTATCTGTAACTTTATTTTTGTTTTGTAGCTAAAACCAGTTTTGTAGAAAGAAGACAGAACAAGTTTCAGAGGGATCTGGGTACATTATTTCTCCTTCATTTTCTATGAACAAATCCCAGGAAATATAATTCTAGAAAACATTGTCTTGTTTTTTCAGGGTGAGGCTAGTGTATAATTCTTGGCAACCTATTGAGTTGATACATAGTATCAATTCAGAAATTAGACACCCACTTTTAAATAGAGGTTCAATACAGAAAATTTATTTGCAGATTTTTTTGGATCAGTTTTGACACTATTAACTCATGTTCAAAAAAAGTCACATTTCTCTATACATTTCCCTAAGTGTGTTTCTTTTTTTCTGGAGTCTTTAACCAGTTTCTTCCAGTCCCATGAACTCCTCAGCCTCTAACTTCAGAGGCACACAAAGCTCAGTAATTTCACTAATATCCTTGATAACAAGGAAATGACAACCCACTCCAGTGTTCTTGCCTGGAGAATCCCAGGGACGGGAGAGTCTGGTGGGCTGCCGTCTATGGGGTCGCACAGAGTCGGACACGACTGATGCGACTTAGCAGCAGCAGCAGCAACACAAAATTATATTTTATTGAAAAATGATAACTTGTCTTAACTCCATTTAAGACAGAAAAACCACATATTTGTTTAAAATGCAATCCTCTACTTGGATATGCTGTGTAATGCGAAATCCTAACATCACAAAAATGAACTTATTCTCTTCTACCTTTCAAACGGGTAATTTTGGGTGACTTACCTAATACTGGCAGGAGCAAGACCATCTCCCCAGGACTTCAACCTTAAAACCATGGAGTAACTTGCCCTTCTTTTTTTTTCCCCTGCTTCACTCAGACCCCTGAAGAACTAAGTTAAGCAATCAAATTTGTATTTTCTTCTTTCATTTGCTAGTATCTCGTGATCTTACTTAGAAATTCTGTTTCCACATTTTCCTAATCAAGATGTTTCATATTCATCTCTTTCTCTCTAGTCCTCATCTCCATGGTTTCTTCTCCACTTTACTGCAAATCTTTTAGAGATGATCTTTTTAGCTATCTAAGCTACCAGGGCATCCAGTCCATTTCTTTCCCCCATAACATCAAATTCTCCCCAGCCCAAGATGTTATTCCTCACTGGCTATTGCAATACTCTGCTAACTGGTCTTCCTTCTTCTAGGCTTGAACTCCTGCAACCTGGTATTCACATGCATCCAGAGTGATCCGTATGAACCACAAATTCACTCATAGCACTCCATTGCTGAAGGCCTGACTCTGGTTACCCACCCGCACAGGAGCCATTCCAAATTCTTCAGTGCAGATTCAGAGTCCACCATGATCTGACTCCCACTTCCTCCCCAGTCTTCTTACAGCTCGCACCCCACACTCCAGACACGCTAAGCTGTTTATTGAATGTCTGCGTAGCCTCACGCTTTTCCTGTTTTCAACTGAGCACTCTACCTAGCATGGCAATCTTGATTCTGTTCATCTAGCAGATGTAAGATCATCTTTCAAAGTACTGTTCAAGTCCTATCACTTCTTTGAAATCTTTCCTAACCCACCTCCCTACCTGCAGTCCGAACTTTTCTCAAAGGACCTATAACACCTTAATGCACTAATAGAGGCTTTAAAGGTTCATCAGTGTGGTGGAAACTGTGCTTGTCTCCCTTAGTCACCATGTATCTTCTCTCTAATCTCTCCAGTTAGAGAGATTAAAAAACTAGAAAATATTTAGGTTCTGGATGTGAAAAATATTTTTGTCTTGCTACTATCCTTCAGGACATGAGATGCGAGTGTACAGAGGCAGTGGTCAGCCTTCGTATTCCTGTGCGTGGAAACCATCCTCGTGGTTAGCTGGAGACACTCGTAGCGGAGGCATCAGGATACTGCTGCCCTATGTTCTGCTTCATTGTGTGAGGTTGCACTCAGCTATCCTGTGGTGGACCCCTAATTCGAGCCCCTCTATCTGCTCCATAGGTTTTGTCAATATCTATTTCCCTTTATTATATTCCTTGATTTCTGGTATACCTGGAGTGGTTTCTTTTTCCTACATTGAAATCAGATACACTCTGCCTGTAGAAAACTGTAACACCTCAAAGGAAGAAACAAGGCATTTTTACTTTTATATTCTTGGAGCCTACCATGGAGTTGGCTGTCACCAAATAAGTGATTCATTACATGAGCCAATAACAGCTCCAAATTATACATCACACCTATGTTTTTTCCAGTAGTCATGTATGGATGTGAGAGTTGGACTGTGAAGAAAGCTGAATGTCGAAGAATTGATGCTTTTGAACTGTGGTGTTGGAGAAGACTCTTGAGAGTCCCTTGGACTGCAAGGAGATCCAACCAGTCCATTCTGAAGGAGATCAGTCCTGGGTGTTCTTTGGAAGGAATGATGCTAAAGTTGAAACTCCAATACTTTGGCCACCTCATGCGAAGAGCTGACTCATTGGAAAAGACTCTGATGCTGGAAGGGATTGGGGGCAAGAGGAGAAGGGGACGACCGAGGATGAGATGGCTGGATGGCATCACCGACTCGACGGACGTGAGTTTGAGTGAACTCTGGGAGTTGGTGATGGACAGAGAGCCCTGGCGTGCTGCGATTCACGGGGTCACAAAGAGTCGGACACGACTGAGCGATTGAACTGAACTGAACTGAACTGAAAAGGAAATCCAATTATAATTATTTAAACTAATAAAGATCAAGTTTTATTTCATAATGAAAAAACTGGAGGTGAGTGACTTCTGGCTTTGATTTAGTAATTCAAGAATGCTTGGGACTGCTTCATACAGTTCTCTTGAACTTCCCCTTATGGATGCAAATGACAACACAAATTCTGGTGTTGTGCCTGCACTTAAGGCAGAAACAGGAAAGAAAGGTAGAACCAGCCCCGCCTGTGCCTTTTAGCTAGCGATTTTCTAGAAACCACTCAGCACATGGTCTGCTTTTATCTTATTTATGAGTTCTGAGTCAGATGGCCAGGGGAGTTTAGAAAAGCATATTTTCAGCTTTGAGAATAGAAAGAGGAAAATGGGGAAAATGGCTAGTGGGTTCACCAACCCAAAGTGAATTCCATATTTTCTAACATATTTAATACCATCATTATTCTTTGGGCATGCTTTGGGCCTCATATTTGCCACTGTTTCCAGGGGTGCTTTTCACAGTGCTGAATATCTGGAATATGAAGATGGTCAATTATATGGGTAACAGAATTTCTGTATTGAAAACTCCACCACTGTCTAACATGGAGTAGACTGGAAGAAATGAAAATGCACTGACTAGGTTCACACAAAAGCAAGAACATGAGCAAGAATGGTGTGAATTGCTTCCAGAGATATTTCACTATTATCAGTTGAGGGTCATTAGCCTCTTTAAATAGTATCACCTAAATAGCATTTGCTTTCTGGTTTATCATCATATGCTGAACTTATTTCTTATAGTTCTTTGGAGATGGCATAACAGTGTGCATGGTTGATAGGTACAAGCATTTTTAAAAAAAATGTTTATAAACTTTGTCTTGAGTTTAAACATGTTTGTGTAATTAAATGCTTGTTCATACACAACTATTTAAGTGATAGGGAGAAAGTGGAGTCTGAAAGATTTGATCCATCGTTTGTGACTAATACACGAGTGTTGCAAAGTTGAAATGTTTAGTTATCCCAGATTGACTGTCCTTAACATTAGGATCAACCATAAGATGAGCAGATGATGTTTTCAACTAAGATTTCCCCTCTCTGCTGTTCCCTTGGTATTTATTTTATCATGAAATAATGTTAAAACGAATCTTGAGGCAGGGCTGAGGGATGTGACCAAGAGAGGCAATTCCAAAAGTATACCTTAAAGAGGAACAGGAATTGCCTCTATGGCAGCAGTGTGGTGAAGCCGAGTTGAAATGGGGAAAAGACTTTTGGTGGATTGTGTGCAGTCAGGAAGATCCCCTGGAGGAGGAAATGACAACCTACTCCAGTATTCTTGCCAGGACAGGTGTCCAAATCTCATGGACAGAGGAGCCTGACAGGCTACAGTCCATGGGGTCGCAGAGGGTCAGACATGATTGAGTGAGAACACGCACACACGGTGATCTCAGGACTCTTTTTTAGCCCCATCTAACAGATCCTCCTGGAGAAGGAAATGGCAGCCCACTCCAGTGTTCTTGCCTGGAGAATCCCAGGGACAGAGGAGCCTGGNATTGAGTGAGAACACGCACACACGGTGATCTCAGGACTCTTTTTTAGCCCCATCTAACAGATCCTCCTGGAGAAGGAAATGGCAGCCCACTCCAGTGTTCTTGCCTGGAGAATCCCAGGGACAGAGGAGCCTGGTGGGAGGCCGTCTGTGGGGTCCCACAGAATCGGACACGACTGAAGCGACTTAGCAGCAGCAACAGATCCCCTGTGTTCCTGTTATCAGGGCCAGCAGTACTGTCTGGTGCTTTAGGCCTGCCCACTATCTAACAGATCCCCCTGTGTTCCTGTCATCCGGGCCAGCAGTACTGTCTGGTGCTTTAGGCCTGCCCACTCACTGTAGGAGAGCTCTGCTCAGATTATTAGGAGTGCTTCTGTGATAATCACACCCTTCCCTCTGATAGAAATTAGGTATCACAGCCCTTTACTAATTACAGGCTTGTGGTTCTGGTGCCTTCCCAATAGTAATTGCTTTGCGGTAGCAGCTGGAAATTGGGGTAGTAAAATAAATCCAGAAGAGGCTCGTCAAGCTTTCCTTATCCATAAAATGACAATAAAATGTCATATTTCACTGAAGTTCCATGAAAGGAAAAATTGGAAAGATAGCTCACATTGCTTAGTAAAGAGAATTTTGCTATCAAGACACCATCATAGCCACTGTTAAAACAAAAATGCAATCAGGAAGATTACTTGAAATGTTTATATTTACTTCCAGTTTTCAAATTAAAGTAGAGCATCATGTGTCCTTGGGTTGCCATTCAAATTCTTTCTTCCTCTATTGAGTCTTATAAATGTAGTAACTGATAAACTTCTTTCTCTAGAAGTAGAATGAGCACCCCAAAGCTGATATTGTTTTTTTCTTTTTTGTGAGCCTCATTGCTTGTGTAATGCCTGTAAATCACCAACACATCTAGTTCAACTTTCTTATTCCATAGATGCTTGATCTGATTTTAAAACTCTCATATAAAACACCTGCCTAGTACTATTGAACTACCTTATTTGCAAGTTATTTGCCTTAGAATAAATGAGTTTGAGCAATTAGAGCCAACCAGTTCTATTAATTTCTCATTGCAGCAGGACCTTTCCATAACACATCACTGAGAACTCCTGTTTTAGTTTGGGTATTGGTAACTGCCTTGTGTCCCCTTTTGGACAGCTGGCATACACAGCCCTCCCTTATATTTATCCCCAACCTCTCTCTTTCCACCTTCCACTTTCCCAGGTCTGTCTTTTGGAACAATACAGAATGTTCTTCAAGCCCGGCCAGCATGTCAAACAGTTGAGCTGAATGTCAGCTGACAAGTGAAAACGGTTCCCTCGGGACACACGCCTCAGCATTCTGTTCGGATGGCTTTGAGTTCTCTCCATTCTCTCTCTGGCGGATCTCTTTTCTTCTTTCTTTCCTTCAACTGAAGAAAACACGACCCAAGCGACATGGGTTAAGTGCGGAGTGAGAACACAGCGCCTTCACCTCTGCGGTGTGACAGTCACGCAAGGGAAACGACCCCTGTTCTCGCCCTGCCTTTCCTGCTCCTTTACCCACCTCGCCACACCTTCTTCCCGTTCTGTGTGGTTTTGTGTGTCTCTGTGTGTGATCATTCCTGGTCGAACTGTAACCCCAGCCTTGGGCTCTATTTTCCAGTTGGAGAATAACAGAGAACGAGTGTTTAGTAAGGTTACCTAAACCTCAGTTCAGGAAGAGGAGTCTAGTTCAGCCTCCTTAACCTCACCAGGTGGATCCAAGATCAGCAACAGGCCTCGGGTATCAGACGCTCGCCTAACGTCTGGGACACACCCAGTGCAGGGTGAGCTTCGCGGTCCGGCCGCCAGGGGGAGCACGTGCTCGCAGCACAGGGAGTCCGCGCGTGGGCGTGGGCCTGGGCGTGGGCGTGGAGCTGAGCGGAACGCTGCTGGGCCCCTACGCTTGGGCTCCGAGGGCCGCGCGGGTCGCGTTCCAGGACATGGGCGACAAGTATGCTGCTCTGCTCCGGGCCCAGCTGCATCTGGATTTCATCCACGCCAACTCGTGAGTGCCCCCTTGAAACCGGAAGGGTGGGGAGGCTTTCCACACAATGGAGAAGACTCTTGCCCATCTCCTCGCCAAGTGCCCTTTAAAAAAAAAGGAACTTGGTATCATTGATTCGTGGATTGATTTATTTAAAATGTATATGCTTAAAAAAAAAGCAGCGAAAAAGTGATGAAAATGTATGTTCTAAACCAGGCTGAACGCCTCTGGTGCCCTTCAATGAACACCAAGTGATAGGAAGGCCCCACATCAATCACTAAACAAAACTATTTAATTGTAGGTCAACAGAAGCCTCATTCTATCAACTTGGTCTATCTATAGTCATTTCTCTACCGAACTCGCTGACATTTTAAAGATTAAAGTTGCCCTCCAGAGAGCAATGGCAACCCACTTCAGTATTCTTGCCCGTTGAATCCCATGGGCAGAGGACCCTGGCGGACCACAGGCCATGGGGTGGCAGAGTCCCACAGGACTGAGCGACTAAGGCCGGAGAGCAGTTTGTGTTTACTGATTCCAGCTTCTGTTGCCTCTTCACTCTTTCTGAAAGTTTAACCTCTTTGAAGACAGGAATCTCACATTCTGGTTCTTACTAGGACACTTTCTTCTGTCAGGCCAGTATCCTTTTTGAATGCGCTTTAGGGGTTATTTCGAATATTCACATGGCAGAGGCAAATGACAGCGTTTTCTCATGTTATTTCCAGTACAGCAACGCCTAGCAGTGAGTGCTAGGTTGATTTGATTTTGGGAAACCTGAAAAGGGAAGTCGCTCAGTCGTGTCCGACTCTTTGTGACCTGTGGACTGTAGCCCACCAAGCCCCTCCGTCCATGGGATTCTCCAGGCAAGAATACTGGAGTGGGTTGCCANATTTCCAGTACAGCAACGCCTAGCAGTGAGTGCTAGGTTGATTTGATTTTGGGAAACCTGAAAAGGGAAGTCGCTCAGTCGTGTCCGACTCTTTGTGACCTGTGGACTGTAGCCCACCAAGCCCCTCCGTCCATGGGATTCTCCAGGCAAGAATACTGGAGTGGGTTGCCATTTCCTTCTCCGACCTAAATCAGCCTAATTTAGGTAATTAAATTAGGTAATTTGGGTTTACCGAAAGTTCTGGTTGATAGAAAGAATGTGGCAGAACTGAAACAACAGAAATGGAACCGTGAAGCCAGGCCTTGCTGCTTGGGACAAACAGTGTACTTCTTACAGACGACAAAAGGAAACACCCAGGCAATATTCAGCAGGAACTTAGTTTTAATTTGTTATCATGGAGAATGATTTAAGCTGGAAAGGATGGTACAAAATGTTAAACGTTAGCTGAGGCAGAAGACAGATGAAGAGCTAGTAATTTTGAGTAAGTGGAAGAAAAATTACGACTGCTGGAAAGGCTGAGTTTTATCTTAGAAAGTTCTTTAACCTCATTTTTGTATAGTTTCTGCGGCTATTTTGCTCCCTAGCCTCCTCCTCCTCCCCAAACTACCTCCCTCAAGCCACCCCATTATCAGTTGGTGGTCTGTTAACCTAATAGCAAAAGTGACAGCAGCAGGAAGCCGCAGCAACAAAATCAGCCACAATTTGGCCTACTCTCAGGTCCCTGGATAAGATTTTTGTTTAACTTTCTATTTTGTTTTGGGGTATAGCCGAGTAATAATGTTGTGATAGTTTCAGGTGAACAGTGAAGGGGTTTAGCTGTACATATACATGTATCCATTCTCCATCAAACTCCCCTCCCCTCCAGGCTGCCCCATTAACACTGAGCAGAGCTCTGTGTACTGTGCAGTATGTTCTGGTTAGTTACCCATCTTAAATATAGCAGTGTGTATATGTCCACTCCAAACTCCCTAACTATCCTTTACTCCCAGGCAACTGTAAGTTTGTTTTCTTGTTTTCTAAGTCTGTGAGTCTCTGTTTCTGTTTTGTAAATAAGTTCATTTGTATCATTTCTTTTTAGATCCTACATATAAGGGTCATCATGCAGTAATTCCAGTTAAGATTTTTGATTAACAGCAGTGATTTTTTTATTCCTCCTTTGCATCACCCCCACATCCAATCCATCTTCAAGTCCTCTTCATGCTAACTCTTGTGTCTCAAATTCATCTGTTTCTCTTCATATTTAATGCCATCTCCTTTCTGGATATCACATAGGCTCTAAACTGGATTCTCTGCTTCCTGTTTTTGCTCCCTTATGATCAGGTTTTCTGAAAGTTGCCAGAGTGAGCTTTTAAAAATTTACACCAGATACGTCACTTTATTAAAGCACAATGATGGTCTCTAGTTGCGTGTGGACTAAGTATGAGCTCCTAACTGGGGAGGAGGTACTGCATGACCCGACCATCCCCCTTCTCAGTGTGATCTCCTAGATTAACTGCAGCGAGAGCAGACTGGCCTCCCTTGCTCTTTTCTGCTTCAGGGACTTTGCACTTCCTGATCTTGCTAGAGGGTTTCCACTCTAGTTCTGCAAGGGACTGAATTCTTTGAAGAGAGACTCTGCCTTCCTCAGAAGACTCTTCGGCACCCCTCTTCCTCTATGGCACCGAATCACAATCTGTGTTATCATCTTTATATGTTTTACTTGTGTATTTTTCATATCTCCCACTAGCTTGAGCCCCTAAAGTTGTAAAGACCATGTCTGCCCACATTGGCATGTGGCAGGAAGTCAGTAAAAGTCTTGAGTGAAATAGTACAGAAGCTTATATGGCTTTCTTTTCTTCTTTTTTTTTTTTTTTGGTCAGAATGATTGAAGTTACTTTTCTGAAGGATTGTTTAGAAAGGCTTATGGTTTGAAGTACTGCTTTTGTAAAGCATATCACTGACAGACACTTTTCTTTTGCTGCATTTTAGATTTTTAAGTACTAAATTTCTTTTGATTGAAGGACACATTTTCGAAACAATTGTATTAGTGGGTTTATTTTGATGAAAAACTTGAAAGCTGACTAGAGTCAAGAGATCCTGCAATCATCAGCATGGGTTTATAGTTTAAGATTCTCAAAATAGATACATGTATGCATTTTTAAAAAATAAATTTTTGGCTACAGTGTTGTCCTGTGGTCTGGGGTATTTGGAGTTGCTGACACATTGCAGATGATCCTTTCTCCTGTACAAATGAGCAGGTTTTTTTTTTTTTTTTAATTGAAATTAAGGAAATTACAGATGGTTAGTACTAATGCTAACCATATTTTAACATATCAAAATGTTAAAATACTAACATTTTGAAAGCAAAGGTAGATATTTGTAAATCAAACAATGAAATCAATCAGCATGCATAACAACTCTTCAGGGGAAAAAAAATCACAGAACACTCTATGATAGCTGTATATAAGACAGTCTATTAATTTTTGTGTCATTAAAGCAAAAATTGCAATCCATGCAGTTTGTTTTTTTAAAGCTTGTACCCAAGCTTTTCCCTCATATTATAAGAAGATAATATTTTCAAACTAGAGGGGATCAACAAAGTGTTTGAATACTAGCAAATTTAAGGTTTTTTAAAGGAGTAAATTAAAATAAAAATTAATTTCATTTTAAATTCCAATTTAATTATCCAAACAAAACTGTAGAGTTTTATAAAATTGAAGCAGGAACCTGAGGATTCCTTTTTCCGTCATCCTAACTATACCAAATCTGGAAAATAGAGGCAAACTTAATTTCTCTCTAATAATGCAGGAGTGGCATAAAAAAGCCAGTGAGTGGCCCTTCTGAACTATTCACAGATTAGAGTAAAACAGAGAAGGATATAATATTAGACAAATGAGCAGATGTTTGTTGATAAATGTGTTTCTTTTGCTTCTGCTACCTGTTTACTATATATAAAAAGAAAATTACTGACTGAATCTTCCCTTTATAATGTTGCTGATTGAAATATCCACATCAGGAAATGGAAAGCAAATGTGGAACCTGAAGGCGATTTGATCCCACAGAGAAACATTCAGCCTTCGAAGTAGAAACAGTGATGGCTATCTAGCGCTTTCTGTGCCCAGGACTTGTCAGGAGGGGTACAGGGGAGAGTGAATGCTGGTCGTCTGTGAAATTATTTAAGGCATGGGCTTTTCCGAGGTGAAAAGATTCCACAGAAAAATGTAGGTTAGTGGTGCAGACCAGGGTAACCTGCCAATACCTGTGTCCGCAGTTGAAATCTTAAGGTCTTTCAGTGAGTCTGGATTTTGGTCAAGGTTTTTCAGAAAGTATTTGGCCTTAAATAATACAGTTTTGATGAAACATTCTCTGAAAAACTTATATGCTTATAAAGCAATATTAAAATGTCAAAATTTGCTCTAAGTACAGTCAGGTCCTTGAAGTCTTTATTTAGGAGTAAATAAGGTATTTTGGTGATAGGGTTCTTATCCCTGGCTTTGTCATGGAGTATATGTACTTCAGAATCTTGACTGTGCTGAGAAATTTCTAGAATAACTTCTTAGTTGATTATCTGCCTCAAGCTAGAGAACACTGCATGTGTCTTGAACCTTTTACGTTGATTACAGAGTTGGTTTAACTTTTATTTTCCCTCTGTTTCTTCATTAGCACCACTCACAGTTTCCTTTTTGGAGCACTAGCTGAATTATTGGACAATGCAAGGTAAGGCTTATTGTAAACAAAGGTTATTCAAAGGAATTTTGTGACATTAATAAATAAAATCTAGCCATATGGCACCCCACTCCAGTACTCTTGCCTGGAGGATCCCATGGGCAGAGGAGCCTGGTAGGCTGCAGCCCATGGGGTCGCGAAGAGTCGGACATGGCTGAGCGACTTCACTTTCACTTTTCACTTTCATGCATTGGAGAAGGACATGGCAACCCACTCCAGTGTTCTTGCCTGGAGAATCCCAGGGGCTGGGGAGCCTGGTGGGCTGCCGTCTATGGGGTTGCACAGAGTCGGACACGACTGAAGTGACTTAGCAGCAGCAGCAGCAGCAGCAGCCATATTAGATGAAAATATGATGTCATTATCTCCACTTGGAATGCTTCATGAGTTGATTTTCTATAAAATCAAGGTACGATAGGATAAAGAACAGTTGAAGGGAGAAATTATTCATTTTTATTCAGTTGTATTTATGATTAGACTCGAAGTGCTGGTAAATTGGACATCCGTTTTCGTGTTAATAACCATGTGATGGGGCTTCCATGGTAGCTCAGCTGGGAATCCACCTGCAGTTCAGGAGACCCTGGTTCGATTCCTGGGTCAGGAAGATCCCCTGAAAAAGAGATAGGCTACCCACTCCAGTATTCTTGGGCTTCCCTGGTGGCTCAGATGATAAAGAATCCTCCTGCAATGTGGGAGACCTAGGTTTGATCCCTGGGTTGGGAAGATCCCTTGGAGGAGGGTAAGGCAACCCACTCCAGCATTCTTTCCTGGAGAATCCCCACGGATAGAGGAGCCGGGTGGGCTACAGTCCATGGGGTCACAAGGAGTTGCACAGTACTGAGCGATTAAGAATAGTGCAGCACTGGGCTTCCCTGGTGGCTCAGTGGTAAAGAATCTGCTGCCAGTGCAGGAGAGATGGGTTTGATCCCTGGGTCAGGAAGATACCCTGGAAGAGGAAATGGCAATCCACTCCAGTATTCCTGCCTGGAGAATCCCATGGACAGAGGAGCCTGGTGGGCTATAGCCCATGAGGTTGTAAAGAGTTGGAGATAACTTAGCAACTAAAAACAACAGCACAGTATATATTATATATATGTTTAATAAATATATCCCCTGCCGCTGATTGATGACTATATTTCAGTGTTTTACATTTTCCCCTCATTTTTAGCTTTAGAAGGGAGGTGACTGTGACCATAGGGTGTAGCCATTTAGCCAGCCATCAAGACCTCCTTCCTGTTTGGCAAAGCTCAACACTTAAGTACAAAGTCACCAGCACCTCTCTTTGTGAAACTCTGCAGAACAAATGGGATCACAGTCATCAAAAAAAGGAGGGAAAAGAAGAAAAAAATAAAGATGGCTGGTCAGAAGAGCTGTGAACTCAACTTAGACAGAGCTAGCAGGGATCCAACCACTGCACATGAGTGTTTGTGGTTAGACTCTCTACAGGAGGGCAGGGCTTCTACTATTGACTGCTCAAGCTCTGAAGCAGTATTCCTGTATCCTCTAACCCTCTGTCCTACTAAAGTTCTGTTTTCAGCAGCTTGATACCTGTAACTGTGAAGGAATGTACTGGTCCATTTTGCCAACTGTCTTTTCTCCTATAAAGTTGTTTCACTTATTCATTTTAACCAAGGAGGGCAAGTAATATCAGTATAGAAGAAATCAAACGACGGGACTAGTTTATGGAGAGTGACTGGCAAAGAAAGATTGACTGCAGACTCAGGGGAGTGGTAGAAATATGATCAACTGAGCAGTTCTTTGAGCAGTTCTTGTAATCTGGCAGCACCTTGACCTCATGTTTGACTCATAGTGGAACTTTGTACAGTATTTGTAAAGAATAAGAAGAAGGAATTGTTCATAAATTTTGAGAAGATGAAGTGCCATGTAAAAAGAAAAAAGAAAAACAAAACTGGATCCCGTGCTTTTTTTCCCCTAAGATTATATGTAGCAACTTTGAGATCAACTCAATAGGATCAGGCATGTAGCAGGTGCTCTCTTGGGACCAGCTTATGTCTTCAGCTTTGCCATTCTCAGGGTTCTCCATGGCCAGCCTGAACTCCTCAACTTGTCTGTCTTCAGGGGATACTGGAGTTTGTCACCACCGCTTCAGTTCCGTTCAGTTCAGTTGCTCAGTCGTGTCCGACTCTTTGCGACCCCATGAATCACAGCATGCCAGGCCTCCCTGTCCATCACCAACTCCCAGAGTTTACTTAAACTCATGTCCATTGAGTCGGTGATGCCATCCAGCCATCTCATCCTCTGTCACCCCCTTCTCCTCCTGCCCGCAATCCCTCCCAGCATCAGGGTCTTTTCCAATGAGTCAACTCTTTGCATGAGGTGGCCAAAGTATTGAAATTTCAGCTTTAGCATCAGTCCCTCCAATGAACACCCAGGAATGATCTCCTTTAGAATGGACTGGTTGGATCTCCTTGCAGTCCGAGGGACTCTCAAGAGTCTTCTCCAACACCACAGTTCTTATATGCCAGTAATTGACAACAAATAAAGCTATTTCACAGACCTACTCAAGATATTTTGTCAATCTTATGAAGGTCTTCTTAAAGTCCTTGTGTTACTCTAAGATGTTATTTATTCAAGATTTTGATGGTTTTCTATATTTTCTAAATTAGAACTGGAAGGTATTAAAAGAATGTTGTGGAAAGAGTAGGAAAAACTATGATGGGACAGGAAGAAAATCCTTAGGGGACTCCTAATACAAAAGGTGTTCAGAGAGAAAGTACCTGGGTTTAAGTATAAAGCTTATTATGAATGTCTTAACATGCTATAAAGGTGAATCATTTTTCTTTGTCTTACCCCATGGAATTTCTCTATGAAGAAACTGTTTCTATGAAAAAAGTTTTAGTATAGTGGCATTTATTGAGCAATTATTGTATACATGGTACCTTGTATAATGTATGCTTATATAATGGAGATTATGATACCCGTGTGTCATGCGTTGTGGTAAGGATTAGATGGAAAGGTTTAAGAATACCTTATTCAGAATTTGTCGCATAGAAAATGCTCAAGAAATGGCCGTGGTAACTCCAGAATTTCTGTGGAGGAGGCATTAGGAGTAGCAGTTGGGTAGAGAAAGGAGCTAAGGGGCCAGCTTTGTATAGCAAGTGTACCTACTTGATTGGCCTAGGCTAGTTTGGGGTTTAGACTTGCAGAAATTTTGGGAGACATAGGCTTCCCCACATGAGTCCCATTGGTTGTTACTATTCTGAGCTTCCTTCTAGATTCCCCCTCAACATCCTCACTTCCTCATCAGTTAATACCTCGTTGTCTTTCTCTTTTCTCTCACAGCTTGCATGTGGAAATCTGGATCTTCTAGCTCTTTTTCCTTGCCTTTTCAAGTTTTTACTTTAAAAATTAATCTAAGAAATATGCAAATAGTATCTGTGAATTGTAGACAACTAAGAAAAAATCTAAGGGATTAGTAACCTCATCAGTGGGGGCGGGGTGTATACAACTTATTTCTCTGTAAAAGGCCAGGTATTAAGTATTTTCACCTTTGAAGGCCACATGTCCTCTGTTGATGCCATTCAAATGTATCATTACAGTGTGAAGGCAGACTGTAGGCAACATGGAAACAAATATGTAAAAGACAAGATGTAAATAAGTGGTCATGATTGTGTTCCATTAACTTTATTCACAAAAAATAGTTATGGTCAAGATTTAGCCCATAGACCATAGATTGTCAACCTCTGACCTAGAGAAAACCAGTGTTAACATTTGATTTTTTTCCTTATAGATACACACATGTATATCATATATGTTCTTCAGAAATGTGATTATATGGTACACATAAGCAATTTTTTTGTTGTTCTAAAATATGTGAAAATCTTTATATGACTTCTGGATTATTTTCCAACCACCTTTTTTAATGTTCATATCCATTTTCTTGAGCTTCTTGTGTAACTACCACTAAATTCTGTCTCTTTTAAATTTCTGAGTTTTAGGCTTTGTAGCATTCTCAAATTATGAGTGATCATAAATCTTAGTCTACAAATGCAGGGAAGAATCTTTTAGGAATTGTTTTTAAAGAAATTTAAGTGGATTTCTCCATTATTCGTTATCTGACAATAGATCATCTGTCACATGAGCAATTCAGATTAATGTAATTTTCAAAAACCCAATATCAAGCTGAAGCAATAATATTTTTATATTGTTTTCAGAGATGCGGGGGCTGCGAGACTTGATGTGTTTTCAGGTGAGCACATTTGCTTTCTTATTTTTTCTTCTAATGGAAAGCCCTGTAGTTATTTTGATTTCCTTTTATTTCATGAAAATCAAACCACATTCTATAGATTATTAATGCAATCTAAGTGCTTCATGAATTCAGGGACCCTGTGGGGAGTCAGGTTGAGAACAGTACACTCTGAGTGAAATTGTTCACTTGTTAGGGGACTCATTTACAAAATTAGATCTTCCAGGGTTTTGTGAAAGCAGCAGAGTGATTTGGAGCCGTTTGTCTGCCACAGAAAAACTGTTTTATTTTAAAATGAATATTAACTTGATGGGTATTCGTAATTAACTATATGTCATTTCCAACTTATAGTTTTAAAGTGCATAAGTGAATGTGCAGTATGAATGTTGGACGGCCACAAAATTCAAACCAAGCGTGTTTTCTTTACTGACTTAATTTTCAGTCACCAAATATTTATTTCACTTACTGTTTTTTTTTCATTAGATAGAACACAGAGGAAGTTAGGTTTGTGATCCAGTCCTGTAGTTAACACTACCTAGAGAAACAGCTGTTGTGTTAAAGCTGATCCCCAATCCAGATCCTGTCAGCGCTCCTGTAAATATTGGCTGTTGGTCACAGGCCAGAGGATGTGGTTCATGATGTAAATCCTTATCAGTATTTAAAAAGCGACTCAGTTCAATTCAGTTTTCTAAGTGTTTAAGATTTTGTGCTAGGTGGGTGCCTCTGGCCCATGAGGAAGAGGTTTTGGTTCTGGTTCATGGACATCTTGAAAGATTTGAGGAAACAAAGTAAATGCCACTCTTCCTCCCTTTCTAAGAGCGTTGGTCTTCATTGCTGATAAATCCTAGGTAGAGCGTGGAGCTCGGTGTGGGAGAGCGTCAGGCACTCGCCCTTATAGCGGCACTGTGCTCTCTGCAGGCAGCTCGCCCTCAGAGGGAACAGGAGAGATTTGAGCTGCACCTTCTCATAGGTTATTCTTCCCCAGATTACTAGTCAGATGAATGTGCTCATTGCTCCAGGAGAAGGTGATCAAGGGACAGAAAAGGGTGGGCCCCTTACCAATGCTGATTGAACTCCATTCCCCATAAGTGGAAATGTCAGCAGTGGAGAAAAAATGATCTTCCATCCATATCCAGTTATATAAGTGAAAATGGGATAAAGTGTCTCTTGCCTAGGAGAAACTCAAAGCATGGTAGGAACACAGAGAAAGAATGCCTCTTATTAAAGAGTCAGGGGTTGAAATATGGATATGATTTGTGTTAAGTAGTGTAGGAAGAGAAGAATTTTCCCGTCTGAGTAATAATTGTGAGAAAAAGAATGGAGGTGGACTAGTTCAGAGCCTCTTTCATTTATTCAACAACAACTTATTGAGTATCTATTATGAATGAGCCAAGCAGTTTTTCTGGGTGCTAGGGACAGAGCAAGGAGCACCATGTTTGATGAAGCCTGTGCATTCATGGAGCATGCATCCTAATGAGGATAGCTAGGCAATAAAGAAGTGGACAAGTAACTAATATACCAGGCCATAATAAGTGCTAAAAGGAAAAAGGAAGACAGGGCGATAAGAGAACAGAGAGTGATGGGAAAGATGTACTGTTTTTCATGGGGTGATCAGGGAAAGTTACTGTAAATAGGTAATAAGCCAGCCAAGACCTGAATGGCAACGGGGGAGTGAGCCGTATATATATTTGGAGAAAAAGCATCCAAGAGACAATGACTGGGCTAGGTTGACTAGAGCTAAGACTTAGAGTCAAATGGATGAGCACCTTGAATATCATGCTAAGGTTATTTTCTTTCTCTAGCCAGTGGACCATTCAATAGTCTAGAGCCATGTCATTTGACAAATTAGAAATGTGCTCTCTTCTTTTTAAAGAAAGCTACTCCAGCAAGAGATTACAGGATGGTTTGTAGATGGTTTGCAGAAGTGTGAAAGGATAGGAGACAAGAGGGGCTGTGGAATGATCTACACAAGATTTCATGAGGAATCAAACAAAGGCAGTGGTCCTTACAGTGGAGAAGGGAGGAAGCATTCAAGCTGAATTTCACTCAGAGCACACACATGATTGATAAAGGATTGAAGGGTTGAGAAGAATTATCTGGAATCACAGAGTTCAACAAATGTGATCAAGTGATCAGAATTCACACAGTATGTTCTTTTGGGGGAGTACAGGACACCAGCAGGGCATGGCAGTATTCACTTCACCCCACTTTCTCTAGCACTTGGCATTATTACAGAAAATAAACAAGCATCTTTGCAGTTTGCATTGAAAGGGGCACTTTTTTCTGTATTTAGGTTTTATGTGTTTTGCGAAAAACTGAACTTATGGTTTTGTAATTTTAAATTACCTATTCATGTTATAAAACTTTTTATTGCTGCAAGCCATAATATGGCTATTAACCTAGCAAATTGATTTTTCTTGAAAAAATGAAAAACGATAAACTAAGGCAAAGGCTTATGCACCAATAGCTAGAATTAGTATCGAGGTAAGCACTGGACTAGTTTTTAAATTATTTACTGAGGCATGTGAGTTACTTTCCAATCTTAAGTTTCCTTTAACTTTAGGGGCTATAAAATCCAAACTGAATATGTTCAGACATGGCTGTTTTATCTGTCTGTGTGTACTAGTTCTAGTAAATATGGATACGCGTTCCATACATTTTTTAGTGCTTACCAAGCAGCAGGCTCTGGGCTAAGTGATGAGTATACACAGCGCCTCCTTTTAAGAAATCACCATCCGAGTAAAGGATCTGTGGAAAATACAGTATGCAGTTTCACTTTTATGAGTAGAAGACCCTTAGCTTTCATCATATCTCTGAGTTATCTGAGTTCCAAAAAGTAGAACCACTTGTCTGGAAGAGAAATGGATGCATCAGCAGGTGTTTGAATATACTTTGAAAAGTAGGAAACCCAAGTTACAAGGAAAACATTCATTATGGCCACCTGATGATGTGGAAGGATTAGGAAGTCTTCCTAGAAGAAATAGTCTATGAACTAGAGACTGAAAGGAAAATAGGCCTGAGCCTGGAGAATCAAGCAGGGAAAGTGTCAAGGAGCAAAATATATAGTTGCTTGAATCTAGAGAGAATGTAGGACACTGATAGTGTTGCAGAATGTTTGAGATGTTTGAGATTAAGCCGAAGGTGATTATTTGTATGGAAGCGGAAGAGTGCAATGTGGGCAGGGAGAGGATGGCAAGAGATGAGCTTGGAGGGTGCATTAGGGTTCTTCAGAGGAACAGAACCGTTGGTAGGTAGACAGAGATCTCTGTCAATCTCTCTCTGCCCTCTATATCTATCTCTATATCTATCTATCTACCTATCTATCTGTCTATCTCAGTCTCTCTCATTCTATCTGATAGACATATAGTAGAGAGAAAGGAAGAGGAGGAGGGGCATTATTTTAAGGAGTTGACTGACTTAATTATGGGGGCTGGCAGGTGTGAAATCTGCAGGGCAACTGGCAGGTTGGAAATCCAGGTGAGAGTTGATATTGCAGTCTTGAGTTATAAGTCTTTAGGCAGGCCAGCAGCCTGTACACTCAAGCAGGGTTTCTGTGCTACAGTCTTGAGGCAGAGAATTGATGCTTCTTTGGGAAACCTCAGTCTTTGCTTTTACAACCTGTAACCAATTGGATGAGGCCAACCCACATTATAGAGGGTACCTGCTTTACTTATAGTTAGCTGATTATAAATGTCAATTACATTTAGATATTTTCATAGCAACATCTAATTGACCAAACAACTGACACCATAGCTTAACCAGGTTGACACATAAAATTAACCATCTTAGAGAGGTAGGAGGGTCAGTTTATGAAAGATTTGTTAACTGGTTTGGCTTTCATCCTGTGGGCAGTGGAAAGGCATGCAAGAGTTATAAGCAGTTCAGTTCAGTTTAGTCGCTCAGTCGTGTCTGACTCTTTGCGATCCCATGAACCACAGCATGCCAGGGTTCCCAGTCCATCACCAACTCCTGAAGTCCGCCCAAACTCATGTCCATTGAGTCATGAACCACTTGTCTGGAAGAGAAATGGATGCATCAGCAGGTGTTTGAATATACTTTGAAAAGTAGGAAACCCAAGTTACAAGGAAAACATTCATTATGGCCACCTGATGATGTGGAAGGATTAGGAAGTCTTCCTAGAAGAAATAGTCTATGAACTAGAGACTGAAAGGAAAATAGGCCTGAGCCTGGAGAATCAAGCAGGGAAAGTGTCAAGGAGCAAAATATATAGTTGCTTGAATCTAGAGAGAATGTAGGACACTGATAGTGTTGCAGAATGTTTGAGATGTTTGAGATTAAGCCGAAGGTGATTATTTGTATGGAAGCGGAAGAGTGCAATGTGGGCAGGGAGAGGATGGCAAGAGATGAGCTTGGAGGGTGCATTAGGGTTCTTCAGAGGAACAGAACCGTTGGTAGGTAGACAGAGATCTCTGTCAATCTCTCTCTGCCCTCTATATCTATCTCTATATCTATCTATCTACCTATCTATCTGTCTATCTCAGTCTCTCTCATTCTATCTGATAGACATATAGTAGAGAGAAAGGAAGAGGAGGAGGGGCATTATTTTAAGGAGTTGACTGACTTAATTATGGGGGCTGGCAGGTGTGAAATCTGCAGGGCAACTGGCAGGTTGGAAATCCAGGTGAGAGTTGATATTGCAGTCTTGAGTTATAAGTCTTTAGGCAGGCCAGCAGCCTGTACACTCAAGCAGGGTTTCTGTGCTACAGTCTTGAGGCAGAGAATTGATGCTTCTTTGGGAAACCTCAGTCTTTGCTTTTACAACCTGTAACCAATTGGATGAGGCCAACCCACATTATAGAGGGTACCTGCTTTACTTATAGTTAGCTGATTATAAATGTCAATTACATTTAGATATTTTCATAGCAACATCTAATTGACCAAACAACTGACACCATAGCTTAACCAGGTTGACACATAAAATTAACCATCTTAGAGAGGTAGGAGGGTCAGTTTATGAAAGATTTGTTAACTGGTTTGGCTTTCATCCTGTGGGCAGTGGAAAGGCATGCAAGAGTTATAAGCAGTTCAGTTCAGTTTAGTCGCTCAGTCGTGTCTGACTCTTTGCGATCCCATGAACCACAGCATGCCAGGGTTCCCAGTCCATCACCAACTCCTGAAGTCCGCCCAAACTCATGTCCATTGAGTCAGTGATGCCATCCAACCATCTCATCCTCTGTCGTCCCCTTCTTCTTCTGCCCTCAATCTTTCCCAGCATCAGGGTCTTTTCAAATGAGTCAATTATTTGTGTCAGGTGGCCAAAGTTTTGGAGTTTCAGCTTCCGCATCAGTCCTACCAGTGAACACCTAGGACTGATCTCCTTTAGGATGCACTGGTTGGGCCTCCTTGCATTCCAGGGACTGATAAGCAGGAGAGCAGTGAAACACATGATTGGCTGCAGACTGGCTGCACTCTCTCATTTGAGAGAGCAGGGGGTAGAGGGGGTAGGGACTGCTGCTGGAATCCAGAGGAGAGATGGTGGTTTCCTGAACCAAGGCAGTATTGTGGGGATGGGGAAAGTGGTCCAATCTGAGAAGCAGGAGGAGGTGGAATTGAGAAGACATGTGATCCTGAGATTTTGACTGAGGCAGCCAAAGCGTAATGGCAGAGTGATGCCATTTATTGAGCAGGAAGCACAAGAAGGAGGAGGTAGTCTGACAAGGGAGAAGGTGCTGTGGTTTTGTTTGGACACGCATACTTACCCGATGGCTCAGATGGTGAAGAATCTGCCTGTAATGCAGGAGACCTAGGTTCGATCCCTGGGTCAGGAAGAAGATCCCCTGGAGGAGGGTATGACAACCCACTCAGGATTCTTGCCTAGGGAATCCCATGGGCAGAGAGCCTGGCAGGCTGCAGTCCATGGGGTCACAAAGAGTCGGACATGAAAGAGCACACACTCTTAACAGACAGTAGAAATCAATCTGAGATCCATAGTTTTAAGGGACTGAAGTAAACAAGGCCAAGCCTTAGAGTGAGTGCTAGGGGAGCGAATATTACATTTTGAGGTGGTGATTGTCTGTAAGCCCTCACTGGAATTTATAGAACAATTAAGCATTGTATGGGCTTCCAAGCTGGCTCAGTGGTAAAGATGCCACCTGCCAGGGCAGGTGATGCAGGTTGGATCCCTGGATCAGGAATATCCCTTGGAGAAGGAAATGGAAACCCACTCCAGTATTCATGCCTGGGAAATCCCATGGATAGAGAAACGTGGCAGGCTCCTCTGGGGTTGGAAAGAGTCGGAAATCACCGAGCAACTGAGCGTGCATATGTAACTCTTGGGAATTTTGAGTCTTTTCTACCATTCACCAAAGAAATGCCTTGCTTTCTTAGATGAGAACTATGTACCAAGAGCTGCAAAATCAGTTGTCACAACTCATAGCCTGAGACTTGTGTCAGGTGGTTCTGAGTTTTCTGATAAACCTTAGGGTAACCAGGAGGAGCTTCTATTCCTAAACTCCATCCAAGACCAGTTAAACTGTCTCCCGATGATTCACATATGCAGCCAAGGTTGAGAACTACTGCATTGTGCAGAGAACTCAACTGGAGTTGAATAGAGAGGTATCAGTCTTAGTCAGGGGAGGGCTAAACAGAGCAAAATCGTAAAGAGGGTAGGAATATTCTGACGTAGAAGTTGAGGTAAGCAGACCAGAAATCAGGTAGAGAGAAGAGCTGGAGAAATGAGATGGTTGGGGAGATCCAAAGGGTTTGTAACCAGGAAGTGAATTGGAGGAGAGGGGATTACAAGTGGACACATGACTATAACAGTATGAACCCAGAAAGCTCAGGTAAGATTTTTAGGTACTTATTTATAGATTATCTTGAACATTTAAAAAATGTAGATGAGAGATAACCATTGAACACAGAGTTGACTTAACTGGTGTGCTAGAAATGAATCTGTTAGGTTGGAATTAGTAAATCAGTGGCTGCCTGGAGATGGGGCGGGGATAACAGAGCATGGAAGGGTCAGAAGGGAGA
Organism: Oreotragus oreotragus; assembly: GCA_006410675.1. Taxonomy (NCBI): domain Eukaryota; kingdom Metazoa; phylum Chordata; class Mammalia; order Artiodactyla; family Bovidae; genus Oreotragus; species Oreotragus oreotragus. Next base: position 24,716 of record SJYX01006626.1, on the reverse strand, counting down.
GACCTCGGAGGGAGGGGGGAGGAGACACCTGGGATGATGGTTATGTTCACTGTCTTGATGGGATGGTTCCACAGATATTTACCTGTGTCAGAATGTGTCAGATTGTACATGTTAAATATGTGTAGCTTTTTAAATGTGTAATCTATTTCTCAATAAAGTTGTTACTGAAAAAGAGAGGCTTGCTAGAATTCATATATCCAAATGTTGAAATTACTCTGAGAGCCAGGTTACAAACTGTGCATTGAAATTAGTCTCCATTAGCTTTAGTTAAACCTTCACAATTTTAAAATAAGAGATTACATTATGTAATTGAATGATATCTCTTCATCATCAAAATTGATTCCAAATAACTTAGGTATCTTCAAAAGTATTTACCTTTTCAAGAGGTAAATATTTGCTGCCACGAAGAAGCAGCCACAAATGGCTCTTACGGGAATTAGCTACTTGGAAGAGAGCCTGATGAGTTTAATGAGAATGACCTGGATTGACTTTAAAATTAGTGCTTTGGTGGAAGGGTGTCAGCATTGGTCAATTTGATAGAGAGATCCTGGAGGCACATTCCTGGCTCCTTTTATTCCCTCCTCCAGGGAGAAACCCCCTGAAGTTTAAAGGACCAGTCCGATTCCAAAACAGGGCATGTCATGTGGTCAGCTCAGGTCAGTCACACAGTTGTATCCAACTAGCTGCGACCCCATGGGCTGCAGCACTCATGCTGTATATGTAGTTTATGGACATGTTTTAAGTCAGTTTAAAGCCTTTTTGTTGCATGATTGTTTTCCCGCTGCAGTTTCTCATGAAGCTATAGCCCAGAGGACTTTCTGAGTTTCTTCCTTGTGCCATAACTCTGTCACGCAGTGGCTGAATTTGGGGAGGACAAATAATTATGTGAGCAGCATGCCTTTCTGATGAACAAATTAAGCCCACTATTTGTTAGTAATAACTGCTTTCCCTTACAGTGGATAATGAAGAGCTGCAGGGTGGATTCATGTTGTGCTTCCTGGATGATGGATGTGGTATGAGCCCTGGTAAGTTAATTATTCAGATTCCTACCTACCTGTTAGAACAAACAGTCTGAAAACCCATAAAATAAATAAGAATAAATTGAGCTATCTGTATAAAAACTGGTATGGAGCTATTAGGGAAAATAAACCCCAGACTTATTGTTGAGATTTTTAGGCTTAAGTGTTCCCGCTGACAGAGTAAATTCATTGTAACCATCTGAAGCAAGACCAAAAGTGAAGGTAAATCAATGTTGCTGGAAAAATGACAGATGTAAGGTACAGATTTCTTATAAGGAAAAGCATCTGGGAATGAATGAACCAAACAGTAATTGGATGGACTTGAGATGATCTACAGCACACCCTGCAGGTGCTACTTGCAAGAGACCCGAGGCAGTTTCAAGTAGCTTTACAGTTTAAAATTTTTTGCTTAACCTTGAGGTGTAGGGGTCACCTTTTCTTGTTTGTAGTGGTTTGTGTTTCTTCCCTGCGTGTTCAAAGGTTTAGTTGCTTCAATTGAATGTTCTCATCATAGTGAAAGCATCTGCCATGCATTGCATGATTTATCTTTGTATCTTCAAGGCTAGAAAAAGGCAGTACATAGTAGGTACAAATTACTGTTTGCTGTGGAATTGAGATATTATTCCTTTAGGGAAAGAATTTTCATGAATTGAGAGACTTTATCCTTGACTTCTTCATTTTGTTTTATTTATTTATTTTATTTTTGACTGTGCTGGGTCTTCGTTGCTGTGTGCAGGCTTCTTCTAGTTGTGGCAAGTGGGGGCTGTGGTGTGTGGGCTTACTCATTGTGGTGGCTTTCTTGTTGCCAGGCATAGACTCTCGGGTGGGCAGGCTCAGGAGTTACGGCATGGGCTTAGTTGCCCCAAAGCGTGTGGAATCTTCCTGGACTAGGGATTGAATCCATGTTCCCTGATTTGGCAGGAAGATTCTTAACCATTAGACCACCAGGAAAGTCCTCCTAGAATTCTTATAACAGTTGGGTATATCCCACAAGCCAGATTTAACAAACGGTGAGGGAGTTCAAATAATATGGAAATGTTCTGGTCAGTTCCACACCAGAGGAAAGAATGATCATCAGTGCTAATAGAAGCTTAGAATAAAAACTAAAGCAATTATATTCAAGTCTCAGAAGACACCCTTGGTCTAAATAGTCAAAGACTGTGTAATATATTCTAAGGCAATTCTTTAAAAAAGAAGCAACTCTTTTACATGGGTCCAAAAACAAAATAATCAAAACACAGACAAGTGACAAACACTGAACTCTTCAGAAGAAATCCACACTTCAGTTGACACATACAGTTGTATTTTAAGAAGGGTCACTAGTGTTGAGAGCAATTCTTTATTAACATTGAAACTCAAGTGTTGACTGAAAATAGAATCTATCTATCAGTTGTCCAAGCTGAGTTGGATCAGTCTCAACCTTTTGGAAGAGGTGATGTCCAAACTGTTTTCACTTCCAGCCTTGCCCCCTTACAGTGCATTCCTCACACAGCAATCCTGAGTCAACTTTTTTCTTTTAATAGATCATAGTGATGCTCTTGGAGAAGGCAATGGTACCCCACTCCAGTACTCTTGCCTGGAAAATCCCATGGATGGAGGAGCCTGGTGGGCTACATACAGTCCATGGGATCGATAAGAGTTGGACACGACTGAGTGACTTCACTTTCATTTTTTACTTTCATGCATTGGAGAAGGAAATGGCAACCCACTCCAATGTTCTTGCCTGGAGAATCCCAGGGACGGGGGAGCCTGGTGGGCTGCCGTCTATGGGGTTGCACAGAGTCGGACACAACTGAAGCGACTTAGCAGCAGCAGCAGAAGTGATGCCCTTGATTAAAGGGCTTAGTCGTTTCTCATTACTTTTGAATAAAATTCATACTCCCCAACACTTTCAATTTCTTGCATTACTTGGCCTCTGTCCACCTCTTTGACCTTTTCTCGTACCTTGCACTCCCTTATAGCACCCCAGCCACACCTGGCTGGCCCTCCATCATTTAAATCTCAAGTCAGAGGACACCTTATGAAGGAGGCCTTTTCTGAGCATTCTGTCTGCAAACTACATTTTTGTTAATTCCCTGTAACATTCTCCTCATTTTGTTGCCTTCACTTAATATTCTCTGAAAGGATTTTGTTAGTCCGCTTTTTTCTCATTCTGTGACATAAAGTTATTGAAGACAGGGATCATATCTGTCCTATTCAGTGTTCTGTCCACGTGCTCAGAACTCTGGCCACCATACATGAGAGTCTGTTCAGTGTGTGATTAAAAAAAACCATAAGATTTGGTCTTCTACAACTCTGGGTTATAGTTCTGGGGGTACCATTTATCAGTGTGACCTTGGGAAGATTACATAAACTTCTGAAACTTAAATTTCCTCATCTGTAACATACAGATAATATCTTCCTTGTAGGTTTGTTGTAAATATTAAATAGGTGGTGCAAATAAAGTATATGCTGTAGTCCCTGGCATATACTGAATGATCAATAAGGGGTAGCTAATACTATCATTATTGATACCCTCATCTAATAGTCAACCCTTAATAAGAGCATGAGATAAAATGTCCAGGTAGCTTCAGACAAGTGGAATGGCTTTACACAATCTGCCACTGCACTATAGCATGTCTGCACCCAGCCTGACACAGGGTCCTTAGGACAGATCTGGGGTGTGTATCCAGGGTGTATAACTCAGTTGGGAGAGCCATTTCTGTCTTTTCCTTTCCCTGGGAGCATGCCTGTTTCTTAGAGGTATGTATGTTTTGAAGTTAAGAGGATTCTTTTCCAGAATTCCAGAATGCCTGGAGAGATCAGGAGAATAACTCTCAAAGTCAGAAATAGATAGCCCTTCTTCCCCAGTTAGCAACCTCACATGGGGCTGGATAAGGGCCAAAACCATGAAAAAATTACTAGTGGTACAAATAATTACAGCATCTTCAATATATTAGCATTTATCTAATGGCATGTATTGTTTTCCAGGTTGACACATCATCTCATTTATTCCTTTTATCTTCGTTAATAACTCTGTGATGTGTTAATAGCTCCCATTTAGGATCAAGGAAATTAAGGCTCTACTTCCCAGGGTCACACAGCTAGGTCTCTGACCTCTTGTCAGTACATTGCTCTTAAGATCCTGGTCAGAGATTATGGAGCCTGACAAGGATCATTTTCACTGCATTCACATAAGAAGTATGGGTCTGCTCTAATATATATATGACATCCTGACAACTGGACCTCTGGCCAATGTGAAGACTCCTATGTCCTAACCACATATATTGTCTTTATCAATTGTAGAGGAAGCATCAGATATCATTTACTTTGGAACATCCAAGAAACAGTTATCAACCTTGAAGTTTATTGGGCAATATGGCAATGGCCTTAAAAGGTGAGGACTTTTTTCTTATAATGTATTATTGCTATTGATTACCAGGATTGATACTTGGTTAAAGGAAGTCTTACTGAGAATGATCCAAGTTTGAAAAACTTAAAAAAGAATATAAACCCAAGAGTCCCACCTTGTTTTATAATTTCCATGCCCAAACTGACTTAAATCTTTACAGCATTTTAAAATTTAATTCACAAATAGGGGATGAATCTCTTCTTCCAAGACTGGGGAAGTAACACCCGTGTACCGTAGAGCTTCGTTGCATTTCTGTGTTCGTTTCTTAATGCCTGTCTTTGCATTGGCGTTATATGTGTCCAGAGCTTATGTGATTAGTCTGCTCAATGAAAAGTGAGGACATGAGGCCATGGCTACCTGTGTGGCACCTACCAGATGATCCTTCTTTGCTGCAGCCCTGGACAGCACCTTATCTCAGCAGTCATATCTTAAGTGAGAATGTGGGGCTGGATTAGTTCAAACTCTGCTCTGTTTTGAGAAAACAAACAAAAAAAATTATTTTTACTCTCCCTTGGTTAAGAGTCAGCAAAACAGTGGAGTTATTTCAGTGAAAAGAACAATATTGTGCTCCCCTGTCCCTTCTCGCTAATGTTTGAGATATAAACTATTATATTCTTGTTTTTTAATATAGCGGATCCATGAGGATTGGAAAAGACTTTATTCTTTTTACAAAGAAGGAAGAAACGATGACCTGTGTATTTTTTTCTCAGACATTCTGTGAAAGAGAAGGTCTGAGTGAGGTAAGGGTTGAGAGTTTCCTTTGGTTTCCATGGTAATAAAGTTAATTTACCATTTCAGGAGGTAAAGTCTATCATGGATGTTTGCCTATTATGACTTAGAAATTTAGGAGTATATCTGGGAAATAGAGGGTGGCTGGCCATTTTGGGGTCATTGGAGGCCTGTCCTATTGATCTTTTTTTGAATATTTTTCTAATCCTAGCCTGTTTTCAGAACATTATTTATTATCCATGTACACATATCTTCCAGAATAAGAGGCTCCCTTTGGCACTGAGGGATTTTTGGAAGAAGCCTGCAAAACATTTCCACCACCTATCCATAAATACGTTATCACTTTTAAAGTAAATAGAATATTGGATTCAGAAGACTTGGAAAACAACATCTGAATAAACTGAATGCAAAACAGATTTAAAAATACTACTCTCTTGACCATAATTTTAACTCCCTTTTCTGACCCAGAGACATTTTATTAATTTGCAGCATTTGAGTTTTAGTATTATGAACATCAGTTATAATTCAGCATAACAAATATATGTTGAGTAACGGCTGTCTGCCCAGCGCCGGATATACCCTGTGGAAGGTAGGAAACAAGAACACCAGCTGACCATCAGAGTGCTTTCAGTTTAGTCACAAAATAAAGCAGACATGTATGAACTGGAAAAATAACAAAATGAAGGGATTTTAAAAGCATGCTGTTCAGTGAGTGTGTATTCCTGCTATTAGTAACTTGTCACAAGCAGGATATGGATGAAGAGACTAGAGAGCCTTGAATGAGAGTTTATGGGGAAAAGACCACCTGCATCTGGAAAGGCTGGAGTGGTGAGAAATGGCGTGTGGCAAGTCTCAGACCTGAGATTATTGTGGGGTTTGGAGGATAGTATGGAAATGTAGGATTGTCCAGCAGGAGCCCAGCATGCCTGCTGGCAGTGCTGGAGTCTGGCTAGTTAATAGGAGTAGTCTAGAAGTAACAGAGCGGAGAAGGCAATGGCACCCCACTCCAGTACTCCTGCCTGGAAAATCCCATGGACGGAGGAGCCTGGTGGGCTGCAGTCCGTGGGGTTGCTAAGAGTTGGACACGACTGAGTGACTTCACTTTCACTTTTCACTTGCATGCACTGGAGAAGGAAATGGCAACCCACTCCAGTGTTCTTGCCTGGAGAATCCCAGGGACGGGGGAGCCTGGTGGGCTGCCGTCTATGGGGTCGCACAGAGTCGGACACGACTGAAGTGACTCAGCAGCAGCAACAGAGAGTAGCTGAGTGGGATTCTGACATGAGGAAAAGCAATACTTTAAGCATTTGTGTTGTACTTTATGTGTGTAAAGGACATGGGAAATTGGACCAAAGCTGAGATTATAACTTTCCTAAAATGAGCCATTTCCCTTTTTCTTTTTTTAAAAAGTAAAACCAGTGACCTTCTCATCTTCACTTATATAGTGGCAATGACTTTCAACAAGGTTCAGTTAAGTTGCTCAGTCGTGTCCAACTCTCTGCCACCCCATGGACTGCAGCATGCCAGGCTTCCCTATCCATCACCAACTCTTGGAGCCTGCTCAAACTCATGTCCATAGAGTTGGTGACACCATCCAACAATCCCATCCTCTTCGTTCCCCTTCTCCTCCTGCCTTCCATCTTTCCCAGCATCAGGGAAAGTTGCTGGGAATCTCATTTCTTCTCCAATGAGTCAGTTCTTCACATCAGGTGGCCCAAGTATTGGAGTTTCAGCTTCAGCATCAGTCCCTCCAATGAATATTTGGATTGATTTCCTTTAAGATGGACTAGTTGGATCTCCTTGCAGTCCAAGGGACTCTCAAGTGTCTTCTCCAACACCACAGTTCAAAAGCATCAATTCTTTGGCGCTCAGGTTTCTTTATAGTCCAACTCTCACATCCACACATGACTACTCGAAAAACCATTGCTTTGACTAGACAGAACTTTGTTAGCAAAGAAATGTCTCTGCTTTTTAATATGCTGTCTAGGTTGGTCATAACTTTTTTCTAAGGAGCAAGCATCTTTTAATTTCATGGCTGCAGTCACCATTTTCAGTGATTTTGGAGCCCCAAAAATAGTCTGTCACAGTTTCCACTGCTTCCCCATCTATTTGCCATGAAGTGATGGGACAAGATGCCATGATCTCAGTTTTCGGAATGTTGAGTTTTAAGCCAACTTTTTCACTCTCCTCTTTCACTTTTATTAAGAGGCTCTTTAGTTCTTCTTAGCTTTCTGCCTTAAGGGTGGTGTCGTCTGCATATCTGAGATAATTGATATTTCTCCCGGCAATCTTGATTCCAGCTTGTGCTTCATCCAGCCTGGCATTTCTCATGATGTANTTTCGGAATGTTGAGTTTTAAGCCAACTTTTTCACTCTCCTCTTTCACTTTTATTAAGAGGCTCTTTAGTTCTTCTTAGCTTTCTGCCTTAAGGGTGGTGTCGTCTGCATATCTGAGATAATTGATATTTCTCCCGGCAATCTTGATTCCAGCTTGTGCTTCATCCAGCCTGGCATTTCTCATGATGTACTGTGCATATAAGTAAATAAGCAGGGTGACAATATACAGCATCTAACAATGTTAGCTGATTATTTTGATATTTTCCTGAAAATCTGTATGTAACATGCTTGTATTGTTACTTCTTGATTTGATTTTGGCATTATCTGTTAAGCTCCCAGTATAAAAGACGAGGGTTTATCTATTACTTTTTCTTTGCTCCTATCACACATCTACACCCTTCCAATTCTCCACCTTCAATATAACTTGATTTTAATTTTGGTTGTGTCAATATTCAGTATTTTTATTATGAGACTATATAAGCACTATACTGTACACAGTTATACCACATCATAAGCTATTTTTCCTTTTCCTGCAGAACTTTTTATTTTAGTTGACAGTTAACAATTGTTTGCTTAGTGCTCTGTGCACTTATCATTGTCATTGAATATTGGCTTGGTTTTATGTTTCTTTTTCACTGTGTTAATCCCAGTGGGCAAGCTAGTCCCCTGCCGGACAGTTTCACCTGCTGTTTTGTCAGTTCCGCTTTCCTGAAGGACTCTGCTCTGCAGTCTTCTTAAATGCGACCCCTCACACTCCTGCTATCCGTGGTTGGTGTTCAGCTGCCATCCTGGGATCTGCCCCTGCCGTCATCCTGGCAGTTCTCTTCATCTCTCGAGTTCCAGATCGTCTTCCCTAGCTTTCTGCCTCTTCTTGGTGTAACACATCCTCCATTAGCTTTCTCAGCAAGGGTGTCTAAGAGATAAAACACGTTGAGACTTCACATGCATGAAAATGTTTTTCTCCTACCCAAACACTTAGTGTTTGTCTTTAATTTTCTTTCATGACTTTGAAGGCATTGCTCCATTATCATATGATTTCTAGTGTTGTTAGTGAGAGGTCTGAAACCGTCTTCATTCCTGGGTCCTCTGCGTGACCCATTCTCCTCCCCGCCCCCTCTGTTTTCTGAGGGTCTTTCTGCCCAGTGTTCTGATTTCAGTGTTTTGCCTTTGGATGGGTTTATTTGTACCCATTGTGCTGGGGGTTTGTTGAATGTTTCAGTCTGAAAACTCATGTTCTTTAATTCTGTGCTATTTTCCTGTAGTATTTGATGATTTTCTTCCTTCTGCATTATCTTTTCTCTCATTTTACATTTGTTCTTAGCTTGTGGATGTCCGAAGATGGTTTTAATTTTCTTATCCTTTTTCTCCTGTCATCCATCCTTAAATTATTGTTTTGTTTTCTGTGAGATTCTCTAACATTTATCTTCCAACCCTTTTATAGACATTTTTTGTAATCATGTTCTTTATTTCTAGAGTCTTTTTAGTATCTCAGTATTCCTTTTGAAAGATACATAGTTCTTATTTCATAGATACAATATTTCTGCTTAGAGCTCTGAAGATATTAACTACGATTAATTTTTTCCTCTGAAATTTTCGTTTGCCTCGTATGGTTTTTGTTACCACTGAGTTGTTTTGTTTGTGCTTGTTTATTTGGTCTCTGTCTGTCACGTTAGAGACTTTTCTTACATGACTGTTAACATTGACTACTTTAATATAGAATATAATTCAGTCGCTCAGTCCTGTCCAGCTCTTTGTGACCCCATGAACTGCAGCACGCCAGGCCTCCCTGTCCATCACCAACTCCCGCAGTTTACCCAAACCCATGTCCGTTGAGTCAGTGATGCCATCCAGCCATCTCATCCTCTGTGGTCCCCTTCTCCTCCCACCCTCAATCTTTCCCAGCGTCAGGGTCTTTTCAAATGAGTCAGCTCTTCGCANATCACTGATGAACAAAGATCAAAAAATCCTCAAAAAAATTTTAGCAAACAGAATTCAGCAATACACCTTAAAGCTCATACACCATGACCAAGTTGGGCTTATTCCAGGAATACAAGAATTCTTCAATATATGCAAATCACCCATTTATGATTCAGTTCAGTTCAGTTCAGTCGCTCAGTCATGTCTGACTCTTTGCGACCCCATGAATCTCAGCATGCCAGGTCTCCCTGTCCATCACCAGCTTCCAGAGTTTATCCAAACTCATGTCCATTGAGTTGGTGATGCCATCCAGCCATCTCATCCTCTATTGTCCCCTTCTCTTCCTGCCCTCAATCTTTCCCATCATCAGGGTCTTTTCAAATGAGTCAGCTCTTCATGTCAGGTGGCCAAAGTATTGGAGTTTCAGCTTCAACATCAGTCCTTCCAATGAACACCCAGGACTGATTTCCTTTAGGATGGACTGGTTGGATCTCCTTGCAGCCCAAGGGACTCTCAAGTCTTCTCCAACACCACAGTTCAAAAGCATCAATTCTTCGGTGCTCAGCTTTCTTTATAGTCCAACACTCACATCCATACGTGACCACTGGAAAAACCATAGCCTTGACTAGACGGACCTTTGTTGGCAAAGTAATGTCTGTCCTTTTAAATATGCTCTCTAGGTTGGTCATAACTTTCCTTCCAAGGAGTAAGCATCTTTTAATTTCATGGCTGCAATCATCATCTGCAGTGATTTTGGAACCCCCCAAAAATAAAGTCAGCCACTGTTTTCACTGTTTCCACATCTATTTGCCATGGGACTGGATGCCATGATCTTAGTTTTCTTAATGTTGAGCCGTAGGCCAACTTTTTCACTCTCCTCTTTCACCTTCATCAAGAAGGTCTTTAGTTCCTGTTTACTTTCTGCCATAAGAGTGATGTTATCTGAATATCTGAGTTTATTGATATTTCTCCCTGTGATCTTGATTCCAGCTTGTGCATCTTCCAGCCCAGCGTTTGTCATGATGTACTCTGCATATAAGTTAAATAAGCAAGGTGACAATAAAACTCTTCAAAAAATGGGCATGAAGGAACCTACCTCAACATGGTAAAGGCCATATATGATAAGCCTATAGCAAACATTATTCTCAGTGATCTTGATTCCAGCTTGTGCATCTTCCAGCCCAGCGTTTGTCATGATGTACTCTGCATATAAGTTAAATAAGCAAGGTGACAATAAAACTCTTCAAAAAATGGGCATGAAGGAACCTACCTCAACATGGTAAAGGCCATATATGATAAGCCTATAGCAAACATTATTCTCAGTGGTGAAAAACTGAAAATATTCCCCCTAAGATCAGGAACAAGACAAGGGTGTCCACTTTCACCACTATTATTCAGCATAGTTCTGGAAGTCCTAGCTACAGCAGTCAGAGAAGAAAAAGAAATAAAAGGAATACAGATCAGAAAAGAAGTAAAGCTCTCACTGTTTGCAGATGACACGATACTATACATAGAAAACCCCAAAGATAGTATCAGAAAATTACTACAGCTAGTCAGTGAATTGAGCAAAACTGCAGGATATAAAATCAATACACAGAAATCACTTGTATTTCTATATACTAACTATGAAAAATCTGAAAGAGAAATTAAGGAATCAATCCCATTCACCATTGCAACAAAAATAATTAATCTGGCTTGGAGAATTTTGAGCATTACTTTACTAGCATGTGAGATGAGTGCAATTGTGTGGTAGTTTAGGAGAAGGCAATGGTACCCCACTCCAGGCAATTTTCCACTCTTGCCTGGAAAATCCCATGGATGGAGGAGCCTGGTAGGCTGCAGTCTATGAAGTCGCTAAGAGTCAGACAGGACTGAGAGACTTCACTTTCACTTTTTACTCTCATGCATAGGAGAAGGAAATGGCAACCCACTCCAATGTTCTTGCCTGGAGAATCCCAGGGACGGGGGAGCCTTGTGGGAGGCTGTCTGTGGGGTCACACAGAGTTGGACATGACTGAAGCGACTTAGCAGCAGCAGTGTGGTAGTTTTAAGTATTCTGTGGCATTGCCTTTCTTTGGGATTGAAATGAAAACTGATCTTTTCCAGTCCTGTGGCCACTGCTGATTTTTCCAGATTTTAAGTTTAGTCCAATAAAATGCCAACTGAATGCTCTGAGAGTGTGGGTGGGGCTTGGCAGCCATGCAGATCACAATAATACATACCAGGCTATTTTACTGAGAAATCTTCAGTGTAATTTTCCTTATGTCTTTCCCTCTGGGCTGGTCAGGTATCTCAAAGAAGACTCCTACAGTCTTCTACCTAAAGGGCTAGCTGGCAGAACCTGGGAGCCAAATGAGAGAAGAGATCTGCAGTTCCCAGCATCCAATATGTGTACTTTCATTGAATCCCTCTAATCTCAGTAAGGGTTTCAGCTGGTAAAGAATCCACCTCCAGTGCCATGGAGATCCTGGTTCGATTCTTATGAGGAGGGATAGACTACCCTCTCCAGTATTCATAGGCTTCCCTGGTGGCTCAGAAGGTAAAGAATCTGCCCGCAGCGCGGAAGACCTAGGTTCTGTTCCTGGGTGGAGAAGATCCCCTGGAGGAGGGCCATGGCAACTCACTCCAGAATTCTTGCCTGGACAATCCCCAGGCAAGGGACACAGGAGCCTGGTGGGCTATAGTCCATGGGGTCCCAAAATGTCAGACACGACTGCGTGACTAAGCACACAGTCTCAGTAAGGTCACTTGCTAACTGTGCCTGACATATCCTCTAATCCAGACGTGCTTTGTTCCAATCTTTCCAGAGAGTAAGCATCCATTCCCTATGGAGGAGGGGGAGGAGCTAATGCCGGATGGGGAGCTGGACTACTTGTAGCTCTCTTCTCCTTTTACCCCCACCTCGAGAGCTAATTCATGCCATCAATCTCTGAGACTTTGAGGGGGCTCTGAATTGTAAATCAATCTGGTGCTTCTCATTTCTGGCATGGGCTTTGGATTGGTTACTTGGATATGCTGTCATCCTTTTCAACTTCTGAAATGCTGATACTGTGGTTCCCTCTGCCATTTGACCCATAATTCTGTAGAGGGCTGAGGTAGATTCCATCAGTCACCATGTTCTGTAGTAGAACATTTTAGAATAAAACTCTCAAGTATACATTTTTGTTTTGTACCTCTTCCTTATCAAACTAGAATACGTGGGGCAAGTACACTCTTAACTTAGTGTTGTATAATTTGGCTGGATTGTAAATGGACTGAATTAGGGTCAGACAAAAAAAATGATGATTTTTATTTGTGTTCAGTTCAGTTCAGTAGCTCAGTCGTGTCCGACTCTTTGTGACCCCGTGAATCGCAGCACGCCAGGCCTCCCTGTCCATCATCAACTCCTGGAGTTCACTCAGACTCACGTTCATCGAGTCAGTGATGCCATCCAGCCATCTCATCCTCTGTCGTCCCCTTCTCCTCCTGCCCCCAATCCCTCCCAGCATCAGAGTCTTTTCCAATGAGTCAACTCTTCGCATGAGGTGGCCAAAGTACTGGAGTTTCAGCTTTAGCATCATTCCCTCCAAAGAAATCCCAGGGCTGATCTCCTTCAGACTGGATAAGTTGGATCTCCTTGCAGTCCAAGGGACTCTCAAGAGTCTTCTCCAACACCACAGGTCAAAAGCATCAATTCTTCAGCGCTCAGCCTTCTTCACAGTCCAACTCTCACATCCATACATGACCACAGGAAAAACCATAGCCTTGACTAGACGGACCTTAGTCGGCAAAGTACTGTCTCTGCTTCTGAATATACTATCTAGGTTGGTCATAACTTTTCTTCCAAGGAGTAAGCGTCTTTTAATTTCATGGCTGCAGTCACCACCTGCAGTGATTTTGGAGCCCCCCCAAAATAAAGTCTGATACTGTTTCCCCATCTATTTCCCATGAAGTGATGGGACCGGATGCCATGATCTTTGTTTTCTGAATGTTGAGCTTTAAGCCAACTTTTTCACTCTACACTTTCACTTTCATCAAGAGGCTTTTTAGTTCCTCTTCACTTTCTGCCATAAGGGTGGTGTCATCTGCATAGCTGAGGTTATTGATATTTCTCCGACAATCTTGATTCCAGCTTGTGTTTCTTCCAGTCCAGCGTTTCTCATGATGTACTCTGTATATAAGTTAAATAAGCAGGGTGACAATATATAGCCTTGACGTACTCCTTTTCATATTCGGAACCAGTCTGTTTTTCCATGTCCAGTTCTAACTGTTGCTTCCTGACTTGCATACAGATTTCTCAAGAGGCAGGTCAGGTGGTCTGGTATGCCCATCTCTTTCAGAATTTTCCACAGTTTATTGTGATCCACACAGTCAAAGGCTTTGGCATAGTCAATAAAGCAGAAATAAATGTTTTTCTGGAGCTCTCTTGCTTTTTCCATGATTTGTGTATTTCATAGTAAATCGATGTGTTTTTTTTAATAGGTTGTGGTTCCAATACCTTCATGGTTAACAAGAACCAGAGAATCTGTCACAGATGATCCTCAAAAATTCTCAACAGAATTGTCTATAATTTATAAATATTCTCCATTTAAAACTGAAGCTGAATTGATGCAGCAGTTTAATGTGATCTATGGCAAATGTGGTAAGATCATCACAACCCTGAAATTTTAATGTGGAAGTGTTTGTTTTCAGTGTCATACAAAAGATTGTAAAGATGATTTCATACTTGTTTCTATTTAAAATGCCATGTGGGATCTCATATGGGGCAGTTATTAATTTTATTTACATAAATTTTGTCTTAGAGAATCCAAACAGGAATAACTCTTAAGTCACCGGCACTGGGAGAAATGTTTGTACTTGTAAAAGCCTGGTGAAACCGGGTAAGGCGAGGTTGACACAGGCTGTGATCATAGGGAATCACAATCTCTGTGCCAGAGACAATCTCTCTCCCCATCTCTCTGTGTCAGAAGATGCTTTACTACAGCATCCAAGACTAGATGACTCCAGGGTTTATAAGAGAGTTGGCAGTTTTTAAAGTAACAAGTCCAGGCTTCTGCGCCAGTCTTTCTCCAAACTTCTACCGCTTTTCATATCTAGAAGCAAAAAGGTTCCTGCTCTCAAGAAAGCTATTTGCATTCTGCTTTTTCTAATGTTAATGTGCAAAATTCTATTCTGTTTATATTAAAATTCTGTTTTATGTAATGTTTATAGAAAATTTCTCCTCTGACTTGTGGCAGACTATTTCCTGAACACTTTTCTAAATGCTTTATAAAAATTACTCATTTAATCCTCAAAACAACCCTTGTGTTTTAAGTGCCTCATAAGCTCTATCATACAGATTAGGACACTTACCTGAAGTCATTGTGATAGTAAATGGTTGGTCCAGGGTATTGACACATGTATTTAGGCTCCCAAATCCAAGTCCAGATTCTTAGTCACTCTGCTGTTCTCCCCTCCATTTTAGTATTACCAAAAAGAAAAGTGCAATTGGTTGTTCTTCAGATTTTCTGACAGTGCTGTTTGTCTTTATATTATAATCAACTTTATAACCAATTTGGATTGTTTTTGTTTGCTGTGCTTTAGAGCAGGGATCAGCAAGCTAGGGCCTGCAGGTCAAATCGGCCCCATGGCTGTTTTTCTTAATTAACATTTACTGGAACATAGCTACATCGTTCACTTGTGTATTCCCTGCAGCAGCTTTTATACTACACTGTAGAGCTGAGCTGTGAATAGTTGTAAGAGGCCTGCAAAGTCTGAAATATTTTTTTCTGGCCCTTTACAGAAAAAGTTAACCAACACCTCTGTTAGTGTCTGCTTCATATTTATACACATTTATACAAAAGCAATACTTCATATTTATACAAATGGTAAAAATTCATCTTTGTTATGTGCATTGATTTCAATTCTGGCAATGAGAGTTTTACATATAATACAAATTTGGCTCTGGCTTCTAACAGTTTTTATAATGCAAATTATGAGAAGAATCCACACTGAAAGACATAATAAATTGAATAGTTAAAAAGAAGCACAATGCTATAGAAACTCAATGTTCTTTGGCAGAAAGTAGAATTTACTATAAGAAATGTATAAGACATATATATTGGAACTTACCACGACATTTTATTTACTGAAGTACAAAAGAAAATTTAGTCTATAGCAGGCTTAATTCCCTAGGTGAGATAATAGCATCATGACTAATGCTTAGTGTAGTTAAATATTGACAAAAGTCAAACATCTATTTTTCCACTAGGTACTTTGCTGGTTATTTATAACTTGAAGCTTCTGCTTAGTGGAGAACCTGAGTTGGATGTTAAAACTGACAGAGAAGATATACTGGTGGCTGGAGCTCTTGGAGAGTGAGTAATATGAGTGTTTGTCAGAACATGTGTCAACGATGCCAGTGAACTGGGGTTAGGACACCTGCATCCTGGTTCCAGGTTGGAGGCCACTGGGCCTCAGCACTAGAGCCGTTCATTTTGCCTCAATTACAGATAAAGTGTGTTAGGCTGGACCACCGATTCCCAAATCTGGCTGAGCCTGTGAGACAGCTTCTTGAGAAGTACAAGATCCTGTCTTATCACACATCTACTGAGTCAGAATCTCTGGATATCAAGCCTAGGAATCAATATTTTTCATATATTTCAGAGGTGATTCAGAGGAATATCACTGAATGACAGTTCAGAATGGTCCTATGAACTGCTTACTTGCAGTTTATGAATAAATAAATGGATATTCTTTTTTTTTTTTTTTGGCTATTGGGGATCCATAAGGAACAGAATGAGAAATTAGTAGGGGGCATGGGTGAAAAAGTGTGGAGAAATATGAAATAGTGATTAAACCTAGATTTCTCTAGAGTAACTTTGTATTTCACTTTGTATTTAAAACTTATTAGCAGACAAATTGGGAGAGTAGCATTGACATGTATATACTACCACGTGTGAAATAAGTAGCTACTGGGAAGGTACTGTGTAACACGGGGAGCTGGGCTCGGTGCTCAGTACTGAGCACCAGTCTTGGTGTGAAGACCTCAAGTGCTGTCATGGGAGGAAGGCTCAAGAGAGAGGAGATATACATAAACATATAACTGATGTACTTTGTTGTACAGCAGAAATGAATGTAACATGTAAAGCAATTATATTCCAATAATAAAAACTTTTAATGAAAGAGGAAGAAGGAAAAAAAAGCTTATTAGCTTAAACCTTTATTCTGTTAGTGTCAGAATGCTACAGTTAGAAGGGATTTTAAAGGAATTTAATCTGGACTGATTCATTTAGTGAACAATTGTAGTTCAGTAGAAATATAGTGATGGAGAAGGCAATGGCACCCCACTCCAATACCCTTGCCTGGAAAAATCCCATGGACGGAGGAGCCTGGTAGGCTGCAGTCCATGGGGTCGCTAAGAGTCGGGCACGACTGAGTGACTTCGCTTTCGCTTTTCACTTTCATGCATTGGAGAAGGAAATGGCAACCCACTCCAGTATTCTTGCCTGGAGAATCCCAGAGACGGAGGAGCCTAGTGGGCTGCTGTCTATGGGGTCGCACAGAGTCGGACATGGCTGAAGCGACTTAGCAGCAGCAGCAGAAATATAGTGAAAGCCAAAAATATGAACAATATATGTCATCTTAAATTTATGAGTATCTGCATTAGGAAAAGTAAGAAGAAATGGGTGTAATTAATTTAACAATGCTTTTATCTCATTAAATATATATAAAATATTATAATTTTAATTTCAGTATGCAAAATATTAAGACATTCTCCATTCAATTTTTTCCATTCCAAATCTTTGAAATCCAGTGTGGTTTACACGTGTGCCACATATCAGCTTGGACTAGTGCTCAATAGCCACGTATGGCCAGAAGCTACGGTATTGGACAGTGAAGTTTTAGACCAAGATATGGATGGAGGAGCCTGGTAGGCTGCAATCCACGGGGTCGCTAAGAGTCGGGCACGACTGCGTGGCTTCACTTTCACTTTTCACTATGAGAAATTAGTAGGGGGCATGGGTGAAAAAGTGTGGAGAAATATGAAATAGTGATTAAACCTAGATTTCTCTAGAGTAACTTTGTATTTCACTTTGTATTTAAAACTTATTAGCAGACAAATTGGGAGAGTAGCATTGACATGTATATACTACCACGTGTGAAATAAGTAGCTACTGGGAAGGTACTGTGTAACACGGGGAGCTGGGCTCGGTGCTCAGTACTGAGCACCAGTCTTGGTGTGAAGACCTCAAGTGCTGTCATGGGAGGAAGGCTCAAGAGAGAGGAGATATACATAAACATATAACTGATGTACTTTGTTGTACAGCAGAAATGAATGTAACATGTAAAGCAATTATATTCCAATAATAAAAACTTTTAATGAAAGAGGAAGAAGGAAAAAAAAGCTTATTAGCTTAAACCTTTATTCTGTTAGTGTCAGAATGCTACAGTTAGAAGGGATTTTAAAGGAATTTAATCTGGACTGATTCATTTAGTGAACAATTGTAGTTCAGTAGAAATATAGTGATGGAGAAGGCAATGGCACCCCACTCCAATACCCTTGCCTGGAAAAATCCCATGGACGGAGGAGCCTGGTAGGCTGCAGTCCATGGGGTCGCTAAGAGTCGGGCACGACTGAGTGACTTCGCTTTCGCTTTTCACTTTCATGCATTGGAGAAGGAAATGGCAACCCACTCCAGTATTCTTGCCTGGAGAATCCCAGAGACGGAGGAGCCTAGTGGGCTGCTGTCTATGGGGTCGCACAGAGTCGGACATGGCTGAAGCGACTTAGCAGCAGCAGCAGAAATATAGTGAAAGCCAAAAATATGAACAATATATGTCATCTTAAATTTATGAGTATCTGCATTAGGAAAAGTAAGAAGAAATGGGTGTAATTAATTTAACAATGCTTTTATCTCATTAAATATATATAAAATATTATAATTTTAATTTCAGTATGCAAAATATTAAGACATTCTCCATTCAATTTTTTCCATTCCAAATCTTTGAAATCCAGTGTGGTTTACACGTGTGCCACATATCAGCTTGGACTAGTGCTCAATAGCCACGTATGGCCAGAAGCTACGGTATTGGACAGTGAAGTTTTAGACCAAGATATGGATGGAGGAGCCTGGTAGGCTGCAATCCACGGGGTCGCTAAGAGTCGGGCACGACTGCGTGGCTTCACTTTCACTTTTCACTTTCATGCACTGGAAAGGAAATGGCAACCCAGTCCAGTGTTCTTGCCTGGTGAATCCCAAGGACAGAGGAGCCTAGTGGGCTGCCGTCTATGGTCGCATAGAGTCGGACACGACTGAAGTGACTTAGCAGCAGCAGCAGCATTGAGACCCAAGTAAGCACATCAGCTTAGACAACTTTTTCTTTTTCCTCGGAGGTAAAATTTTGAAAGTTCTTTTCCCAGTTAGAGACTTTAACATATGATAACCCACTTTAAATTATCTTTTCTGTATTTTTCTAATGTATATTTTTTTCTCATCTCATTCTAAAATGTGGAATTCTCCTTTTACACAGAGATGAAGATGGTTGGTTTTTTTTTTAATATCCAACCTAATTATTGTCCTACAAGTGTTTGCCAACATTAACATGCCAATATCAGAAAGGGCTCCCAGAACTGTTACTGGCACCTTCATTACTGTCTCCTCCTCTCTTGCTGGCCTTGTCCTCTACTTAAGAACTGGTTCCAAAACCAATATTTCATACTACTTAACAGCTTTGAGCTCAAATTTTCAAACAGTTATCTGTCAGAATGCCTTAGCCTTTCAACACTAGCATTAGGAAATAACATATGATTAGAAGAATAATTTGACAGCTAATTCTTCGGGGAAAATTCCTACTGTTCCCAGACTGTTTAATGAAGCTAGAAGCTTCTTAAGGCGTTTGCTGTGCTGTGCTTAGTTGCTCAGTCATGTCCGACTCTTTGTGACCCCATGGACTATAGCGCCACAGGCTCCTCTGTGTGTGGGGATTCTCCAGGCAAGAATACTGGAGTGGGTTGCCATAGTCTCCTCCAGGGGGTCTTCCCAAGACCAGGGATCAAACCCAGGTCTCCCACATTGCAGGCAGATTCTTTGCCATCTGAGCCACCAGGGAAGCCCTCTTAAGGCATTTAGGCAGTTAATTACAAAATAAAGAAAATGGATCGGACCTAGGAAATATACAATTTCACTTTGGAACATTGACCACCCTGCAATTTTTTATTTGATTGATTTTTCAACAAAATGTTTCACATTTCAATCACAAGAAAAGTTTTCTAAAGACAAGGATGGGATTTTATGAGGAAGGATTTATTGTAAAGAGGTGGCATAATTTCTGTACCAAAGATGCAATACATTTCATGGTTTCTTTTGTAAGTACCAGCTGATGCCAAGTAGAGAGAGCAATACTACTTCCTGGGGAGGCAGTACTGATGCCACAGCTTTCTCTTCTAAAAAGTCAGTGGATTCTGACAATAAACATCTAATTCCTCTTCACTAACGGATTAGTAAAGCCATTAAATCTTGAGGCTGAAAGAATGCATCTGGTCCAAGATGGATCTTTTTTTTTGACTCCTCTTCCATTTATGACTTCTGATCTTTGAACATCTAATCAAGTACAGTTTACATATCTTGGTTTTGAGAATAAGTGGCTTGTAATAAAACAACTTTTTCACTATTTCTTTCTATTCTGGCTATTGTATCTCTTTGAAGCCACAGGGCATGATTTGACATCTGTCCAAACACAAGTTTCAAGGTTTTGAATCTAATTTTCACCTTTAGCCTTAGATGGTGTGGTCCTGCCAATTCTGAAAATAATTTAATTTTCTACATAGGAATAGGAAAACCCAAGCTTTCAGGCTTCGTTTGGCTTCAGAGAATTGATTTTCTGGTATAATTTATTTTCTTCGAGTTTTTCTTATTGTAAAATCAAAAGTAAAACAATATTTTAAAACTTTTTAAGGAAAAGAATTTCTATATCATAATTATTAATTTATATTTGTCCATTCTAGTGTTTTTAAGTGCAGTTTTTCAGTTTTTTTTCATTTACGATTTGCTTCTAAACTTTATTCTAAGTTATATGTATAGTCTTAATAAGCCTCATTTCATGATTTCTTGATAAGTGGCCATTGCATTGATTCATCATAAGTTATATAACAATTCCCGCATTTTTGTATAGTAACATTAATCTCAGTGTTTCAAATTATTTGTGGGTAATGTTGAAATAAACATATCTGTAAACATGTATTTTTTTATTTTTTGAATTATTTTCTTAAGACAGATTCCCAGAAAGGGAATCAGTGAGTCAAAGGATCTGAACTTTCATACAGTTCTTGCAAATAATAAATAATAAAATGTTTTATTATTTTAAACTTAGCAATCAGAATCCTTTGTTATTTTACCTTGGGCTGAGGCTCTAACAGTAGTAATCTGACCATTGTCAGGGCCTTGTTTCAAGATGACAGTAGCCTCATGAAAATTTCATTAAGTGTGATGTTCAAGCACAGGAAGGTGGCTTGTGCTTTGGCAGTATCAGTCTAAAGATAAACTGCTTTCACTTAAGAAAAATTATGTGTAGGTATATAACAGTCATCTCACAATTTCAGAGTGCAGATGAGATATAAGTTTGCATTTAATGTATGATATATTAAACGGATTTGGATCTGTGATTGTGGTATGTGGAGAGTGCAAGAGAGGGGTGTAGAGGTTCCAGGGCAACATGCAGAAAGAGAGTTGTAGCTACAGAAAAAGAATAGTGTTGAATTATACCATGTTAAACTTAGGCAGAGTTCTCAAAAGGGAAGAAGATGGTATGAAATATAGCTTTGTAACAGATCAAAATTTGGAACAAGATTGAGGGGCTGGAGCGGGCTGAGTATACTAAATATTAAAAAAATAAAAGTGAACTAATAACAGAAAACAAGATGTCTCTTTTGGGCCTGTTTTGACAAATTTTAAAAAATTTATTATCTATTTTTAGCTGTGCTGTCTTTGCTTTGTGCGGGCTTTTCTCTAGTTGAGGTGAGAGGGGGCAACTCTCTAGTTGTGTTGTGGGGGACTTCTCTTGTTGTAGAGCACAGGCTTTAGGACCCCTGGGCCTCAGTAGTTGTGAAATATGGGCTCAGTAGTTGCAGTTCCCAGGCTCTAGAGCACAGGCTTAATAGATGGGGTGCATGGGCTTGGTTGCTCTGCAGCATGTGGGATCTTCCCAGATCAGGGATTGAACCCACATTTCCTACATTGACAGGTGGATTCTTTACCACTGAGCCACCACAGACACCCCAATTTTTATTTATTAATTTATCTTATGGTAGTTTTTGGAACTCTGAACCAAGTCTCACACCTCAAACCTTTGTAACATTTTCTCCCACCAAACTGGTTTTTTTTTCCCTTGAAGTAGTCTATTTGTGCAGAATAGAATCAAGACAGAATCAAGTTAATCCATTTTTACCTTCTCACTGGTGGTTGTTAGTAACCTTCAATCACAGTCACACAGATTATTAAAATTAAAAGTCATTTTCAAAGGTTGTATATTGATGGAGGGTAGTAGGACTAAGAAAGTGCAAGATGACAGGCTGGTGGAAGATTTTAAAATGAGTCAGTGCTCACCATTAACCTCATATGTGGTTAGTGTAAATTGGCATATACAAAATCTACAGCATTGTCATTCTGCTTTGACATTCCTTACTCAGAGAGTTTATGTAGATGCCAGGTGTGGAACTACAGTTCTGTAATTTGGATGTTTTAAATTTCATTCATAAGACATGCAACCTTATTATGTGGATATGTCAGTAGTTCAGTTGTGTCTGACTCTTTGTGACCCCATGGATTGTAACCTTCCAGGCTCCTCTATCCGTGGAATTCTCCAGACAAGAATACTGGAGTGGGTTGCCATCCCCTTTTCTAGGGGATTTTCTCGACCCAGGGATAGAACCCAGGTCTCCCACATTGCAGACAGATTATTTACCATCTGAGCCACCAGGGAAGCTGATTATGTAGACACTGGTATGAAATTATAATTTTATAATAAAGACTTTTCCAGATTTGCTGGCATATTGAGTGCAGCACTGTCACAGCATCATCTTTCAGGATTTGAAACAGCTCAACTGAAATTCCATCACTTCCACTAGCTTTGTTCGTAGTGATGCTTTCTAAGGCCCACTTGACTTCACATTCCAGGATGTCTGGCTCTAGGTGAGTGATCACACCATTGTGATTATCTTGGTTGTGAAGATCTTTTTTGTACAGTTCTTCTGTGTATTCTTGCCACCTCTTCTTAATATCTTCTGCTTCTGTTAGGTCCATACCATTTCTGTCCTTTATCAAGCCCATCTTTGCATGAAATGTCCCCTTTGTATCTCTAATTTTCTTGAAGAGATCTCTAGTCTTTCCCATTCTGTTGTTTTCCTCTATTTCTTTGCATTGATTGCTGAGGAAGGCTTTCTTATCTCTCCTTGCTAGTCTTTGGAACTCTGCATTCAGATGCTTATATCTTTCCTTTTCTCCTTTGCTTTTCACTTCTCTTCTTTTCACAGCTATTTGTAAGGCCTCCCCAGACATTTATTGAGCCCATCTTTGCATGAAATATTCTCTTGGTATCTCTAATTTTCTTGAAGAACTCTCTAGTCTTTCCCATTCTGTTGTTTTCCTCTGCACTGATTGCTAAGGAAGGCTTTCTTATCTCTCCTTGCTGTTCTTCAAGTAAGTTACTTAACTTCCCCAAGCCCCTGTTTCATATGTAAAATGGTCATCAAACTATATAGAAAGAAAGACATTCATTTAGAGGTAATGATAAATTCTAATATTTCTTTATAGACGATTTCCCATATAACTGCCAGGTATCTGGAGCTGAAATAGAAATATAAGTAACAGTCTGGATACTGTAACATTCTCCCCAAGGAAGCAATGATTTGGCAACTCTCCTAACATGACCACATAATTCTGGTGTCTTCCTATGTGACAGGTAAAATTGTCAGGAGAAGCCAAAGAAGTACATTTACACTTGTAAGCTTGAACTCATTCTACCATCATAGTGAGCTGACCAGCTGCCCTGGGCTATATCCCACAAGCCAACAGAGCCCAGCAAAGAGGATAAAATAGAATGGCAGGGACGGCAGAGAGAGATTAAATGTAATAAAGGCAAAGGAAGCTATTTAAAGACACCGATAGCAATAGAAGTTAGTATTAGGAAGTTTGGGAAAGAGGAATGAAGGGCAGAGCGGGAATGAGAGGGAAATAGCAGATGAGGGAAACAGTGACATAGAGATAGAAAGAGTTAGTGAGGAGAGAAATGTACACACAGAATTATAGATCTCTAATGAAAGGAGAGAGAGATAATACAAGAGAGGTAAGAAAAAAAGACAAAGAGCGAGGGATAGAAAAAAAAGGGATAACGAGGTGGAAACAGAGAGATGGAGAGGAGGAGGGAATATTAATACTGAGAGATAAGAGTAGAAAGAGATTTTCATATAAATACAGTGAGAGAGAGAGGTGAACACCAGAGACAGAGATGGAGAGATAGGGAAATACACAGGAAGAGAATCAGAAATGGAAGCAGAGACACAATGACAGAGCTATAGAGACAGAAGGATATATGTGGCTACGTACAGTGTGATATGCATGCTGAGATGGATATACAGAAATAGGGGGGAATACTGTGAGAGAGAGAGAAAGAAAGAGAGGGAGAAAGAAAACTAGAGACATGCATATTTATATACATATTGTTACAAACTCTATTTACATAGTTACACAGTATATGAATACATTTTATATACTAAATTAATAATGTTTTATTTCTTCTCTATTTATATATATTGTCTTTCTACCTATCTATATCTATTTATTTATCACTTATTTATCTGCCTATCATCTATCTAACTGCATAATAAAATGGTATAACAAACATCCCAAACACACAGTAGCTTAAAACAATAATTAATTCTCACAAGCCCACAGGTCAGCCAGGCTATTCTGCTGATCTGGGTCAGATTTAGCTGTTGACCAGCCAGGCCCAAGCTAACCCATCAGCTACATCATGTGACCTGGTCAAGGTGACCTGGGCTGAAATGAATCAGCTCTGTTTCAGGTGGGACCTCATCCTCCAGCTAACTAGCTGGGCGTGTTCTCATGACAGTAGGGGGGTCCAGGAGAGTCACCGGGAGTGCATTAGGGCTCTTTTGTTGTTCAGTCACTCAGTTGTATCCGACTCTTTTCGACCCCCGTGGACTGCAGCACGCCAGACCTCCCTGTCCATCTCCAATAACTGGAGTTTCCTCAAACTCAAGTCCATTGAGTCAGTGATGCCATCCAACCGTCTTTGTCTCCCCCTTCTCCTCCTGCCCTCAATCTTGCCCAGCATCAGGGTCTTTT